>OX439046.1:24426853-24932360 GCA_949317995.1 Acholoe squamosa
TTTCTTCTTCTTCTTCTTCTTCTTCTTCTTCTTGATATTCTTGCACATTATAGACACTAGTCATATGATATTTCTCATATGACAACTTGATCATATACATATATTCCTGGTATGACACTCTACTTATAGCAAACTTTGTTGATCGAAATCTATCGATGTTTAAATACATTTCCGTTGGGTGACTGATCTTGAACCTCTCCTGCTAGCTGCATACAACTGTGCAGACCCTCTATAGAACATACAAACAGAGGCATGAAGATACCTCTGGAGGTTAATTCAAAAGATCCTCAGATCGCAACCTCAGCGATCTTAGGAATTATTCTGCCTTATCCTATTAAATGATCTTAAGATTAAACTGCGTTCACTTTTCCTAGCCAGCACTAAGATGGCATCGAACTTAGCCTCAGCCCTCCTACACTATTGCAAGAGGTACTGACTGGGCACAGGGGTAAGAGTCCCAAAATAAATGAAATAGCTGTGGAGTCACTCTTCTTCACAACAGTGTTTATACCATCATTCCCCATCCCCATATGGGCTAACAAAAGAGCACAGGGTGCAGTTGACCCTCTACAGTATTCAAGAGTTGTTCCCATGAATGTATGATCTATGCTTGCCTATTAGAAGCATTGTGCCCCCCCCCCCAGGACAAAGAGAGAGAAGAGAAGAATTACCTCATAGTGCAGTTAACGCATGAGTAGCCCTAAGAGCCCTCAAGGACACTCAGCAAACGTCCTCCCTCCCCTCTATTGGTATGCAGCAGGCTATTCACTCTTTCAATAAGGAGTGTTCCCTGTAAGTGCTCTTGTACTCAGGTTGAACCACTATGCAATTCTTTCACTAAGATCGCAGTGATCTTAGTGCTGGAAAAGGAATAGTGAAGTGATCTCAGGCCTTGCTATTCCTGACAGGCCTGCAACCACTGCATTAGAATTTAGATAGGGTATACTGGCCAGGTCTTGCTATTTCCAAATGATTTCGGACTGTTGGAGGTGCATACATAATAGAAACAGCTAGATGTAAATAAAAGAACTGAACTCATTTGTCTATAATGTCAGATATTTATTCACACAATAAACAGGGGCAAACAAACAGAGACACAGTCATAATTAGAGAGGATTTTTTGTAGGTTATTGAACAATTTGAAGAAGGCCCATTCCCATAAATTTTATATATAACAGCAAAAATATAACAATTTGCAAGAGTGTCTAGATGGGGGACAATGTTCAAGAAGAAGGAGGGTAGAAGAAAGAGTATGTAGTGCCTACTTACATGAGTTCCCCTATTGATGACATAACCGTCCATGATAACGTCACATGTCGTCTTATGTGGAACTGACACGGGAACTGGCGTCATGAGACGCAGCCATTCCAGTACCACTGCTTCAACCAGAGGGAGACTGCGTCGGTCAGACAACGATGGCCGCCGCCACCCAATGACGTCATCAATATGCTGTTGGAGTTGACACTGGAGATTTGGTGACGTTGCACATAAGGTTAAAAGGCCGTACGTCACAGCTGATGACGTAGAAATGCCTGGAGTGATAATCATGGTAAAGTGGTGTAGAAATTGTGGGGTCACGAAATTTTCATTCTGCAGGCTTTTAAGTTACGGCCCTACCCAGTATATATTGCTCACTTGAATCGCTTGAATCCCTGCTCTTGATAAGCTAACTCTTCAAAAGCCGCTAATGCATGGGCCATGAGTGCCTAATTTGACTGGTCCCCTAGCTGCTTCAATACATTGATAGAAGAGTTTTAAAAATGTTTGTCATTTTCTTATGTATTATCTTTCTTTTACTAATTTGAATGCCCATCATGGCATTGGTTGGTATTATGCACCAACGAAGTGCTGGCAATGAATTGTGTAACGTTCTTTACGGATAAGCTTTAACATACATTATATTGGAAGAATGTAATGATATCTGAAGTGTCTGAAATAGTTTGAAGATAACTACCAGCCGTGCAGAGGTCCTCTAGAATGGCACGGATGTCTTGATGTGTGTAGGGATTTCCAGTGTCCTTGGTGACTGTCTGGTTATATCGCAGTAGATGGTCAAGAATACAATCCATGTTGGGATCATTATGGTCAGAATTTGCCTATTGGAAAAAGGAGATCATGATCTTTAGTATGATAGGCTTAAAATGTTGTTAAAAGAAAAGTGGGAACATTAAATACATATGTCCTAGGAAAAGCTTACTATATGCGCATGTTGTATAATAATCATGGCCAATTAAATCAATCGAAAGATCATTTACCCAAGCATACCTTCTTGCCTTCTAAAAATACACCGTGTATAATGTAGAGTAATTTCCCCCCTTGTTAACCCAGATAGCGCTACTGCCTTAGATGTAGGACACCTAAGTGACATCATGGGAAGAAGTCTATATCTACAAGTAAACTTAACAGATATGAAAGTAAAATGTTACATCCTATAGTTCTAGGCCCAAGCCTTCCAAAAATGCTCCATATGGGTATTCTTAGGGAGCGTTCATTATTTATGGCAGGGGGGGAAGACCAAATGAAGGGGGGGGTCATTTTTTTTGGAGGTATTCAAAAGGGGGGGCATTTTTTTCAACCTATTCTTAGAGGGGGGTCGCTGTTTTTCAACCTATTCTTAGAGGGGGGGGGTCATTTTTTTTCAACCCATTCCCGAGGGCCAGGTAGTTTCCTGTTGGGGAGTATTTGCCAATGTGATGCAAATTTTATGACAAAGGAACAAAAGTTTTCGCGACACGTTGCGAATTTTAACTATTTGGTTTTCAGTAATAATTCTGGTAACAAATTTACATTTCGTTACCAGCTACCTCTAATTCATATCCATTTGATTATGTTATATGATCGGAGTCTTACTCCTTTGTGTGTCAAAGGGCGGTTAGCACGGATAAGATGTACCTGTACCTGTGTTACCAACTCACATGACCACTCCTTGACCAATCGGGGCATCGGAATTTTTCCGCTGGTTCCCACAGATTTGTAAAAGATCTTTTGGCAGGTTCCCATATTAAAATTTGACATGATAAGCCCCCTTTAAAACATGGATAAGGCCATTCACTACTACTATGGTATATGTATACAGTTTTCCCTAGGGTGTAACACTGTTCAGCTCTTGAGATTGAAGTATTTGGCCCAATTTGTGACACAATGTTCCTTGTTCTTTTGCTCGCCCTGCTGATTATTTCAAAAGATGTCATCATGAAAATAAGTACTTTCCTTTAAAGGGGTATTGGGAAGGGTATGGTACACCACAAACAGCACTTTGTGGTGCTACACCATACACCTCACGAGAGGGAACAGGGCACCAACAAAGTTGTCAGTAGTAAAAAATGTTACATGCTAAAATCACCGCAACTCGCAATCAGATCTTTCCAGATTTAACTCTTGTTTTCACCCACTGATGGAATCAACCCTGACAAGAATTATGTCTATAACACCCTTCAAATTGATATAAAATCTGAGATTACAATGAAATCTAAAGAGAAAGAAAAGCTACAAACGTTTATTTCTGTACCGTATACAAAATTTTTGAAAATGAAACCAGAACCAAGTCCCTCAATCAGAACAATTTTTCCATTGGTCAGGAGTAGGTCACATGGAATATTTTACTAAGACATACCTATTTTAGCTGCATCAGTAGTAGCCCATGCTAGCCGGCCCTTAAAGGGGGGCTAGCACAGGAAAAAACAATATGGGTACCTGCTCAAAGATCGTTCACAAATTCACAGAAACCAGCTAAAAAAATGCGACGCTCTGATTGGTCAAGGGGTAGTCACGTGACCTGCTAACACAGGTACGTCTTATCTATGCTAGCCTTCAAATTGATATTTTACCTAGAGGTGAATCAATCAACAGCAGTGTGTTCACAATTTGACTGCTCAAAAGATGACACATAACTGAAATGGTTCAAAAGCTGCTAATATCACCTTGTATAATGAATGGGCCTGATGTAGCCTCTGTTGAACGTAGTTAAATGTGGTGGGAGTCATTTTCTTTCAATTTATTCTGAGGGGGGGGGGCATTTTTTTTCAACCCATTCCTAAGGGGGGGGTCATTTTTTTCAACCCATTCCGAAAGAGGGGGGTCATTTTTTTTCAACCCATTCCGAAGGGGGGTCAGTTTTTTCTGACGTATTCATTCTGACAGATTGTCGTCCCCCCCTGCCATAAATAATGAACGCTACCTTAGGTACTTTTATGACATTACACACATGTCCCAAAACACCTACTACTTAGGAAATTACCTTCCGGTAAAGATTTGGACCTTTTCAGAGGAGACAGACGCCCAAAGTCCTGCTGTCCTACATGTAGGATGGTGCTAATCTCTGGATCCGCTATAGCTAAAGCTTTGAAATTTCTTGTATGGCACAAAAATGGCCATATATAAGCCTATTTGTCAGTTTCTGGCACTCTCGTACAGGAATTGTGGTTTCCATGGCAACCAAAAGAATACAAATTTCAAAGGACAGTAGTCCTAACTCCTACTTTCCTACATGTAGGACAGTAAGCAATCCCTCATATCTCTGGACATGGTGCAGGTAAAGGTCCGAAATTTTGTACAGGGCATATTTGGTCATATATTAGTCTACTTACCAATTTTAAGCACTCTATGACAAAGATTAGTCCTAACTCCTACTGTCCTACATGTAGGATGGTAAGCAATCCCTCATATCTCTGGACATGGTGCAGGTAAAGGTCATATATTAGTCTACCTATCAATTTTAAGCATTCTATGACAAAAATTGCCACTTAAGGGTTATCTAGGTTAAAGACATTACTACTAAAAGTAGCAACTTCTAACATTTTAAAAGTAATTTGTTTTTTATTCTGATGATTTAACAAGCGTATCAGTATTACTTACTAAACACGATATTTACATTGTTCTTTGTGTTTCCAAGGCTGGTGTTCAATGTCTTTAAATTACCACGATGAATAAGAGAGCATTCATTATTTTTGGCGAGGGTGGCGGTGAGCATTTGGCAAAAGAGAATAGGGCAAAAATAAAAAGCCCCCCCTAAAGAATACGTCCAAAATTTGTGGCCCCCCTCAAGAATAGGTTGAAAATAAATGCCCCCCCTCAAGAATAGGTTGAAAATAAAGCACCCCCCAATTAAAAAAAATGTCAGCATTGACCATTTCCTTTTGAATAACAGCATCATTGGAGTACTAGCTACGTCGGGCTTCCCTAGCCCACTTAAAAGGGTCTACTTCTCATCTTTCCTATCCCCTCATGATGTGTGTGGTGCACATATGCGCGGGCACTGACACATTCTTCTGTGAAATTGTGTAATGTCGTTCTCGCCATGAATATGACCTTAGCTGTCGAAATGGCATTAAACATCTATTACTCACTCACTCATTACTCACTCACTAGCTACGTTCTTACCATTTTCTCTGAGATTGCAGGTTCAAAAATGCTTGCATTCTTAATGTCTATGTTACGTAGGGCAGCCACCACAGCGTGTGGGAGGAACCTCAGCCAGGGAACTAGGTCTAGTTCACACCCCCGCCCAGTAGGGGACAGCAGCGGCAGCGTCTCAGCCTCAGTCTGGATGAAGAGACTGACGTCACGTGGGGACATGGGTCGCCCACACATCTGAGAATGATAAAATATTATTTTGTAGGCTACATACATGCTGTTTTTTTTTGTTGTTTTTTTTGTTTTTTTTTTCCTTTTAACCTGTTAATTTGGGATACTATAGTGATAGCCTACTACTTTTGAAGTCTAAAATGGATTAAATGTGTGATGTGTGGCCTAGGCCCTAATCCCAGTGGAAGGCTTAGGGGCCTACTAGTTCGTGCTATTTTTGTCATAACTAGGACAATTTTCACCAATCGGATCCTTTTGAAAGTTGGCGGGGGGGGGGGGGCAAAGTGCACATAGGGGCCATCCACAGATGACGTCATGTTGGATGGGGCGGGGTCAGGCCTAGCATGACGGAATTAATTTTCCCTATGCCTTCAGCATACAAAATTGAAAAGGGATAAAAAATAGTCAAATTTGGCATGACATCATTTAGCCTAGGGATGGCCCAATAGGCCTATTGCCCCCCCCCCCTCTCCCGAGAAATGGGGCAAAGGGCTATTGAGGTACGGTACTTAGGTCCATAGTTCAGACAATGGAAAGCGGGGGGGGGGGGCATCCCCCAGAAAATTGTGAGGTCAAAAGCTGCATACAGTGCATTTTGTGGAGAGACGACCCATTCTGCGACCTTGATATAAAACAATTTTTTTAACAGTTGATAAACAATTTCTCTCTTTGTTATCACAGAGCTACCAATGCTTTCCCTTGGGACTATAATTATTATGATTATCTTATTCTCACAGATCACAGATTTTTGGTTTTTCACACACCCCCCCCGCTGGAAAATTTAGAAATTTTCGGTGTGAAATAGTGAATTTTGGTGAGTTCTACAAGTGTAATTAGCTGTAATTGGATGCTGTATTGGACTGAAATTGTAGGCTCTATAAATTGACATCGGTATTGCTGTCACCATTTCTGGACAAGGTGGGGGGGGGGGAGAGATACTCTTGCACCCAACAGGAAGTAACCACTCCCCAAAAATACAGGGGATAGCTGGGACCCCCGTACGGCTTAGGGGGGGGGGGGCAGTACGATAGGGGCACCGTGAGCGTGCAAGGTCGGGATGTGGCTGTTTATTCTTTGTTCAATTATCACCTCCCGTAGAAGGTGTCAAAAATTGCGAGCGCCGATCCGTATTTCAGGACGACACCGCGGGGTATTGGGTATAGTTTTCAACTAGCAATAACCGCGCCTCGGATGGACCTCATTGGCTACAGTATTGCCACTGCGCAAAGCTACAGAGGGTTCGTCAGGTACGGCACTTATAATTTTTCAAAAGTTCACAGAAATGGTGTCTGGCACGACTATGTTATATTTCTTCCAATTTAGAATTTGTATCACATCACTATATAGCAATTACTAAGTTTTTACAATACAACGGGGCATAATTGTCTGTCTTTCTGTGCTTGATCTGTCTTAGTGACATAATTTAATTGGTGATTTAAGGCTTTCTTTCCTGTTTGCTGAGTTGCTTATGGGTTTGGGTGCAACGTTGGACCTACGTTCGCGCGGTCGCGTCCCCTAGCGGCTAGACCATGCGTTCCGGCGCACGCTACTCGCACTAGGGAGCGGACCGGATAACATAGACGCAACAGACAGACCTAGGGGTTTTAGGAAGGCCAAATCCTTTTTTCCATCATTTGTTTTTCTTTCCTTTATCTTGTCATTCTCGTTATTTCCTTTCTTTCATTTGTTTTTTACGAGTATTTCGTAAACCACAGGTAGTAAGTAGGCCTACATGTTGTAACATTCTTCTACAGGACACCATTTACTTCTTCTGGAATGATGTTAGCCTACTATGTTAATCCAAGAACGGTGAACCAAACTTTAAACAAAATGAAAAAAAAAAGAAAAAAAAAAAAGATTCGGTCAACCCTCCTTATATTCAAGTAGAGAAATAGCACATCAGACCAATATCATTTCTAATAGAGTATAGATATAGCTAGTAGTCCAATGTTTACTACAGATAACATAACTTTTTGTTGATTTATTATTTTCCAGAGAGCCTTTCGTTTTGCGACATCCCTCAAAGAATCCATCTGCCATGAAGCAAATAAATGAATAAAATCCTTTTCTTTTCATTAAAATTTTGCCAAAGATCTCGCCAGCAAATCAGATTAGTACGGAATCCTTAATAGGAAAAAATATTCTTGCGGATACTGAAGAATTCTTGTGGATACTGGAGTATTTTTGCGGATACTGAACAATTCTTGCGGGTACAGAAACAATTCTTGTGGGTACAGGAAGATTCCTGTGAATACAGGCATATTCCTGTGGATACAGGAAGAACCCCATGGATAAAGGAAGGTCTGTGGGCACAGGAAAATTCTTACATTTTGAGTGTTTAAAGAAAAACATGCAAAAAATAGTTTTCTCAAAAACTATTCTTGCGGATACAGAAAGAATCTTGTGGGTACGTAGTATGGAGCCCCTAATAGGACATAC
Organism: Acholoe squamosa; assembly: GCA_949317995.1. Taxonomy (NCBI): domain Eukaryota; kingdom Metazoa; phylum Annelida; class Polychaeta; order Phyllodocida; family Polynoidae; genus Acholoe; species Acholoe squamosa. Next base: position 24,434,876 of record OX439046.1, read on the forward strand.
AAAAAAAGTTTTTTTCATGCAAAAAATTATTCCTGCGGGTACTGGGGGATTCCTGCGGGTACTGGGGAATTCCTGCGGGTACTGGGGGATTCCTGCGGGTACAGGGAGCTAGGATTCCTGCGGGTACAGGAGGATTCTTGTGTTTACAGGAGGATTCCTTCAGGTACAGTAATATTCCTGCGGGTACAGGAACATTCTTGTGGAAACAGAAGGATTCTTGGTGGCACACTCATATTTGGAATGATGAAGATGATGATGACGATAAACTCTTCAGGCTCCCAAATGAATATTTCTGTACCCGCAAGAATCATTTTCTGTACCTGCATGCAGGAACATTTTTCCATACCCACAAGAATGTCTTTGTTACGGAGCCCCTAATAGGACATACTAAAAAGTGTTTTTTTTTTCATGCAAAATATATTCCTGCGGATACAGGAACATTCCTGCGGAAACAGGGACATTCCTGCCCGCAAGAATTGTTTCTCTGTCTGCAAGAATTGTTCAGTACCCGCAAGAATTGTTCACTACCCGCAAGAATTGTTCAGTATCCAGAAGAATATCTCAGTACCCGCAAGTATCCCATTACCCGCAAGAATAATTTTTTCCTATTAGGGGCTGAATTATACAGTATCCACAGGAATTGTTCAGTATCCACAAGAATTGCTCAGTATCCGCAAGAATTGTTCAGTACCCGCAGGAATTGTTCAATACCCTCAAGAATTGTTCAGTACCCGCAGGAATTGTTCAGTATCTGCAAGAATAATTTTTTTCTGGGAAAAAATACTTTTGGTATGTCCTTTTAGGGGCTCAGCTCCGTTGTACGGCAATCCAAGTTATCAGAATAAAACGGCCTAAGAGGAAAGGAGAATCTGAGAATTCCACCTCCTTTCTTTGAAAGGCTGTTCAGTGGGGGCCTCAATCAAACAACATAAAAATATTATAATTATTCTCCTTTAAATTATGACATATAGAACCATACAATATCCGATGATGAAGGAAAACAAAAGAAGAAACAAAATAGATTATGTCTCCATTTATATCAAAACTCAGTGCTTACCGCCATGAAGTCTAGATTGACCATGACCCCTTGGATATCGTCCTTGACTTGGGTGGGTTGACCTTGTCTGGCCTCAAGGTGATCCAGTAGTTTCTGCGTTATCTCTAAGGTCGCTGGTTCCAATTGATTCACTCGGTATAGGCGCAGTCCTCGAAGAACTAGCTTCTGGATATGTGTCAGAGAGAAAGAAATGTAGAAAATGTTTTGCTCGTCTTTATGCTTTATCAAAAGAAGAAGAAAAAAGAAACAGGATAAAAAAAGGAACAACAGCCCAAATATTTGTCTAGGAAGCACAATGTGCTCAGGTAGCACAATTAGAAACACTTGATAAAGGTTTGATAGTGTAGCATGATGCACCTACTTTTAACCTGTCTTCAGTCTATACACTCTCCTGAAGGTGTCCAGAAATAGGTTCTTGAACACTTTTATGTTGCTATCTAAGATCTTGAATCCTGTATACTATTGAGCGCTATCCCCCTCTCCACCCCTTTATTCTACAGTAACACACAGGAATAGTTTTCGCTAAGAAGGGGTGAAAACCCTCCCCTCAGGCAGGGTCTGAAATCTTTGCCCCTCCCCTAAATCCTGCACTCCCACCCTACCCTCCTGTGTGTAAAAAAAAATCACTCCCTAAACATCATTGGGTTTAGATATTGGAATAGACTACTAGTATCACCAATAGATGCCCCCTCCCCCCAAAAAAGAAAAAAAAAGAAAAAAAAGAATGAAGTAATTGAGACACATATAACAATGACATACACGATATTAAGAGAGTAATGTATGGGCTAACGGGCACCGAATTCCTTGTATGGTAGGATATCAAAACGAGTGGGCGCACTGTTTTTATTACACAAGTAATCAATAAATAATCAATAGAATTCAGGGGTGGGCAGATCGGAAAGTGTTGGAGCAAATGTACTAACCATTGTAGCAATGCATTTTCAGTGGAATTGGTAGGCAAATTGCTCTGAGAAAATCTTCAGCTTCTATTTATCAAAATTGGTGTATTTTGGGGGTTTGGAGAGGTACAGTCCCCAGTACCCCCCCCCCTAATGTTTCATGCTTTACCTCTAAAGTTTGTGTTCTAGAGGATTTAAGGGGCAAATTACTTTGAGGACATTTTCAGATTCAGCCTCAAAAAATTAGTGTGTTTGGGGATTTAGGTAGCAAATTGCTGCAAGAAAATTTTTAAATTTAACCTTTAAAACAGGTGTGTTTAGAAGATAGAGGAATATACACCAAGAAAATGTCCAGATTTGACCTTAAACCATTGGTGCTTTTGAGGGACGGGTTGAGAAGATTTTCAAAGTTTACATTCAAAATTGATGGGTTTGCAGCATTTTTGGGGGCAATTGCTCCAAGAAAAATTACAGATTCTATAGGTTTATGTAAATCAAAATTGGTGTGTTTTATTTTATAGACAAATATCTCAAAATTGCTCCAAGAAATCTTTAGATTCTACTTCAAAGCATTAATGTGTTCAAAGCATTAATGTGTTCAATGGAAATTCTTTAGATTCTGTTTTTAAAATTGTCGTGATCTTAAGGTATTTGGAGGCATATTGCTCCAAGAAAATCTACAGATTGTGCCTTCAAATTCGATATGATCTTAATTTTTGAGGCATATTGCTCCAAGAAAATTTTCAGATTCTTCCTTTTATAATCTGAACAGGAAGATCTATCAATTCCAAAAGAGGAGTATAATATTCCTCCAATGTAACAGTGAGAATTCAATCAATAGCTATCTAGACCTCAAGTTGAAATCACAGTCAGGTGTGTTTACATTCTTTGGTTCTAGTTGGAATAATTACAAAATTCTTTCAGATTTGGCATGTATTGAAAAGGTCATAACTTTGGTTCTAATTGGGATATTGACCAAATTCTTTCAGATTTAGAAAGCCCAGAACATCCTCAATGTCACTGTCACATTTCTCTGTCTCTCTGTCGCACATTTCTTGCGACATTGCGACAGCTGCCCACCCCTGAGAATATCAATATAATATTAATAAAACAAAATCTTAGCTGGGCAGGACCGGGACTCGATATGCTACTGACTGCTCCATATCATCTACACAGAAAACCTAGGCATGTTGAAAAGTAATCAATGCAGATGACTTTAGGTCATCATTCCTCATTATTGAAAGAAAGTAATCATTTTGATCATACCATTTCTCCCACCAGGGGGCCCTACTTTGTGATGATGTGATATGTCTCATACGATCCAGATCATTTTTGTGGTAAAATTGATATAAATAATTGCCATAAATGTATCAACATGCATGTTTAAAGTGGGGAAGTTATGTAAAATTGTGTTGAAAAGGGGACATGTTGTAAAATGCATGAGAATGAAAGTAAAATAGACATATTCAGAGAATAAACACCTATTCTTTGTCAATGGTCCTATCAAGAAGTATGAAGATAGGCATCAACTTCTCCAACTTATGTAACTATGAATCCCATAGATTCAAGGAGAAGACCTACTCTAATAAATGAATGGGGGTTAGGTTGATGGGGTGGGGTCAGGGAATTCCAAAACTATTCTTTTATTTCTTATTTTGAGCAACATTGTACTGCAATCAAATTGCTTATCCAGGTCATTGTTATCTCAGCATGTGAAAAACTAATCAGTATTGATGACCTGGAGTAATCATATTGATGACCAGAACTAATCACATATGATGAAAGGGGTACTCTCCCTGGTCTGCATCAAATTGAGCACCCTAAAGTGATCACTACTGATTAGTTTCTGCAGTCATAGGTTTTCAGTGTATGAAGCCAAAAAGGTGGATCAGGCCGGGACGTGAGCACCTGTACCTGGGGTTTGCAGTGTGACTCGCTGACCACTATACTTTCGGTACACACACCTGGATACTGGGAGACGTTGGTATGGTCTAAACACGCCCAGCAGTTGTTGCGGTTATGGGAGCAGCAGCAACAAAGCTGTGGGGGGGGGGGGCATCACAACCCAGACTGCAGGATATTTTCACACTTTGAATGTATACTAGTTATATGTGAGTGACCTCCCCAGGCTTTGTATTATATCAATGACTTATAGAGACCTGGTTTGTAACCAACCATTTCTCATCAGTCCCTGTGGCGCAATGCATTGGGAGTTGGATTTGGGATCAGTAGAATGCAGCAGGCGCGGATTTAGGGGAAGGGGCGCAAGGGACGCGCGCCCCCCTTATCTTTTCCACAATTATGTTTCTTGGAATCTCCAGAATCTGGGCTTTCCATTGGCAAAAGAATTTTTCAAATATTCCTACTAGAAGCAAAGTTATGAATACATTTCCAGGGGTCACCAGAATGCATGTTTTAACATTGAAATTTTCAAAAAGAAATTTCAGGACAATGTCCCCAATCCATCCTTTACATTGCCACAAACTAGCTAGTAGGGCCACCAACCCATTCAGCAAAGTCATACCAATATTTCTTTCCTTTCACCTTTTTCCCTATCCATCTCTCATATCCTACTGCCTTTCTCCTGCACCTCTCTCTCTCTCTCTCTCTCTCTCTCTCTCTCTCTCTCTCCCTCTCTCTCTCTCTCTCTCTCTCTCTCTCTCTCTTTAATGTCACCACAATGTCTCTCTCCTCTCCCTAATTGCTTGCCTCCACCATTCTTCTGAACTATTACATGTGCCCTGCATATTTCACAGCACATCTGTATCTATACATATTACCAGTACATCTATTTGAGGTTGCCTGCCTGGTATCTTCATAGGGTGGAGTCAATAGTTGAAAATTGCGGGTTTGGGGTAGTGGGATGCAAGCAGGAGCATCAAGAGGAGAGGGGAAGGGTAGGGTAGGAATGCCTTCATCTGTCCTAGATTGTCTTTTTTCTTTAGGATTGTTTCAGGTTCACTATTTAATACTCCTTTCTCTTGTCCCTCCTCTGTCATTCAATGCAATAATCTCCCCAATCATTCATTACTCTTCCGATTGCCTTCCTCTCCCCACCCTTCCTCTACTGTATATATCATCCTCCCACCAGTAAAAAGGATGCAGGGATGCACAATCAGTTCTATTAGCATGGCAGCAGACCTCCCAAAAAAGGCATATATAAGGAGTTTAATACATGGTCATTGCTAATGGCTACAAAATTTGTAATAAATGTTAATAATTTTTATTAAAACAGCTAATAGATTGGGGTCTGAAATTGCTCCAGAATGCACTAAATGCCCTCTAGAATTCAAAATTTCCCTGGGGGGCATGCCCCCAGACCCCCATACCATATTCGCAGTGCTTGCAAACTCACTGTGATTCCACCAACCTACATCCCATGACCAAGATGTGGGCCCCCCTTTCTCAAAATCCTGGATCCGCCCCTGAATTGCAGGTTCGACCCCTACCTCTGGCAATGAAAATTTTGAAAGTTTTAACATGTAACATATGACATGTAAGGAGTGCTGATATCATGGATATCAGCACTCCTAGAAGTGCCGATATCCATGATATCAGCTCTCCTTACAAACATACATCATAGCATGCAATATCGACAGGTATCAGAACGGAAATATCCTGAAAAAGCACCCAAAATTACAGAAGTCGTGTAATAAAGTAACCTAAAGCAATGCAGACATTTCCCTTCCTAGACCCTTATTGGCTTTAAAGTCTAAAATTGCACAAACGTATGTGACGTGATCTGTAACAAAGGGCCAAAGCATAGGGGGAATACTGTTTTATGTTTAAGTTGTAAGTATTGTTTCAGGAGATTGCGATTAAGCATGTGTTTATGATCTCATAATCTTACAATTTATACTGTTTGAATCCCGGGGTTGAAAGTAGGCCTAGACAGAAATGAAACTTAACTACCCTGAAAAGAAAACTTACCTTCAGAGCTCGCCATCTCTTTGTAAAATCACCAAGAGTCACATAGAACCCTCCTCTGTGGACAATTCTTGCTCGAGTCAATAAAGGTCTGCCTGAAAAGGCCTCAGACTCAGTGAATAATGCCTTGTGTATTAACTCAAAACTACTTAATACAACTACTTTGTGACAAAGGACATTCAACTCATAAAGTCCTCCATATTTCTCCGCCCACTCAGTCAACTGAAGATGAGATGATTCTGTCTTTAACTGGAATGTGTTGCCAAATATGGGTAAGCCTTTTGGTCCAGGGGCCTTTGGATTCTGCTGACTTTCCTTTTTCCATGATAAATATAACAGGATAATCATAGTGATAAGTAGTATTGGAATGGTGATCATGACTCCAAATATACTGTACTATTCCCAAAGGAGCGAGGGATAGAATATATATTGTTTGTGGGTGAAAGGGTATGCCTCCTATGCTTGCCACCACCCATTAAGACAGAGATATCTCCTCCGGAAGGAACACTCATTTATTATCACTGACCGGGTCAAGGCTATTACCCTACAGTGTGGCCAGAAAAGAATGGCCCGACGCCCTGGTGCCAAAAAAAAAATCGAAAATTGGCTCTCAACTCAAGGCTATTGCAAAGAATACTGGCAAATTAATTGATTACAATTCAGTTAAACAATCTTACACTTTTCTATTGAGCAGCTGAAAATATTATCTTTCAATCACAATGTGCAGGGGTATACGCAGTGGCGGATCCAGGATTGCCCACTGTTTGGGGCCCCCTCTACACTTTTCTTTTCCCTCCTTATTCCCCTCTTTCTCTTTTTTACTTTTTTTTTGTGGCGGCGGGGGGGGGGGGGGGAGGCAGGCCCCCTAGGCCACCCCCCTGGATCCGCCACTGATACGAGTCTTGAATTTTGCCGCTTTTCTTAATGCAATATGATTCAGGAAGTATCTGATTGCCCAGACATCTAATAATTCAGTTTGGCCTGTACGTAAAGACGCACCCAGACTTCAAGGATCTGCTAGAAAATTATAACTTCTCGCTTTATGGGAAAAATTGTTCCATCAATGGTTACATCATTTACCAATTTGCTTCCGTGGTAAAAATTATAGTGAATCTGATATGTATACCAGAGGTGATGTGTGCAAACTACATAGGAGGAGGCAGCAACTACTCTTGACGTACATGTTTAAAACTATCCAAACGCCCTGATATGATTGATGAGACTCTAAGGCGGGAAGGATTGTGGTCTGATATGCTTCAAGTTGATGAGGGCCCGGAACAGAGGCTATCTAAACTCTCCATTAAGCAGAGGTGTTTCGCTATGGAATAACCTGACTGCTTGGCATCAGTGTAGTCCCAATAAGGTAGCCTTTAAGCATAGGATTATGAAAATTGTTAACTTAATGAAACCAGCTGTATTTAATCTTAATGCACTTGACTCTTCTACATATCCGGTTATGATGTTGGTCTGGCCTGGGTGGAACGGTGATTGGGAGGGGATGGGTTGTAATGACCTCACCTGCCTTCTGATCATTGTTTCATCTCAGGCCGGGCCTCAGTCAGCAGAAGGGGGATGAGTTGAAATGACCTCACCTGTTTTTGCTGTCTGCTAGATTTTCGAGAAGTATGGGGGGGGGGGTGGGTTTTAATGACCAAACCTACCAACCACTTCTTATGGTTATTGTAGGACTTGCTACTGGAATGATTCAACTTATTGATTTAAAAAAAATTGTGTGGCTATGAGTGACTGTTATGTGAGTATGGCTGAATTATGTGTTCTTACATAGGAGGGAGTTTGGAGTATTGTCGTTCCTGTCTGTTAATATTGCCAATGCTTGCTAATTGAGTTGTCATTGTTCCATCAATGGTTACATCATATGACGTTTTACCCCTTTCTCATACATTCAATGAGACTTCTCATCATTGTCTTGCTATGTCAGAATCAGCTGCTGTTTCTCTTCATATCATTAAAACCATAAGATTCCCTTATAAGCTTAGAAAGCCCTAATACAGAAATATTAAACTTGAATGAATACTAGGTGGATGGAAATCTGCCATCAAAGTAATTTCCTCTTCTCTGGATCAGTTTTCTCTGTATATATGCTATACCTCTCTTTGTACATATTTTCCTTTGTTATTTTTATACTTTGTGTTTCCTCATCCTCACCATTTTACATGTATCATTATTCTCATTATCTATGTGTTAACAACTGAAAAATTCATTGAAAGAAAGGAAATCAACTATTGTCAGATTTTATCACTTATGTATAATTTGTGACTTTGCAATGAAAACCTTCAAACCTTAAAAAAAAAAGAAGAAAAATTGAAATTACTTTTGTTCTGATCGATCGATTTTCAAAATTCAAAAACCCATGGGTAGCTAAGATGTCCCCCGATGGCCTAAAACCATTTTGCTTTCTGTGGGAGGCCTTTTCTATCTAATTAAAATTGCTCATCTTATAAGGTGCACCAAGGGCTTATCCTCGCATATAAAGCGTGCCTCATACACGGGGTATCATGGTAGGTTTTTTTTTTGCACTGCATATATTAGTTACAGATGCTGGTTTAATCCCCGAGTAGGTAGGTAGGTAGGTACCAGTAATGCCGATTGAATGAATTTTTGTCATGAACACAAGCCCCTCCCTATAATTTTGAGTGAGTGAGTGAGTGAGTAATAGATGTTTAACGCCATTTCGACAGCTAAGGTCATATTCATGGCGAGAACTACATTACACAATTTCACAGGGAATGTGTCAGTGCCCGCACATATGTGCACCACACACATCCTGAGGGGATAGGAAAGAGGAGATATAGACCCTTTTAAGTGGGCTAGGGAAGCCCGCCCTATAATTTTGACACATTACTGTAACCTTGCATAGTTCTAAGCATGACATTAGGAGGTGATCATTTTTTTTAAGAAAAGGAGGGGTGGTGGTGGGTTTAAGGAGCGTAGGGCATGAAAAATGTTGACCCCCTCCTGAAGGGGTTGGGGGGGGGTTATTTTTTTTACCCCTCCTGAGGGGGATGCATTAAAACATTTCATCCCTCTTAAGGGGGAGGGGTCAAAATTTTCATGTGTCACCCCCTCCCCATCCCTGTTGGTAAATAATGACCACTCCCTTAGCATATATTTCACATGTGTGACCTTGCTTGTCCACCTATTTGGAGAAGACGTTTAATGACAACACATATCCACTATCTCTTATTGATAGAACATTCTAGCTGTACCACAAATTACTATGTACAATACTAGTATAGGCCTACACATAATGAGCATCATTCTATCAGGTGCAGGGAGTTGCTCTAGTTCATCTGAGGTCACCCAAACCAAACATTCAGAAACTATCGTAAAACCCTGCATATAGGAAATGTTTTTCCAATATTTCATAAATGTGTTTGTTTTATGTAAATAAAAAAAACGTAAACAGCGGGTATTAAAGAAAAAATGCATCTTAAAGGTAATCATTAACATTTAAGAAGTGTGAAAATAATTATCATGAATAGCTAGCTACATTACCAAGTCCCTTAGCTTTAATTTCTTAACATGACTACCCTTGTCCATTTTTCAATGTATTTTCATCAGAAAAGTCTAAGGGAGTGATCATTTATTAACAACAGGGGGGGGGGGGGGCTGGTGGGTTTGAGGGGGTGATCAGAACCTTTTTTGACCCCTTGACCGGGGGTCAGAATCACAGTTATTTGAATATTGGCCAAAATAAGCTCAGACGCAGGTTTTTCATGATACATCTTTATTGAATATAACACCTTAATATCAACAGAGTACATTATAAGTTTTAGTCATAATTACACATATTGTTTCCACTTTTTCATCTGATTATTGCTTTGGTAAGCTGGGATAGTATGTTGAATAATCATAATGTCTGAAGGGAATCGGTTTCTCTATCGTTCCTGAAAAAGATAAATACAAACATTATTTAAGGACTATGTTTGGCGTACTATATATAATAGCTCATGTGTTTCATGTAGGACATATTATAAAGGACTATGTATGAACTTCTATATAGTCGTTGTGCTTCATATTTCAAATATTTTATAGCGTCAGTATACTACATGTAGTACAGCAGGCATGTTAGTCATGATGTTTATTTCTATCAATTACCGTAATCTCCCGCGTATAAGACGTGTCTTATACGTGAGGTTTTAGTTCTCCCTGGATCCACAAGGGGGACACCAAGAGCTTCATTTTGATATATTACACTCCCCCTAAGTCATATTATGATATAGATGGCTCCAGTGGTGTCTGGGAGGCCAGAGCTACACATAGCTTTTTAAATTTTGAAAATCCATTCAGTAGAAGAAAAGTTATGAATATTTCATTCTTTTGGGCATAATCCAAAACTCTAGGTGCGTCTTATACGCGCACTGCGTCTTATACGCGGGAGATTACGGTATTAGCTTATGCTTGAAATGATATTTAGATATATTAGCCCGCAATTCGATTATAAGAATTTGCATGTTCTTTGCATCTTTAACATGTTTTCTTCATATAGGATATTTTTATTTACCTATATCCCATGCCTTTTCGATTGCTATCAACAGTCTCTTATGTTGTATCTGGCATACACCTGCAGCAAAGTGAAAGTGAGTTGATCAGCGATACAATAAATTTCCATGCTTGGGTATTCTTTCTTTTTACAGTGAGAGTGAGTAATAGATGTTTAACGCTATTTCAACAGCTAAGCTCATATTCATGGCGAGAACTACATTACACAATTTCATAGAGGAATGTGTCGTTGCCCGTGCATATGTGCACCACACATCCGAGGGGATAGGAAAGAGGAGAAATAGACCCTTTTAAGTGGCCTAGGGAGGCCAGCATTCTAATTCCAATATTACAGCAAAGTATGCTTACCTTTGTTTTATCAGACCTCTTTCATTACCCACGATATTATTACAGAAAAATCGAGGAGTGCCGCTCACAACCACTCCCTGTATAAGGCGCACCCCTAACTTTAACATATTCTTAAAGCAGCACGTGAAGTTTTGAAATAACCTGATTTCTGTTCCAGCCAATCAATTTCCAAAGTGCAAACAGACTACATCAAATCACCCCCCCCCTTCTAATATAGAAAGGTTGCTAGGTGCCCTAATGAAAAGCCGCACAGTACCATAGCATTCCAGTACCCTCCTGTATGAGGGTTGTATCTAGTAATTGTATCCCTACAAACACTGTTCAAAGATTTTATAAATGTAGAAAACAAAGACAAAATTAATACCTGTTTTTGAATAGGAGATGACCTCACCAGACTGCTCTGAGATGAACTGTTTTAGTAGGTCTGGATTCTGAAATTCAAACATATCCCACACCGGGCATTAGCATGTTAAAACTTCATAGTTTTGTAGTTACCAACAGTATTCCTAAGCTATATATGTATTATGGTTACCGGGAGTGCCCATGCCTAGTGACTACCTGTAGTAGTGATATGTATTTGGCACAGATATTACACTATTTAGATTCAGTTAAAGTGGCTGGCTTCTACCCACATTCTTGACCTTTTTTATATAAATTCAGATATACTACCACAATATCTTACCTCTGGGTGAAGAACAAGGTATTCATCGCGGCATATCGGACAAGGATTCCCTGTCATTCGGCCTCCTCGCTAAAAGGAATGTTGACAAAGGTTCAACCAGCTATCTATAGAAATCATCACTTCATCACCCCCCTCCCTCCATTTTCCCCCTTTAAATTTCTTATGCTTGAGATAAATCTTCTGCTCTGTATAAGGCCTAATAAAAAAAAGGATTGTTTCCAGTTACCCGACCGACCCTTACGGAGCCCCTAAAAGGACATACCAAAAGTAATTTTTTCCCAGAAAAAAATTATTCTTGCGGATACTGAACAGTTCCTGCGGGTACTGAACAATTCATGCGGGTACTGAACAATTCTTGCGGGTACTGAAAAGTTCCTGTATCTGCATGAATTCTTCTGTATCCACAGGAATCCTCCTGTACCCGCAGGGATGTCCCTGTACCAACAGGAATGTTCCAGTATCCGCAGGAATGTTCCAGTATCAGCAGGAATGTTCCAGTTCCCGCAGGAATGTACCAGTATCCGCAGGAATGTTCCAGTATCCACAGGAATGTTCCAGTACCCAGAGGAATATTTTTTGAATGAAAAATAAAAATCTTTTTGGTATGTCTTATTAGGGGCTCCGTATACCCTAGCAAAACAGGGCCGATTTTGAGAATTTTTAAGATAATTTTTCGATTTTTACGATTTTTTCATGGATATAATATTTGGGTGTACAGGTAATGGCTTTATAAGACACATCTTTTGCATATATTTCACATTTCTTATTTTTTTTGTCCATGTTATTACCTTGAAATCAAAAACCAGATAGATTTGCCCATACATTTCTATACAAAATCAAAAAAAAAAAAAAAAAATCCGACCTACCGACCCTAGCTCTGTGAAACACATGATTTTTTTTGGCCTAATACTAACATATTCATGATGTTAAAAAAGAAGAAAATCCCACAAAGGATATTATAAGACGAGACCTGTTTACTGAATAGATACAATGTGTTATAGAGGCGGAAAGTTATAGATATAAATACAGATATAAATACTCACAATGCAATTCTGTCTTGTTTTCATTGGTGCATAGCGTCCTTTGTGGTTACGTCTGTATGGGACCCAAACTGGTTCATCTCCATATGTTATCTTGTATGCTGAAAAAAAAAACAAACAACTAAAATATCAAGCATGCACTTTTATTTCGGGTAAAACCTTCTTAAAGACTCCTTCTACTTTTCACTGACTAGAAACATAAAACTTATCTAGGTACTTGTAATGTAGATAAACAAAATTCAAATGATGAATTCATTTAGATACAATCAAAATATCTCAAGACAGATACATGATATGTGACCAGATATGTTTTTATGTATACATGCTTGCTTTTCCCTCTTTAAATAACAATAAGTTCCTTCCACGATATGACGCGTCAGGAAGTCACGAGTCAAATCTATAGATCATTAAGTTTCAATCTATAGATATGGTTTAGGACAAGTAATGCCACAACCAGGATTAATAATCAAGGATGTAAGTCAGGCATGGGCAAAAATCAGGAAGCCATACATTTACATGATATAAAAGCCTTCTATTTTTCCAAACCGCCCTCCTTACCACTTGTATAAGGAAAATACATGTCATTCAAAATTTCCAGAAATTAGGAAATCCTGAAGACTTACATCCCTGAATAATCTTCACTACTACATTCCCCATCCTACCCTTCCATAATTATCACTCAAATGTATGCATTTTTTTCATTGGAGTTTGGACCAAGGACTTGTACCTTTGCTGGCCATGTAACGCTTGCTGGTTTCAACATCATGATCAGGTCTAGGGTGTTTGGTGGTGACTTCATCCTCTCCCTCCTCACCATCTTCCCCATCCTCCTCACCCTCAGCCTGCTGGTATTGTCTACAGGATAAGCTCAGGGTTCTCCTCTGGGGGATACCAAGTGACGCAATTGCCTGGAATAGAATAATTTCCATTTTATTCACACATGTAGCAACAGCACAAATCTAGTTTGAAACCCATAACATATGTGAGTGAGTGAGTGAGTGAGTGAGTGAGTGAGTGAGTGAGTGAGTGAGTGAGTGAACGAGGGAGCATGATAAAATTCAACATTTATGTTGTTGGTAAATACATTTGTCAGAGGCCTAATGTAGCCTGTAGGATCTCCCAAGTAAAGGCGTGGCTTATGGGAGAATTTTTACAGTACCGTAATCTCCCGCGTATAAGGCGCAGCTTGCGTATAAGGCACACCCACAACTCAGAGAATGCAAGTCCACGTATAAGGCGCACCTCTAAGGGCAGATTTTTGCTAATTTAGTACTGTTCTATAGTAAAAATACCCCCCTATAAGGCGCACCCCAAACTCAAGGCAATGTCCCTCCCACGTATAAGACTCAGCAGCATTTTGTTTGGCGTATAAGACGCACCTTATATGCGGGAGATTACGGTAGGTTAAACTGGGAGACCCTTATTGTAGATATAGAACTCAGAGGGGTGGGGGGGGGGTCCATATATTCTTATCCATATTAAAGAGAACAGATCATGTTCCTTGGTAATTCTAATACTTTCCCTAATCCCGGACACTCCGTGGCAGTCTTGTCAGATAAGCATGTTGATATAAGCTTACTGGGTTAGTGGTATTTACACAGCCCCTGTATAGGCAGATACATCGCCTGGTTCGTGTCCTCAACTCTGGCCAAGGTCAGGAGTGCTAGTTCTAATTAGAAGGTCCTGTTCAGGTACCCTAGTCGAACCATTCTTTTGTCTGACTTTTGTAATACATGTGTATCTTGATTTTTGCTTTGTTAATAAAATCAAGATCGCTATCATCAATAACTATCCATTTAACTAAAAAATATGATATTCAAACTACCCCCCCCCCGGTATGTTTGGATAATGTGATGATGCCTTGCACTACAGGCTATTGTCGTTGCTCGCACGATGGGTTGAAAAGTCTAACACTTCGAAGCTTCGTCATTTATATAGTGACATCTTGTATACTAGGAGAGTATGCTTTTGTTCTCTATTTTTCATAGCCGGGCACATGGGTTGACATATAGGCTGGGACATAGGAATATATATGGACATGTGTATGCCCCCCTATATGTATGGGGAATCAGAAAGAACCCTATCCCTATGTGTAGGCATGGCAGGGCCAGTGGAGTAGTTCTATCTACATTGACACCTTAGTATAGAGAATATCACTTTCCTTTACACCTACTGAGATACCACAAGTGCTTGCAATCAAAAATACTCTTAAGAGGCCTCAAAACTGGTGACAGCAAATGGATCAAGTTCAGAGCCATCAAAATCTAGTTGGATTTGCTGTGCGTTCTCCAAGCAGAATTACCATAAATCCTCGCGTATAGAACACGGGTTATAGGAGCGGATTACATCACGTCCTGCCTCTAACATTGAGTCCACGTCAGGGTGTGTCCTATAATATGTAGGGATTTTTCACTATAGAACAGTGCCAAAGTGACCAAAATTTGACATCAGGTGCGTCCTATATGATTTACGCCTGGTAGTCTAACTCACAGTACATCCTATATGCGAGGGCCGACCTATAGACAAGGATTTAGGGTAAGCTCTTGTACATATATTCAATGTGATACATCCCACTAGGTCTAGGATTCATTTAGCAAAATAACCTTGAAGTGAAAAGTATCCTAAAATGACACTGCTAAAAATATGTAATAAAAACCAGGTACTGCTGTACAGGGCCGACCCTAGAATTTTCTCATTTTCGGCTATTTTCTAGTCAATTTAGTCTTTCACAAGTCACCTTATGTTACTGCTATAGACCCATGCAGCAAAAAAGGGTGACTTTGTCATAAATAAAGTTGTGTCTAGGTCAATTTTAGTGGAATGCTCATAACTTTCCTTGTAGTGACAACATGTGCAAATGACTTACACCGAGGGATTCACAAGACAATTATGTCTTAAATAATGGGTATTACATGGCGGGCCTGACAAGGAAAGTTTTCATTCTCAATAGGGTTCCTTAAGAAAAAATCCAAAAACTTTATCATCAACTTCTCTGAAAAAGTCACCCTGTCTTGCCGTATTGATCTGTAGGAGTGTCATTGACATCAAATTAATGTTGATGTCGATAAGGCCAAAAAATAAATTGTGTTTCAGGTAACACGATCAAAAAAATTAGGTATCTTGTGTGATGGGGTGGGGTCCCTCCGTCTGCCTCGACGCTACCTAATCAAATGAGACTGTTGCTAGCCTGGCTCACTACGTTGCTATACAGAACTCCCAGGGTTCCAGTGTAGATAAACAAAGGAAGTGACATCATAGTGGGGCTCATCCAATCAGATGGCCCTGTTTGTTACTAGGAGACTATTCTCCTACACAGACAAATTTGAACCAAGCAGATTCTTGGATCCTCATTAAATAAAATTCAATGAAATGATGTTAAAGTTAGGTTTCGACCCCTCGGGTCTCATCAGGCGTCATAATATGAGGTGAAAAATTAGGCTTGTGATTTTATCACTATTTTTATCCCAAAGTTTTAAAAAATTAGGTAGGGTAGGTCAAATTTCTTTTTTATTTTGTAATTTTTTTTTTGACTGCCACAAAGACTTGTGATGAGTCACGGCGACTCACGAATGAGTCACAACGACTCAGGGACAACTAAATTGACTGGAAACTTTCCTAGAAACATATAATTTCTTCAAAAATGGAGAAAAAAAATAGGGTCGGCCCTGTTTTGCTAGGTAGGGTCGGGTTACCTGAAACAATTTTTTTGGTCTTAACATCATTTTGATATCGATATTTCGATTATAACTAAATAGACCATAATTACTATAATTTGAGCTTTATAAAAATGAAGGAATTTTTCAAGTATATGTACTCGAAATAGAAGCAAAATCAGAGCCATTTGTATATACTATTCATAATGCGTCCTTTCTCTCCAATTTACTGTTTAAATTAATGAATCATAACTTATGTTCTATTAGGAATTTGTAAAAAAATTCTTTCAAATTTGGATGGTCAAATCCTTGGCATTTAGGGGACAAAATATTGTATTGATATAATGGTTTCATTGATACGATAATCACAATCTCCCAAATAATGATGCATCAATTTAACAGGTACAGATGACACTCCTTATCTCCGCGACTCAGTGCATGTCACTGTAGCAGCAGGGGAAGACAGTAATGCTGGCGCAACGGCCAAAGGCCTGTGATTTTCGGGTTGGGTTCATGCTTTTTTTTCTGAAACTTTTCCCGAAAAAGCCAATTTGGCCAATAGGTTTTCTCAAGCACATATAAATTCCATAGGACTGCGGGTTCGGGTAGCCAAAGCCCCAAAATCTTAGTGCCTACCCCTGTAGCAGTTGAAAAAAAGAAAGAATAATCCGACCTACCCTACTACTCCTACCTAATTTTTTTTCAGCATGTTATCTACGGTAAATTCTCTTGTATTAGCTGCATCCCTTGTATAAGCCGCACTCCGACTTTGGGAGGAGCTATAAGCCACATTCAAGGTTTGAAAAATGAAGGTTTTATACTGTCCTATAAGATTAAATACCCCCTATAAGCCACACCTTGACTTGGGGCATATTTTACAAGCCTCCCCTTGAATTGGGTTCTAGTATAAGCCGCGCCTTATCTGAGAAAATTTACGGTAGCCGGTAATACATACAATTTTTTTTATTTATCTTTTGGTCTTACGAAGCATAGAAGGAGAGCTACACGTGTTTCCTGGGCAAAATTTAACACCCCATAGTAAACTAAATAATCCTCAAAATGCCTTCAACTAAAATACTGAGATGTTTTCTATATAAACATATGTGAGCATTAACGCCCTATTTGGTACCGGTAAAGACTTTTTAAAGAATCTCGCCAGAGACGACAATATCATTAGGCCTAAAAAAATTCTTGTGTTCAGGTAACATGCTCAAAAAAAATTAGGGTAGGTAGGTCGGATATTTTTTTTTTTTTTAGATTTTTTTTTAAGTTTTAAGAAAAGTGTCAAAAACATCTTAACCAAATCATGTTTTACTTTTTACTGACCAAATTTAAAAAAAAACAAAAAAAACTACAAAAATGATAGTTATTTTATGTTAGTAGCATTCGTGAGGCCGTGGGCTTTAATTTGATACCAAACATGCCTATATATTGACATTTTTTTACATTTTTCTTTAATTTTGGGTCATATTTACCAAAAAATTCTAAAAAAAAAAAATCTAAAAAAAAAATTAGGGTCTGCCAAAAGATTAGTGTAAGTCGGGATACCTGAGCACAACTTTTTTTTATTTAGGCCTTATCAATCATAACCATGCTCCCATTTCCCTGTACTACCGGTATCAGTACCTTAGTAACGCTACACAGACTGCTAAGTACAGCAGCAGATCCGCCGCTGCAAATTTCTTGCGAATTGCACTCAGGCTCTCTCAGAAAATGTTTCAGCAGTTGATCGGTTGTGGGACAGTTGGACAGATCGGCGGTTCGCCAGGTCTGCCAATTGAACAGAATTTCACATCTCATGAGACAATTGGACAGGATGATTCGACAGATTTGGTTGCAGTGCAAACCGTCATAATATCCCTCTCTTCTTATAGAATTTGGAAGCACAACAACCCTAATGATACTGTCCCTACGCCGTAGAACCATGGAATGGCAAAAATGGGGCTTGAAAAGTTAAATTGATTATTCTAAAATCTGTCCAATAGTATTTTCAATTTCTGTCCAACTGTCCTGTCGAATCGGATCTACTATCTCGATGACGTTCTAGCAACATGTGACAATATTTACAGAAATCAAGATGTTTGATTAGTACAACTTCTCCAGAACACGTAAGAAATTCGTGGCAGTGGATATGCCACTAGGCTGACTAGCAGTTTGTGTGCCGACAGGGAGAATAGACCAATGAACACCAGGTAGGTACTCAGGGGTAGACACTAACATTTTGGGCCTTTGGCCACCCGGGCCAGTAGTCTGGTATAAAGCAATGTATTTTCAAATATTCTACTGGCCAAATGGCCAATTTCAAAGGAAATCTAGAAATAATCACTGGCCCGCAGCCAAAACTTCTGGCCATTGGCCACCGGGCCAGTGTTAGTGTCTACCCCTGGGTACTAAAATAATAGTTTTATACACTGTATATGGTACGGTAATACACATTAAATTTATACACACACTGAGTACAGCGTCGACTCCTCCTGGACTAGTCACTGACGCCTAGCCTTAGGAGAGGGGGTAGGGTTACTGGGTGGTGATCTAGGTGCAGTGAATGGCAGTTGGGATTTCAAACAGTTATTTACAAACAAGCTGGGCTGTCAAATTTTCCACAGCCTAATTCGAGAATTACTGCCGAATATCTGGTTAGATATGGCGAACGCCTGAAAAGGTACCAGGTACCTATGTCATTTGATGAAGATGGTTCATTCACTACTGAGACTGAGTGCCATTGATTCTTAGACTTAGACTTAGTGGAATTTGACAGCTCTCTGCACAAGGCTCTGTTTACAAACAAAAATGTAGTGCCAGAGTATGATGTAAGCGATAACTTCCCGCATTAGATCTAGAACAAAAGTCGAGATTTATAAGTGTGCGTTCTACAGTGTCACTGACACTGACACTACTGGCCCCACACTACTACTGCCACTAGCTATACTTCAGCGCTTACTAAACAGCACGTTAGACAGGGTAGCTGTGTCAAAAAATGATCATTTTGGTGAAATGGCTACTCTTAGGCTTACTAAAAGTATATATCTTGAATTACAGCACACTCATTGGTACCTACTTTGTTCAGTCCAAATGTATAATTTTGAAGTAATTCCAGGGTATTTTATGACCAGTGCATCTTCTGCCATACAACAATCCAATGTATGTAAGGCTGCTTTGGTAGATGTTTACTAATTATCAGCCCTCAATTGACACTTGAATTGTGCCATGGCTGATTGGCTGGGACAATCAATGACTACCGTAATCTCCCGCGTATAAGACGCGCTGCGCATATAAGACGCACCCCAAACTCAGCACATGCATTTTCGCGTATAAAACGCATATTTTAAGGCACAATTTTGTAAATCCAGTACTGTTCTATAGTAAAATTACCCCTCGTATAAGACGCACCCCCAACTTGAGGAGATCCTATAAGACCAAGTAGGGATTTGTTTGGCGTAGAGGACGTGTCTTATACTGGGCTAGGATTGCATAACTTCCCTATTATATTAAATCCTAGCCACCTGCACCAAAACATCCCAACATGGCAGGTCATGATGAGGGAATACACACACTGTGTACACAAAATGATAGGCATGGCAGAAAAACCAGAATTTATCAATACATTAGGATGCTAGAAGTGTGAGAAATGCTAGAAGTGTGAGAAATGTTTTTGGTAGGTTTTGATTTGGGTTTGAGAGCAAAATCTATCATATCAGAATGTTGTCTGGAACAGTATTTTCACTCAGAATGGCCCTAAATCTGCCCGAGCATGGGCTCCTGGTAAGAATCCAAGGAAATGAAAATATTATTTTTATGGTATCCATCAGCAGTCATAAGCGAGACCAACAGTTTGTCTTTATGTATCAGTTGGATTTATCATGATACTGCCAACAGTTTGTCTTTATGTATCAGTTGGATTTATCATGATACTGCCAACAGTTTGTCTTTATGTATCAGTTGGATTTATCATGATACTGCCAACAGTTTGTCTTTATGTATCAGTTGGATTTATCATGATACTGTCAATAGTTTTTGTATAGAAGGTGATTGTGTGGAGGCTGTCAGAGGGTGTTTTCACTGAGAATGATAAAAAAGTACACTTGCCACATTTTATATGAATGGTTGTTTATCAATGAATTCTCGATGGAATTTAATGCTGTTTGGTTTTCTATAGAGGAAAATGTTTGTATAATCACATCACCCATTCATTTAGAGATGTTATCCTGTTATCTTATCTTTAAAGACCAGGCAAGTGGACATAGCCAAAATTTCTAGGCCTACCCTGTCCTAGAAACCACTTTCCCACAAACGCTGCCATGCATCAATCAATGCACACTCAAGTTTTTTCAGCAGAAAAATAATTACTTTTCATCACCTATATAGTAGTTAGGGAGTATCACTAATTTTGTAAGTTCTCCAGCATAACTTAACTTTCAAACTCTGATACATATCCTTTATATTCTGTGTTTATGATCATTATGGCCTAATATGGAATTTAGAGGTGTTGTAGATTATCATAGCATTTTGAATCATTCAGATATCCTTATTAGTTCTCCTCCAGGGTGGGGGCAAAGTCCCCTTACCCAGATAGAAAAACTCGGGCAGAAATGGATGCCTGGGCAGCCCAAGCACCTAGGGCGCCCTCTTCACGACACTGCCATGCCTACAAAATGATTCAGGATTAAAGTTTGTGTAGCATATTATATAGTATACACTAATACAGAAGTAAGGACACCCTGCAGGGTTCTCCTCACACTGTAATGACGCCGGTGGGCCGCTGGCTTGATTTTTAATGTTGCCGGTGTGATTTCATCTCAAAATCACCGCTGGTGTCATTTTAGCTTCATATAGGCTTCATATAGGTTTTTGAATTTTGCAAATCGGCCAAATAGAACAGAAGTTATGGCCATATTTATGAAAATACTTTCAATTTCTTTGTTGTGTGGTGTACATGTGCGCGGGCACTGACACATTCCTCTGTGAAACTGTAATGTAGTTCTTGCCATGAATATGACCTTAGCTGTCAAAGGGTTAGGAGGTTACCAAATGAAATTTTATGCCAGCTCGCTGCAGGATTTTACGGTGTGAATTTACATTCTGCAGAGAACCCTGCCCTGGAGATTTTAATTAAATTAATAGGGGCTGTGTACAAATGACGTCATGCTTTTTTGGGCCATTTTTGACCCCCCCTCCCCCCTTGTCATATTTTGTCATACAATGCTTGAGCCCCCCCTTAACATGACGTCATGCAGAGATACCCCGGCCAAAAGTACATGAAGAGAGTATAGCGAATTGAGATGGTTCAAAGGGACATGTATATATTGGGTTAAATTAATGGTGTTGGAAACAGGTGGGGCTTTTTCCACCGTCTCTGGTCCGAAACCGTGCTTGGCTAATAATGGGTGTGAAATGGTAAGGCCTAAAAATATTGTTGTGTTCAAGTAATGGGTCGAAAAAAAATTAGAAGTTCTAGAAGCGCAAACCTCAAAAAAATTCTCAAAAAAAAATATCCCTCCCTACCTACCCTAATTTTTTTCGACCTGTTATCTGAACACAACAATTTTTTTTAGGCCTTATCAATTCACACCCAATATTAGCCCAGCATGATTTCGGACCAGGGATGGTGGAAAAAGCCCCACCTGTTTCCAACACCATTAATTTAACCCAATATATACATATGGGTTTTTGAATTGTGAAATATCAAATAGAATAGAAGTTGGGTCATTTGAATCTTTCTACTGAATTCTCAATGCCAGGGTGCTTCTTACCCATATGGATCAACCTATATATGGGGTCCTTTGGTTAAATGAGTCTAACTAAAAGGGTATTTCAAAGTGGTATGGGGCTTGCGTAGGAGGAAGAATAGAGTAGTGGACCCAACACTGACACTGATGGCAGTGACAATCATTGAGTGGGATGTCTCAGGATAACAGATGAATACCGGTACATTAAACTTCCCTACCTTTACAAATCATTTTTTCCTTGCCAAAACTGAAGCAACTTGCAATTTTTTTTCATGACATGTCATGCAGCCCATGACCCCCCCCCCTCCCCCCTTGTCATGCTTGGTCATGGGGAGTGGGACCCCCCCCCCTGCATGACGTCATTTGTACACAGCCCCATAGATGGTTCCACCATATATACAAAACGGCAGGCCTCGACTGGCTTGCATGGAGCACTCTCCCAGCAGAGACTCTCATAGGCATACCGCTCTTTGGCCGTACAGAGGGATGGCATAGACTATGCTGGGAGAGCTGTTGAGTGACAAATAGCTGTACGAACTGCATTGTTGTTGAACGCAGTGCCTTGGGCGTAAGGTGGCGCTAAATTGTTCAACCTGGGCCGGGGACACTGTTTGTTCAGTCTCAGGCCATTCAAACATAGCAGTTTCTTAGAGCTATCAGTTTAATCAGTTTGGCGTTTTTGTTGATGTTTTTTGGCCCAGTTTGTATTGACATAGGACTGACTGTAGGGGGGGGTAGGGGCACGACCGAGTCAACTTTCGCACGCCACTATCCAGCGGCGCAGCCGCTGGTAAGAATATAAATTAATAATAGCCAACTTCTGTTGACCATACATCAAACCACTTTATCACAATGATCATTTCTTTTCTCAGCTACCTCTGAGAGAGCAGGGTGAATATCGGCCCTGGAACGATAGTGGAGCCTGGAGGGGCCGAGCATTGGCTACTACTCTACTGACACTAGTCTTAACGACTTGAACTTAGTCTTAACTTAAAGGCGCTCTGAATCGAGGACCTACGTCCGCCGACGTTAGCACTGTGGCGGACGTAGCTGATTCAGAGCTCCTTTAAGTCTTTACTAAGTCTAGACGAGGCTGGCGTGGGCGATATTTGAGTCAACTGCAGAATGTGTGCCGTTTCTATACGCGTTAGAGCGCCCATTATGAGCTATATTATTTTTTTAAGAATCCACTTACATTGCCCCTCATAGGAGGACTATTTTCCATGCATTTTCTCAATGCAAGAGCTCGTAAATTCCGAATGACATTCGTCGTCACAATAATGCGACGCGTGACATTCGCCATGGCCGCCATATTGTTGTGTGACACGGCGGTGCAGATGCGGACCCGATTAACAACAAATAAAAACTCTGAATAATACGCAATTTCTGACCTCATTGAATAATATTGTCTTAAATGAATAATTGTTCTTGTGTATATTTGCTTGTTTTATGGGCATATCAAGAATGGTAGCTTCTATACTTTTGTTTACATTACATTTCTTGCAAGGCAATCAAGGGAGCTGTCTCAATTTTATTTGACTCTTGGTTATTTTTCTAGGACGCGCACCTGCAACGCCTGCAACAGTTTATCGAAAAATTAACGATCTCCAAGATAAACCCTTGCACTTAGAATGCAAAACATGAATGGGATCTAGTGTATATGGGTTAGGAATCACCAAAATTTGGTAAATTTGCCAAATAATGCTGCCACCTTGTGACAAAACCAAAGCTCCTAAATAGGACATGTCCATATATGGATTCACCTATTATGGGATGCCAATGTAACTTGACAGAAATGTCAACTAAGCCTGCCAACAAATAGAGGAATAACTTGGGCTTCGCTGATTAGTTTTAATCACCATTTGCAGGGTGGGGAGAGATACATCTCCTGCAGAAGACCTGCGATTTTTAAGGATTTTGGCTGCTTCTAACACCCGGTTACCAGGTAGGTTATCGGCGTAAACTAACTCTGTCCTCCAAATATGGCTGTCAGTATAAAAAAAGTGACAGCTCAGCTTTTAAATAAGTTTTATTAAAAAAAGACTGGAGACAGTCAGATGCTGTTAGCAGTCAGGGGGATTATAGAGCATTTCAAGTTTGTGAGGTTTTTGATAGATATAATCTCGGGAAAGTACTGAAATATTTAGATGTTGGCAAAGTAGTCTAGTAGACTAGATCTATACCCGGTAATGCGGTATGTCAGATCATGAATGATGAAGATGTGTATTCCATGATTTGGTGCTTTTTAGCAGCATATGCCATATTCTATTTTGACAGATGTGCCTGAGGCCAGTGAGGTGGCATTTACTCAGTCTCAAACTTCACTATTTCATTTAAATTACATGAAATTACATTACCCCCCCCCCCCACCCTGCGATTTACCTAAAAAGATGTATATCATCATTCTGACATTCCAGACCCAAACATTATATTGTCAATAACTCACATCAGGCTCAGTCAATTGAAGAAGAAACGGTCTATGCAGCATTCTCACATGCTTCTGACTTAACTGTAAAAAGAGGAAAAGAAAATCGATTCGGACCAGGGAGGATACATTACAGTGTACTCTATATTCATACAAGGACCAACCTGTAGATCTACCACCTCAGTCATTTTACTGGTAGTCTAGATCAGGACTACATTCAGATGACATATACTTAGATTAAACTTAAAAGCATTTGTTTTAAATTTCTGAGACCATGGGCCTCGATGATCATTGGCTCAAACATGTACCTGTGACAAAAATTCCCACCCACACTAGGCCACAGTGTAGGCTAGTGAAGCAGTCAGTTCCTTATTTTGCTGGAAATTAATCAATAATTAACCGTGCCAGTCGGCATCCTCCACCTGTTGCCGTGGAGACGTCATTGATCGGGGAAGCTGTGTAGCTGTTGTTGGTGTGTAGAACTGATAGAAGGAAGAACTTGACCGATCCATAATACCTGTCAGAGTCAGTGCTCACCTCAGTTGCACGCTATAAACTAGTATAGGAATTGTAATGGGAATGGGATCAGAGTGGTCAGTGAAAACATAAATTGAAATAAACAAGATATTACTTGAAAATAAGCATATTTTTATTGATTTACTTTGAAATCGCACCCCCCCCCCCTCCAATCAACCCATCTCTGTATTTTGGGGTTAGATAGGGATTACTGGTCGCAAGCTGAATTAGTAACACATGCTATTATTATTAAGTACATTCAGATTATTCTACATATATATTCTTTGCATGATTCGATTATCTTGCCTCGTCTATTCATTGATGATAATTATTTATGCCATTTACACCCCAATATATTTCAGTCATACAAGGAATATCTTGATTTCAGATTGCTTCATTTGAAATCGAAGATGAATCATTGATATGATCCGTGACAATTATATTTGCGTTTCAGGTTCCATTTGGCAGAAGTAACGCCCTGAAGGCATTTTGATTATTATTTCAAATCCAATGAGTACCCCCCCCCCCATGTACGTAGCTTTGTGTAGAATTTCTTACACTTTTGTGTAAACGCTGTCCCTCATGATTTTCCCAGACCCATAGTTTTTTTCTTTTCTTTTCTTTTTTTTAAGGGGAGACGATGTTGACAAGATACTGTAATCTCTCGCGTATAAGGCGCACCTCGCGTATAAGGCACACCTAGAGTTGAAGAATATTGTCAAAAAATCATAACTTTGGTTCTACTGAATGGATTTTAAAAATTCAAAAAGCTAAACACCCCCTTGAATCCCCCTTTGTTATTTTTTGAGTTAGGGGGAGTCTAACATATCAAAATAAAGCTCTTGGTGTCCCCCTTGTGGATCCAGGAAGAACTAAAACCCCTCGTATAAGACGCGCCTTATACGCGGGAGATTACGGTAATCTAGACCAAAGCATGAAAGTTTTGGACATTGTCTGTTAAATGTGTAGATAGTATTTTCATGCACTACGCCAGGTCCGAGGATGAGCCAGAACCTATATGGTAATCAGCTACAGTGTTGCCAAAACCTTTTTATCGACGCAGGCCAAGGTGGCCTGCATCATGGCATCTTACGTAGGCCATTTCCCTCTCACACAGGCCATATATACCCATATAAACTCAAAGAAATATGAAAATTTTTTGATTATAAAATGAATTCACAAAAATTTCCTTATCTTTGCTTCTAATAGACCGATTTGAAAAATTCTTTCACCATAGGAAAGCTGAGATCATGCCAGGCCATTTTGGCCTGCATCCTAAGGTCCTCCGACGGCCATTTCAATTCTACGTCGGCAAAAGGCGTCATTTCGGCATCACTGCAGCTACCTCCTATACTATTACCCATTATTGCCTCTAAGGAGCAACCCTATGCCACTACCTCCTATACTATTACCCATTATTGCCTCTAAGGAGCAACCCTATGCCATAGGGATGTAAGTCTTCAGGGGTTTCCCTATTTGTTCCTAAACAACCTACTCGGTATATTTATGGGTTTCTAATTGAGCATTTTAGCGATTTTTATGCTCGGGTCACTTCCATCTCTGATGCTATGAGGCTTAAGCTCTAGCCCCTCCCCCATCCCCAAAGGTCAGAAATATATTTTGGCTGTAGGATATTTTGGCTAATTCGTCCAGCCTTTTCAATGTGGGAATGGGGGAATACTGGGTGCTTTTATTTCAAGGAAATGTTCCTCTAGGATCTATTGGCTGCACCATAACAGTACTGGTAATAGATCTCCCCGTCTTTTCTCTGATTAATTTTTCATAATTGATAGATAAATGATAGATTAGGAGAAGCTGTAAACACATCTTATCTTCCAGCCGCAGATATAAGGGATCCTCGCAACGCTTGTCATAGATTCTCGCCGTGGGGGGCAAGTTCAGAAAAGCCATGTCCTCACAAGCCACTGAGCCCATGGATTGTGAGGCTGCTGCAGCCAAGTCCATGCAACGCGAGCAAATCCAGCAAATTCAGTTTGACCAAGTAGCGCACCAGAGTGCTCAACCTGCCCATGCTCAAGCACCTCCAGGGTTTCAGCACCAGCAAGTCCATGTACTAGGGATTCAACAGCAGCAACAGTTACTAGCAATGCAGCAGGCACAAGCACAGGCGGAAGCTGAGGCACAAGCGGCTGCAAAGGCCCTGCTCCAGAATAATGGGCCACAGGGTGCAATGGGCGTCATACGCCAACAGAGTTTCCCGGGGATGTCGCCAGAACATCATCAGGAGCAGATGCGGAAACAAAGTCTGCAGGAGATACAGCATCAGCAGCGGCAGCAGTTTCTGCAACAACAGCAGCAGCAGCAGCAGCAGCAACAACAGTACCATCCGCAGCAGCAGTATCATCAGCAGGGCTCACCGATTCACTTCCACCATCAGCAACAACAACAGCAACCAACACCTGTTCAGATCCCTCATCATCAGCTAACCCCGCCCCAGACGCCGCCTCAGCAGAAACCCTATACCCCGCCGCAACAGCATGCAGTGCAGCAACAGCAAGGGGTATTCGCCAAACCAATGACCCCACCACCACGCACCATCGCAGTCAGCCCTCAACCACAGGCAGTTGTAATGGACAACCCATATGCTCACCTTAGCAATTTCGACATTGAGAAGAAGATCGGCCGCGGACAGTTCAGTGTTGTGTACCGTGCCAAATGCAAGCTGGATGCGGCAGTCGTCGCACTAAAGAAAGTCCAGGTAGCTGTTGCCGGAGTCGTTAAGCTCCGTCGGTCTGGGTTTAATCCTAAATAACAAAGTGTAAATACATTGAACATTAACAACCCTCCTTCTGTTGCACCTTCTGGGACAATTTTCTTTGACTGCGATGAGCATTTGATTTTCTTACATCAATGATCGGCCACTAACCATCTACTGATCTTGAATGCGTTTGTCCTCCACTATCACTGTTGAACATATCAGTGGCTAAGGGAAAAGGGACAAGCCTGCATGGGGTTGAGCCCCCAACCCTCTCATTTACACCAATAATAAGGGCCCTATATAAAACCATCTTTGGCCCTCCCATAAAAAAACTTGTTTCCTATGCCTCTGTATCCTACCGTAATCTCCCGCGTATAAGGCGCACCTAGAGTTTTGGAAAATTCTCAAAAAAAATGAAAAATTCATAACTTTGGTTCTACTGAATGAATTTTCAAAATTCAAAAACCTATGGGTAGCTTGGGCCACCTTGTGCCCTCCTGGGCCCCATTTTGTCCTATTTTGACCAAGGGGGCATGTAGGATATCAAAAGAAAGGTCTTGATGTCCCCCTTGTGGATCCAATGAGCATTAAAACCCCCCGTATAAGACGCGCCTTATACGCGGGAGATTACGGTAATACCCCGTTCCATGGTTGTGAATTGGCAATCCATGGCTTTCCTTGACAGGTGTGAGTGATTGTATGTGTGTTCATGAGACTACAAATTTGCATTAATGTAAGGTTTTATAACTCATATCAAGTTATTAACGCTGATTCTCAAAATGAAATTGAAAACTGAAAAATTGTTAAAAGTGACCAAATTTAAATTACAAAGCTCATCGATTCTTGGCTTAGCACATATGCCATTTCAATTAATTACAAACCGATTGATTCTTTCTTCGTCGGTGGGATTGACAGTGTTTATTGAAGAAATATGAGTTATATTAGCTATATTTGATTCAAAGTGTGATGTTGGTTCTTATAGATTACCCTGTCAATAAGAAAAAGAGAGCAGCCTTTGCCTTACTGCCTAAGTCTCATGTATTCTGAATGTCTTTGATAAGAGACTCTTTGATTTTAGTTTAGGTCAAGACATAGGAAGATATGCAGCGATAATTGCTTACCCCTAATGCTCGCTTTCAAACATTTGCTGTAAAGGAAAATTCAGGAGGATTCGATTCATTTTGAGGCTTCGATTTTGATTAAAATTGAACGTCTATGTCTATGTGTACATGGATTAAAGTCATTCTTTTGAACATTTATGAAAATTTTACATGTACTTTATAATGATAAGGTATAAACGTCAAAATCCCTCTGAGTAGTTAATCAATCACAAAATAAAGGTTATTTTAAAAGTAAACCAACCTAATTTACACATTGTACCCCCTGAATAAGCCGCAGCAAATACTATAAGCAGCGATCGTGCAATATGTATATATTCATTAACACAAGACTTGTTTGTAATATGACTTGTAAGTTGTGTGTTAATCTGATTGACTCCTTACTATTAACTTGTAAGCTTCTTTCTAACCTTTAAAAGAACGATAAGCTTTAAAACACTAACATAAGATACACACTATGTACATTTTCAGGACTTCTCCTAGTTGACCTTGACCCAGGTGTCTTCTGCCCTTGACCTCCTTTCAAAATGGCTGGAGACTCAGACGTTGCCATGGTCACTCAACAAATAGGTGATGACTGTTCAGAGTCTTGGAATCTCCAGGATTTTACGGTTGATAAAAAAATAGGAAAGGGACAGTTTTCCGAAGTCTACCGGGCAACCCATGAAAATGGCATGATTGTTGCTCTTAAAAAAGTCCAGGTATAACATTCTTGTTGCCAAGGCGACAGCTACCTTATTCAGAATTCTGATATACATAATAGTGCTAATTGAACTGCCTGCAACTTGTCCCAGTCCCCTGCATGGCTTATAAATGTCACACCGCATGCTGAGTTTTATTTTTCTTTTATTTTTGAAAGTTTATATTCTTATATTCCATGATTTCCCAATAGAACAATATCATGGGTTTCTGCACACAGGGATATAGACAATATGAATGAAGCCAGGAAATGTCATAGTTTGAATGTGTTATTTCGAGTTATTTCTATTAGTATGCCTTTTCATGACTTCAGACAATACAAATCATTCACATGCAGATGAAATGATCTAACCTTTTCCCTAAGCACGTTTAGTCCACCTCCCCATTGTTAGATATTGTGCTACCTGTATGGCTTAAGGCGACCGCAGACGGGCCCAACTGGGTCAGCTGATTGTGATGTCGGGGACATCTGCGGGGATGACCGATCCAGTCGGCCGGTTCCTCTAATTTCCCAAGTTGTAAATAAGTGTCTTATCTGGGCTTACCGATAGTCTAGCTATTAATGTGTGTCTCTGTCGTGTTTAACTTCTTAACCAAATAATTTTCCATGTGTCCACTTTTATCGCTTACAATGTCACCTTATGATGACTTGGTACATTACCTTGTATAGGTACTCAACTCCATTACTTATCCTCTCGAAAATATAGAGAAACAACATTAGATTTACAGTTAAATGAGTCTGCAGATACCCTTGAATAAGAATAGAATTACCCATATGAATACATTAACTAAAAGAGTGAATCAATACATATTACTATGTGATATCTGAGAAGTAAATAGAATAACCATACTCCATATTTTTGTATATGTGTTTGATAACATTATTGCATGGATTGCATTTGATATGTGTAAATAATATAGGTTTATAATGCCTCTGTTTACATTGTGAGAACTTTGTGGTTGCAGATTTTTGAGATGATGGATGCTAAAGCACGACAGGACTGTATCAAAGAAATCGACTTGCTCAAAGTAAGGTCATTTTCTTTTGTGTCATGACTGAGGCTATCTTCATGAATATTGCTGTAGATGCAGAAAGTTCTATATTATATTGACAAACTAGAAATACTGATTCCTTAACCCCTTAAGGGCGCATGATGCCTCCAGCCTAGCTACTGACCAGCACTCTACTGGTGCATCATACCAACCATTCGAGAATGTATCAAGCTCATAGGGTCAGAAAGATGTAGAGAATGTAACTCGGGCAGGTAACCTATCATGGTTGCATTCACGCGACAAATGGGCAAAATGTATTAAAAGTGTGATATGGTCTTCAAAGGGTAGATAAATACTTATAAATATACCCCAAAACCTTGCGTATAAGGTGCCCTGACACCAGGCACAATCTATTAGACGGATCCTGAGTCATATCTTGATCACTTTAGGTCTGATCTATAAGTATAACAAATGAGGAATTCCACCTCAATTCCATAGTTAGCATATAAAATAAATGATTATGCTTGTGTTTTTTACAGCAATTAAATCATCCGAACGTCATTAAGTACTTGGCGTCTTTTATAGAAGATAATGAACTTAACATCGTCCTTGAGTTGGCTGACGCAGGAGACCTCTCACGTATGATTAAAGTAAGTAACTTTAGCAATTTGACATAATACTAGGGACGATATGAATTTTGTAAGAGTAAGAATATCGATATTATAAATTTCCTCGTATAAGCCGCACCCTCATATAGGCCACACCCTGTGTTTGAGAGAAGCCTATAAGCCTCATCTGGGGCTTGAAAATTGGCATATTAGTACTGTTCTGTGGTGTAAACCCCCTCCTGTAAGCTGCATTCTGACTTCAGGCTGTAAGCCATATTTTTATTTGGGTCCTGGTATATCGTGGCTTATACAAAGAATGTACGTATTTAGGAGATCACACGTGTGTAGTTAATTTAAAAGAAGGACCTGGACTGGCATACCATGAAAAAGAATATAGATAACCTGAATTAAGACCATATCATTCTTCTTGATTCCAGCACTTCAAAAAACAAAACCGGTTAATACCAGAGAAAACAATATGGAAGTACTTCAACCAGATCTGCAGCGCACTCGAGCACATGCACTCTCGGCGGATAATGCATCGCGGTGAGTCGGCGTTCTTAGAACCTGGTCTTATTTTTCCTTCCAGCACATTTCTGTAACTGGTGGGAATCGTACATAATTTATCTAATATGTAGTTTGTTAGTGAGTGGCAGAGAGATCCCCATTGCATTTTGGTTTATAGAAGACCAGTTCATTTGAAAATCACTGCTTAACCCTTTAAGGACTAGCATGGACTATAGGCCACGCCATGGAAAGGCTAAAGTTGACTATGGTTCACACGATGATAGGCCTAATGTTGACTATATTCTATCCTCATTATATAGGAATTGTATAAGAATTGTAAAAAGGCCCATCCTCCTCGGAAATATACTTGCTTGGAGGCCGCCCCCATAGCCAGCTAACTCATGTGGCATCTAAAAGGGTTAAATATAACAATGCTGTAGGTGAAAGGTCGTTAATGCATAGTATGACCTGTTACCATACCAACAGTAATGAGTATTATAACTGAAAGTCCCTATATAGGCAACAGATGGTGGGGATGGATAATCCTACTCCAGCCTCATCTCCCTTGCACTATGCCAAGTCGAGCGCAACCAATCGATAATCCAAATTCGACGTAATCAATACCTGGAATTGAATTAGTATACTGAATTGATTTATGCCAGCAGCTTCCCTCTATCTACAATTAAAGTTATTCTGTACAACCTGCGACCAAAACTAGGTGAGGGTCCCACAGAAATTTCGTATCTAAATGACTATCACAAAGTAGGATTGAGATTAAATGGCTGCAATTAGGGTCATGCAATTAGAGAACAGGTCAGTCACATGAGCAGATTTGAGCCCAATAGGGAATTGACAAATAATGGTAGTGCCGTTACATATGTGGATTCACTACCATTGTGAGCTACGATGGATCCCTTCCATGGAGAACAGTGGTGCTACCCTTCAGGGAGTAACCATATCGATTAGAAACTATAAAAAGTGGAGCTGCCACACAGGTTGATGTCACTCCCATAGGGATCTATAAAATGGTGAAGCTGCCTTACAGGTCGATGTCACTCCCTTAGGGAGCTATAAAATGGTGAAGCTGCCTTACAGGTCGATGTCACTCCCTTAGGGAGCTATAAAATGGTGAAGCTGCCTTACAGGTCGATGTCACTCCCTTAGGGAGCTATAAAATGGTGAAGCTGCCTTACAGATCAATGTCACTCCCTTAGGGAGCTATAAAATGGTGAAGCTGCCTTACAGGTCGATGTCACTCCCATAGAAAACTATGAAATGGTGAAGCTACCACACAGGTTGATGTCACTCCCATAGAAAACTATGAAATGGTGAAGCTACCACACAGGTTGATGTCACTCCCATAGGGAACTATAAAATGGTGGCGCTGCCTTACAGGTTGATGTCACTCCCATAGGGAACTATAAAATGGTGGCGCTGCCTTACAGGTTGATGTCACTCCCATAGGGAACTATAAAATGGTGGCGCTGCCTTACAGGTAGATGTCACTCCCATAGGGAACTATAAAATGGTGGCGCTGCCTTACAGGTAGATGTCACTCCCATAGGGAACTATAAAATGGTGGCGCTGCCTTACAGGTAGATGTCACTCCCATAGGGAACTATAAAATGGTGGCGCTGCCTTACAGGTAGATGTCACTCCCATAGGGAACTATAAAATGGTGGCGCTGCCTTACAGGTAGATGTCACTCCCATAGGGAACTATAAAATGGTGGCGCTGCCTTACAGGTTGATGTCACTCCCATAGGGAACTATAAAATGGTGGCGCTGCCTTACAGGTCGATGTCACTCCCATACAGAGCTATAAAATGGTGAAGCTGCCTTACAGATAGATGTCACTATAACATGGTGAAGCTGCCTTACAGGTAGATGACACTCCCATAGAAAACTATGAAATGGTGAAGCTACCACACAGGATGATGTCACTCCCATAGAAAACTATGAAATGGTGAAGCTACCACACAGGTAGATGACACTCCCATAGGGAACTATAAAATGGTGGTGCTGCCTTACAGGTTGATATCACTCCCATAGGGAACTATAAAATGGTGGCGCTGCCTTACAGGTCGATGTCACTCCCATACGCAGCTATAAAATGGTGAACCTGCCTTACAGGTAGATGTCACTATAACATGGTGAAGCTGCCTTACAGGTAGATGTCACTCCCATAGGGAACTATAAAATGGTGGCGCTGCCTTACAGGTAGATGTCACTCACATAGGGAACTATAAAATGGTGGCGCTGCCTTACAGGTAGATGTCACTCCCATAGGGAACTATAAAATGGTGGCGCTGCCTTACAGGTAGATGTCACTCCCATAGGGAACTATAAAATGGTGGCGCTGCCTTACAGGTAGATGTCACTCCCATAGGGAACTATAAAATGGTGGCGCTGCCTTACAGGTAGATGTCACTCCCATACAGAGCTATAAAATGGTGAAGCTGCCTTACAGGTAGATGTCACTATAACATGGTGAAGCTGCCTTACAGGTAGATGACACTCCCATAGAAAACTATAAAATGGTGAAGCTACCACACAGGTTGATGTCACTCCCATAGAAAACTATAAAATGGTGAAGCTACCACACAGGTAGATGACACTCCCATAGGGAACTATAAAATGGTGGTGCTGCCTTACAGGTTGATATCACTCCCATAGGGAACTATAAAATGGTGGCGCTGCCTTACAGGTTGATGTCACTCCCATACGCAGCTATAAAATGGTGAACCTGCCTTACAGGTAGATGTCACTATAACATGGTGAAGCTGCCTTACAGGTAGATGTCACTCCCATAGGGAACTATAAAATGGTGGCGCTGCCTTACAGGTAGATGTCACTCACATAGGGAACTATAAAATGGTGGCGCTGCCTTACAGGTAGATGTCACTCCCATAGGGAACTATAAAATGGTGGCGCTGCCTTACAGGTCGATGTCACTCCCATACGGAGCTATAAAATGGTGAACCTGCCTTACAGGTAGATGTCACTATAATATGGTGAAGCTGCCTTACAGGTAGATGACACTCCCATAGGGAACTATAAAATGGTGGTGCTGCCTTACAGGTTGATGTCACTCCCATAGGGAACTATAAAATGGTGGCGCTGCCTTACAGGTCGATGTCACTCCCATACGGAGCTATAAAATGTTGAAGCTGCCTTAGAGGTAGATGTCACTCCCATAGGGAACTATAAAATGGTGAAGCTGCCACACAGGTTGAAGTCACTCCCATTGGGAACTATGACATTGTGATGCTTACACATAGGATGGTTTCAGTTTGCTAGGGAATGACCAAAGGGAGATGTTGACACGCAAGTGGACTTTTGATTTCATAGCTATGAAAGTGCTGCCACTGAGCTCGGGTCATGAATTTACATCTAAAAATATCTTTTTGATATTTGTAATCTATGACATCGGAAATAGTCTTTGTGTGAGTTAGATACAATCTATCTCAGTGATAGGAGGGCACAACGAGCTCCCTTTACAACTGCTTTTAGAGCCAACTCGTGCCAGTCTAATCCATTACCCAGATCTATAAGCCATCTATCAGTTAGAGCCGTACAACCTTACAGGAAGCTTTGGCACAGCTAAACAGCTGCACTTGGCTGAATCAATAACTTAAGGCAAGGCCTCTGGGGCTTGTTTCAATATCCCTGACGACGACATAGGCTGCATAGGTCCTATACATGTATATAGCCACTATGTTGTCTTCAAGGATTTTGAAATAAGTCCCAGGAATGAGGTTAGGTGCCACTGTAAGAGAGCTCAGAATATTTGCATCTAATGAGAGCTTGTCCTGAATGTACTTTATACATATATATCATACACCCAAGATATTGCCATCTTGCCATGCCGATGTGCTTCCAGGCCTTTCCTGCATGCTGTTTAGAGATGACCAGCCCATGATAATCTATTGATTTTCTACCTTTATATGCTTCCCTTTGGGTAATTTAGGTTATCCATTATTTATTACTAGCTATGTCAGACTTATCACCACTCGCATACAAGTCATCAATACGTGAAGAGGCCTTTCTTTCCATCCGCTAGACAGTGCGCTTGTATCATTTATTTGGAAAATCAATAAAATGTTTGGTGTGTACGCAGCAGACTCCTTTCTGAGTTTGAGATATACTATAGACAGCAGACCAATGTAATCTTAGAGTAGATTAAACCGTTGCGTATAAGGTGCACTTCACACATAAGACACTTCTCTTCTTGACTTTGTGATTTTGTAGAAGAATCTAAATGACTGTATTTCTGTTCTAATTAATGACCTTTCAGAAGAAAAAAGAACACGGTAGCAATACAGTTTCGTAAACCATGAATCAAACATTTACATTGTACACTACCAGTAAAACAATAATCCACATGTAAAGAAATGTCACTTTCCTAGATTTAGTGGGATTTTATTGTTAACAGATAATATTTTGGTGATATTGAAATGGTTAGTGAATATAGAATATTGTGTTTAAATATCACAGTTTAGAATAGCGAGTGCCATCTCGCACCATGTCCAGACGGTAGATCTCCACCTTCCTGGTTCACAGACTCTCCTTCATACAACCTGTTGGCGTAGCTAGGTGTTGTTAGGGCCGCTCTGAATGGCACGACATGGCTGAGTAACTCGCTCGGTAAGGTTAAGAGCAGCTCAATGGAAGGAGGGGGAGCGTGGCCTTGGGCACTTGGGTGGGAGTGCAGGCTCTGTTAATACAAACTGAATACGAGGTTAAGTAGGCAGATATAGCGCACCTTGTAACTATAATAGATCCTCTAATTTTGGCTAGGTGCTCAGCAGAGGAAGGGTTTCGCTAGCCCAATTAAAAGGGGCTATATCTCCTCTTTCCTATCCCCTCAGTATGTCTGATGTACATATATGCGTGAATACCAACACACTCATTTGTGTAGTGTAGATTTCTCACCATGAATATGTCCGTAGCTGTCAATGGTGCGTTAAACATCTATTACTTACTCACTCGGCAGAAGAACCTGCATTGCAATAAGTACCTAGAATAGGGACCAGTGATATGGATGGTGCCATGTGGCGTCAGTCTTTAGTAATTCTATAGTGGTATTCATCTGATCGTATGGGTGAAGTATGGGTGAGGGGGTGGTGGGGCAGGAGAGGCCAACAGACACACAGCCTAACCCCAATGGGTGTCATACACCTGTCATACGGTTCTTAACCCACGACCAGTCATTTAAAAGTTTTTAGTTTGTACACATTATGAATGGTTAGTCGGGGATGAAATATGTTCACTGAGCTGCGTGAGCACCTCAACTGATAGCCCCCAACTCAGGCCCATCCAACAGGTATAAGGCACTCCCAGAGTGAAATCATGGTGACTTTAGCACATAGATCTTCTTCGTATATAAGGCACACCCCAACTTTTTCTGATCCTGTCTGGCACACCCGGGGTCTGTCCTTGCATAAAAGCTGTGCCTTTTATGAGGGTGCTACAGTCGTTATTTGCCGTGGCATTCTCACTTCTGATCGAAACATTTAGAACTTAAAAATTTTTGAAAAAAAAAGAAACACCCAAAAAAACAACAAAACAAAACAAACATGTTAGTCATTGAACTATGCGTATTCATATGATTTGTTTACTTGTATTTTGAACCCATCATTGTAACCATGATATAATTCATATATAAGTATGTTCATAATGTTTACTTTTATTTCCTTATACACAGACATTAAGCCAGCTAACGTATTCATCACAGCGACAGGCGTAGTGAAACTTGGAGATTTGGGACTCGGGCGTTTCTTCAGCTCTAAAACAACAGCTGCACACTCTTTGGGTAAGTGCTGCTTTAATACCCTCTGAGTAGAAAACTCAAAAAAAAAAATTAATACCCTCTAAGGGCCGCTATGGCAGGAGTGCATCATGCCCATTGGTCGTCATGATGCACCAATGAAGTGCTGGCGAGTCTGCTTTCCCGCAGACATGGACATGAAATGCATTGTAGTATTATGCTGTCGGCTCGGGGCTGCCTTGAGTCTATACCGACGTTGACGTATTCAAAATATAGACCTTTCATGTCACACATTACCCATCCCAACAAACCATTCATGTCACAAACGCCCAATCTTGATCTTTTATATATATATATATGTATATTGACAGTGGGTACACCTTACTACATGTCGCCGGAGAGAATCCACGAGAACGGTTACAACTTCAAGTCAGACATTTGGTCTTTGGGATGCCTGCTCTATGAGGTATTCAGACTACTCTATTATCTCCTACATTTATCACCATTCTTATTACCATGATGTTACATGAGATATTAAGCAAACACATATAAATAAAATTAAAATGATAGTTTCAGTGTAGAAGCAGAGCTGTACAACGAGAAAATTTTAATCTATGAGGCATAGTAGATTCATTGAGTTAGTGCGGAAACAATTCGTAGTAATTGGCAGGCCACCCCCTGCATGTTTTTTTTTTAGAAAATGAAACGTGAATTTTATTTGCTAGTGCCTCAGATACGAAGTTGTATACAGCCTTTCCCCATAGAATCAAATTCTCAAGAAACTTTGTGAATATTGTCCCATCTACTAGTATAGCATAGATGAAATAATCATAAATATTGGCAAGTGTTAGGGAAAATCAGATTTTTTTTCTAAACTTCATTTTAATATGAATTCAAAAATTCTGTATTACAGATGGCTGCACTTCAGTCTCCATTCTACGGTGATAAGATGAACCTGTACTCGCTGTGTAAGAAGATCGAGCAGTGCGACTACCCACCACTCCCCGCAGATCACTACTCGGCGCAAGTAAGTAGTTAATGATCGTAGTTAATGAATAAGTCAATGAAAAACTGCAAAAATATGAAATGGTTTCTCTCACGTATAAAACTCCACGCTCCTTATATAGGTCACACCATCAGTTTTTTTTTAGATATTAGGAGACTATAAGCTGCAAGTTTGGTTTGAAAATTGGCAGTTTGTTACTGTTTTATAGTAGTCAAATACCCTCGTATAAGCTGCAACCTGCGTTTTGGAGCCTCCTAACATAAGCCTTAGGGTCGCGTGGACATATGCAGCTAATATGGGGGAGTTTACGGCCATACATAGCTGTTAATCAGAAATATAATCAAAAATGCTTGCATGTCACCGGGTGTAAAGATGCAATTATCAGATCTTTCTTTTTCAATATTAAGGTCATAGAAGACCTCATATTTAGATCTACCGGAATCTATGGTTAGAATGGTTTTTGATCTGACTGAAAGTTGCAAATCCGAAATGAAAATTGAAAGGATTTCCAGGGGTGGGCATATCGCGAAGTGCTGGAGCAAACGTATGAATTGTTGTAACAATGCATTTCAATGGGATTGGTGGGCAAATTAGTCTGATAAAATTTTCAGCTTCTATTTGTCAAAATTGGTGTCTTTTGGTTTTTTTTGGGGAGGCATACTCTCAAGCACCGACCCCCCCCCCCCACCCCTCCACCCCCACCCCCATAAAAAAAAAGTTTCAAGTTTTACCTTGGTACCTCTAATGGTTTTGGGGATTTTGGTGGCAAATTGGTGCTAGAAAATTTTTAAATTCAGAATTAACATTTATAATACTGGTAGGTGTGTTATAGGAACGTTAAGGGCAAATTGCTCCAGGAAAATTTTTAAATTCTCTGTTCAAACTGAAGTATTGTACTGGATTGGAGGAGGCATAGCAACAAAACATTTCAGGGTCTGCTGCTAGATAGGCTACTGGACTAGGTCTTAGAAGAATAGGTGAATATACACCAAGAAAATTTGAGATTTTACCTTAAAATATCAGGTTGGCAAATTGCTGACAGAAAATTTCAAATTTAACCTTTAAAATTAATGGGTTTGCAGCATTTTCATGGAGAATTGCTCCAAGAAAAATTACAGATTCTATTGGTTGATGTTACTGAAAATTGGTATGTTCTAGCTCATTTAGACACAATATCTCCACATTACTCCAAGAAATCTTTTAGATTCTACCTCAAAGTATTTGTTTATTCTAGGAATTTAGGTGACAAACTGCTACAAGAAAATCTTCAGATTCTGCCTTTAAAATTAATGCCATCTTAAAGGCGCACTGAATCGAGGACCTAAGACCGCCGACTTAAGCACTGTGGCAGACGTAGCAAACTCAGAGCTTTTTTAATGTTTTTTTTAAGACATATTGCTTCAAGTAAATTTTCAGTTTCTTCCTTTAAAATCTAAACAGGTATCAATACTAGAAGATTTGGGAGCAAATGAGGAGTATATTAATCCAAGCTAACAGTGAGAGTTCACCTTTGGCTATTTAGACCTTAAGGTGAAATAACAGTTTATCAGTGTTCTATATAGGCATTTAAGGGGATATTGGGCATATATTGAAAAGCTCATAACGTTGGTTCTAGTTGGAATATTTATGAAATTCTTTCAAATTGGACAATAGTTCAAAAGGTCATAACTTTGGTTCTATTTGGAATATTTACAAAATTCTTTCAGATTCAGAAAGCCCAGATCAAGCTCTCTGTCGCACATTTTTTGCAACATTGCGACAGCTGCCCACCCCTGAATTTCTTGAGCACCTAACGCTCTCATTATATCTAATATAAGTTATACGATAAATGTAACACCCCTTTTAATATAACAGTTATAAACGATTTTGTTTTTGCTAGTTTCAGACAAAATCGTTTTCTAGCTTTGAACCTCTAACCCCGGTTGATAACCGGGGATTTATTGCTCACGACTGAGGTTGATCAGGTTTTACAGTATCAGTACAATGCCAGAATTAGGTTTACCACCTTTTGTTTTCTTTTTACAGCTGAGAGACCTAGTACGGTTATGCATAAACCCCAATCCAGATGAGAGACCAGACATCGACAACGTCTACAACATTGCGAAGAAAATGCATGCGCAGGGTGGCGGAAACTAGGCATTAGTGACGTAACAACCTTTGAAGAATATCAAGAAATATTATTGAGACCAAACAGCAAAGTGTCTGTTTGTCATCTCATTCTCCTTCGCTTCTCACAGATATTATATACACACAAACACACACACATATAGGCTATTTTGTTGATCAAAATGAAACTTTCTCAATTGAGGTGGCTGCTCTCAGGCTCTCTATACATAAGCCTATTTAAGAGTATGAGAGGGAATTACAGGCATGAAGGGACTAAAAGATAGTCTTGAAATCTTGATACCATAAAATGTATAAAAAGTGTAGTCATATAGCTAAGGGAAATGAAATTAATGTTTGGGTTTGCTATGGGCTATTGCTTGAGGTGAATAGATAGTTTGAAACCTAAGACATTGTTTACGGAAGAGGTCCAGGTTGTGAGCAGTGTTGGGTTATTTAATTGTGATAGAAAGAATTTTGGTTGGGTACAGGGGAAGAAAGTGTGAAAAGTCTGTAAGAAGGGCATAGATGTGACTTCAAGAGTCTCACCAAAATGGGACTGGGTTGTTTCTGAGTATAAATGAATGACGGAGGTTGGTCTCATAACAAAAAAAAAAGAAGGGCCAACCATGATATTTACTGGAATTTGGAGAAGGGTGATAATAAAGGGACTCGGTGATATTTCTTTTCATTTCCGAAGTCAGTTTTCTTTGATCTGCATAATATAATATCTGGTTGGTCTGATTTGCTGTGCTGTTTATCCTGTTATTTTTATTGTCACTTGGTAAGTGTAACTCTAAAGTATAGCAAATCATACTGGAATGAAGTGTATTGGGGAATAGAGAGCCGCATTCACACATGCTGGTAATATACATTCATGTAAACTGATTAATTTTTTTTTGCGCCATTAAATGTATATTTGCTATAATATTAGAATATAATTGTTCATACTCTAATACTTTATTAGACTTGTAGTTAGAATATAGAATGAAAATGTTACATAGAATACTAGCCCACTCAAAAGCTGTATACTTGCTTTATAACTCTTTATTTTGCTATGTATATGTGCATGTCTCTGTTCATCAAGTATATCTCCATAATGATAATGTTTTCAGTAAAGGAACATGATGATAATGATGATAATAGCCCCTCACAATTGCAGTTATTTTCTAATGAAAATGATTGGGGATATACAGTATAAAATCAGAAATTGTTCAAAATTGATTAATAAGAAAAAAACAATATAATTCGAGTAAATGATAATCATGCTGCTGAATTTCCCTTTCATTATAATTTATCCTAAAGTGAACCAATTAAAAGAATTGTTGAGCCAAAGGAGTGGTTTCTGAATAGAATATGGGGTAAATCACAACAAAAGTAAGTAGTTTTGAAAATCTGGACTAAATTTTTAAGCAGTTTGTCACTTAAAGTCAAATAAGATTCACAATTATCAGCATCCGTGTTCTATATAAAAGCTATTCTACTCTTCACCATAGACAGCTGTATCTGTGATGTAACCTGTAACGCGTAAAAAAGAAAACAGGTGTGTGATTCCGTCTATGTAGAGTCTTCATAATTCCTCGAAGCATTATTTCTCAATGGGGGCAACGACGAGTTTGTAATTATTATCACTAATGCCACTCGCACTACATAAAAATGTATCAACATTAGCGATACACATGCTTTGATAATTTATCGCTGATGGAATAATATCTTAGCCAGATGGAGTGAGAAAATTGTTGGCTAGGAAAATAGAGTACAGCAGTGAGGTTTATTGATATAAGATGCTTATAAGGATTGCCGTCATCTGCAATTATTTACATGTCTAAAATTTATTGTCAAAATCACCCTTATTTTTCTTCAGATTTCAACTAGTTCAAAACACAAATGTATCTGAGGTGTTAAACAATTGAAGGGTGCCACTAATCCCATGGTTTCGATGGATGCATTGCCATAGTGTATGCTATTTGAGTCATGTTTGCATGCCTACATATCTTTTCCAATGATATGCATTCTAGATGGAACGAACAACAAGCTGGACATAATTGCAATCAAGAACTAAGCTTGAGCTGGGAAATATAAAACGAAGAAAACATTAAGTATATTTGAGAATCGTTTGAGAAAGAAAATGCCTTATACCAAAGGAGTAATTAGATTGTTGTAGTCTGTGGAGGGGGGGGGGGGTTGATCCCAACATAAGTGTCAACTGATGATTAACAAACATAAGCATATTCAGTCCGTCCAAACACAAGAAAATCTTCCACTCAGACACAGGGTTGTGTATATTACATTGATAAATGTGTTTCTGCTGATTAAGATCGGGTATAGTTGGTGAATATGGGGCATTGTATAGAAAGAAAATCAGGAAAGGTACGCCTAGTTTATATAGCCATATCCGTGTATTTTATACATCGTGTTTGTGTGTTTCTATCGGCATATCTAATATACAAGATATGAATCTTTGTGCACATTTTTGGAAGTTATATATATCCATGAAAGCAAATACTATGTAATACTTTCTAAAAACAACTAAATGTAGAAATGTAACAAATATATATGTGGACTTTTGTACTTCTCCTTTTCATGTAATTTCTATCCAGAGTCAACATAAGAGTCAAGATTGAACAGAGTCGAAGTCTTTTATCTAGTCCACGTCGTCCAGCCATGTTGCCATGATTTGCTGAAATATCCGTCCAATGATTATCCCACCAATGATACAAAATGCATTGCACTCCATGATATCATGTACAATGAATATAGGGGTGTGTGAATAATGTGAAGATCTCTTTATTTGCTTAAATCATGAAATTGTTAAAACACATTCCAGATGGGCATGGACTATGAGCTTGTCTACTTGATAGTGGGTTAGGAATGATGGGTTGTTTCTGTATCAAAACTTAAAGATTGAAGTAGTTGTAAAGTCTATACGAATACATGTCATTGCTTTTTTGTTATCAAATGATCCTTGGCCTACAGAAAAAAAATCTTAAATTACTTTGTATCGTAAGAGTGACATATGTAAAATGACCTCCCCTGTAGAGTAATGATAGCAAATCCGTCCAACAAGGAAAGAACCTGATGTTTTTTCACAAAGAGTACACACTGCTTGATATACAACTTTATATTGTAATTCTCCCAATGACAAGATTAATAGAAATTAGCCAAAAATAATTGGCAGTGCAACTTTTCACTGGTATCTAATTTTCTCAAGTCATTGCAAGTAATATGTGGATATTTGATGCCTCTTTATACTGGTATTCTATTAATTAAAACAGATTTTGTACCCAGATTATTATCGATCCTATACTAATAAGTGTTGTCTAATTCCAACAGGCATGATGGTAGTGATTGCATTAGATATTCTTCACAATTCTATTTT
Source organism: Acholoe squamosa (assembly GCA_949317995.1). NCBI lineage: Eukaryota > Metazoa > Annelida > Polychaeta > Phyllodocida > Polynoidae > Acholoe > Acholoe squamosa. The sequence goes on from OX439046.1 coordinate 24,478,574, forward strand.
TCTCCCATATCAGTAGACTCCTCTACCTGTTTTCAAGTCGCTGTGCAGTTTTGCCCTTTGTGAGCGTTTAATCCTACGCAAAATTAGGAAATGTACTTAATAACGACAGCTGAGATATGTCCATTGAATTTTGGATCACCTATCAGTGTTTATTAGATATGATAGCTTGTTAAATTCATGATTGGTTGTTTCTGTTGGCATTTGGAATAGATTGTTTGGATAAGTTGGCCTATATCTGTATCTATGACATTATGAGTGGTATAGGCGCCGATTGATGAAATCAGATGTTTTCTATTGAAAATTCATGAAAATGTTTTCCTAGATGGCATTGGACCAATTAATCTTGAGATTTATTGTGATACATGCACAGCAAAGGCACTGAATCTATGGTCACCCCAAGGAATTTATGTGTAAACATTAATTACAAAGTGGAAAAGAGCTTATTTTTGACTGTAACCTGGTTTGTGCTCTCAATAATTATGCCTGTAATTTATCAATACTGATAATCTGATGCTTTCATCTGGATATATACTGTATCATTGTGTTTGGAAAGTGGTGTTTAAATCCCCTTTAAGGACAGAAAATGTAACTTGAATGAGCGCCTGTTTTATATAAGCGCCAAGGGTAATCATCCGTCCAAGTCTGAATATCAGGATGCTTATTCATAAAAAAGAAATGTTAGATGTAACATGTACTGTGCATGCATTCTTTATGTGTGCACTGCTATAATATTCCCCTACCATCTGATGATATGACCCTAAGCCTAGATATCTGTATCATAATCACAAGAAATTCGCAAACCAAAGTTATGTATGAGCTTGTGGGAGTCAAATGTTTAAGGTATACTAAGAGATTTCTGGAGTCAATTGGTCATAATTCAAATGAAAAACAAAAACCAAAAACAAGAAAAAGAAACATGTGGACAAACAAAGCACTTTATTGTTCCTGACATTTTTCTCCACTTGTTACTATTAAATCTAGATAAAAGTAGCTAGTCTGTACACAAAGATATTTTTGGGCAAATATAATTGTACCAAAGTTCTACTCTTGTCATTCTTAAAATTAACTTATATACTGGTCAGTTGTAGTATTGGGTAGACCAGTCTTATTGTCAATGCCAGTGAGACCGTTCCTGTTGATTATGGAGACTACCGTAATCTCCCGCGTATAAGGCGCACCTCGCGTATATGACGCACCTAGAGTTGAAGAATATTGTCAAAAAATCATAACTTTGGTTCTACTGAATGGATTTTCAAAATTCAAAAAGCTATGTGTAGCTAGGGCCCCCGCACCCCCTTGAAACCCCCTCTGTCATTTTTTTGAGTTAAGGGGAATGTAACATATCAAAAGAAATCTTTGGTGTCCCCCTTGCGGATCCAGGAAGTACTAAAACCTCGCATATAAGACGCGCCTTATACGCGAGAGATTACGGTAAGTCACTTTGTCATGAGGCAGTGGATTTAAATTGCAGTTAACTATATATTTGATATTCCAATTTAAAGCCGTTTATGATTCTAAATTAAGTGACACAAAGGGAGCACGGGCATGAAGGGCATTATATCTCACAAATGTATGGAGTAGTTGACTATTCTTGAGTTACAGCCCTCAGTAAAGGCATAGGGTTTGTGTCAGAAGGATTCTGTGGTTGAGGGCGTGCCGTGTTGACTGTCTGAAGAAGTCTTTATTTCTGGCCGCCAATCAAATGAGGTCAAAGAGTCACAGCTAAACTATAAGCAGGACCAGCATAAAATACTTGTTGCACCTTATGAAAAAAAGTAAATAAATGATATAGTCTGTCATTGATCAATTTGTGTTTTCTGTTTCGACTGTATTGTTACTCCAAACGCATTGGTAGTAGGAAGGCTAAATTTCATGTGCGGGCCTTTTTCCGAGCTTATGGTAATTTCGCCTTCAGACCTATTTTCTGACCTCGAATATCTCTAAAAGGAAAAGAATTCAGCCAAAAATCTCAAGTAATATATTAAATTTTACCTCGGGAATACCTCGGGTATTTCCGGATCCGATGAGATACGAACGAGGGTGGTCACGTGACGAGAGTTTGGATCGAGCTTCCGTGTATGGCAGACGGTTTCAAACTTCCAGGTGAGTTTTTGGTCGTTTTTCTTACCTTTCTCCCCCTTTTTTGGGCAGTTTTTGCCCTATTTCAAGGGTTTTTGTTCTTGTTTTCCTTCTGGCCAAGGTTACGCCGCTGGGGTACCTTTTTAGAGCTAGAAAATAAAGTTTGTTCTCTCAAAGACAGTCGTCGTGTCGGCGGGCTGTAGAGAGATCTTACATTTTACAAATTCCTGGAGGAATTCCGCTGGAATTCTCTCGTTACAGGGATCTTACAGGGATTTTGGAGCATTCCCTGATGTTATGGCACCTTTTTGCCTTCAGTTTGCACGTATTTAGGGCAGTTTTGGTCGATTACGATCGAAAAATTGTCCGTTGGGGCTCGCCGGGCACCAGCGCCGCTGTATTGCCGCTAAGCGGGTCTGCTCTAGGTACATGTTTCTAGTCCTGCTCTAAGTACATACCCTCGGCGAGTTTCGCCTTTGTGTTACCGCTAAGCAGGTCTGCTCCAGGTACATGTTTCTACTCCTGCTCTAAGTACTTCCGCTCGGCGAGTTTCGCCGTTGTGTTACCGCTAAGCGGGTCTACTCCAGGTACATATTTTCTGGTCCTGCTCTAAGTACATAGCGCTCGGCGAGTTTCGCCGTTGTGTGGCCGCTAAGCGGGTCTGCTCCAGGTACATGTTTTCTAGTCCTGCTCTAAGTACATAGCGCTCGGCGAGTTTCGCCGTTGTGTTGCCGCTAAGCGGGTCTACTCCAGGTACATGTTTTCTAGTCCTGCTCTAAGTACATAGCGCTCGGCGAGTTTCGCCGTTGTGTTGCCGCTAAGCGGGTCTACTCCAGGTACATGTTTTCTAGTCCTGCTCTAAGTACATAGCGCTCGGCGAGTTTCGCCATTGTGTTACCGCTAAGCGGGTCTACTCCAGGTACATGTCTGTTGTCCTGCTCTAAGTACATAGCGCTCGGCGAGGATTCACCCTTCTTTTTGGCTTTGCTCCAGGTACATGCTTTGGCATTTTAGGAATTATGCCTATGGTATGGATCACAGGGCCTACCAGTGTGAACCAGTAGAGGAGGAAGGTCAGGGTTATGTGGTTTTAGGCCCACATGGACAGGCACATGCGTTGTCAGTAGTTGATGATGAGGAGGAAGTGGCTTCTGTGCAAGGTGATTTTGAGGCACAGTCGTCAAAGGCTAAGCCACCTCCAATTGACCATCTCAAGGGGCTAACTGGAAGCCTAGCTGAGAGTATCCAGTCCTACAGATGGGAAAAAGCGGAACTAACCAAGGAAGGCCCCACCGTACATGAAGCCCTCTCCGATGCCATCAATTCCTATTTTGAAGAGACTTATATTGCACAGGACTTAGAGAAAGCGGCTAAAGAATTTCCTAGGCCTTCAAATGTGCAGAGACTGGTAGCACCTAAGTTAGAGGAAGCAATTTTCAACTCTGAGGCACTTTCCAAGAATGCGGCAGTGCGTATGCTGGATGTATCTCTTCAGACCCTGCAGAAAGGGGTGGTCTCGGCCATTGCAACTATGGCACCGTTAGGCTCGATGATGTTGGAGGAAGGGCCCGAGGACCAACAACTGGATGCCTTTGGAAGGGATTTCAATAAGGCAACCAGACTACTGGTTAATGTGTGCAATGGGCTATCGGTAAAGAGGAGGGACTTGCTAAAACCTTTCCTTGCTAAGCCCTATGCTAAGGCGCTCACCAAGACCAACATTGATGGGGACCCACAATGGCTTTTTGGGGGCAACCTGGAGGCTCGTATTAAACAAGCTGAGGAGGACAAGAAGATCTCAGACAAGGTTCTAGCGTCCAAACGCCCAGGGCCTCAGGATTCTCATTCCCAGTCTAAGAGGCAGAAGGTCATGGGCACAGCACCTGCTCAAGCCTGGGGACCTAGGCACCCTTATGGAAAGAACCACTACTATGTCCAGGGCTCTAGGGGCCGCTACCCTGCTTCGTGCCATCAGTATGCTCAGCCGAGATTTCAAGTGACTCATGGCTACAGGCTGACTTACTCTCAGAATTACCAGACACAAGGCCAGGGTTACCGCTTCAAAGCACCTCGTCTGCAGGGCCAAGGTCAACAGCAGCAAGCCCAACAGGGTTTTTTCCAAGAAGGGGCCCAAGTAGGGCAGGTGAGTCCCTTCCCACTACATAACACTGTCCAATCCTTTCAAGGGGGTAACATTCTGAAGTGTGCTGATGCTTGGTTTAAACTCACCAAGGACCCTTGGATCTTAGCTATGGCTCAGGGTGTCACCATTGACTTTAATGCCTTACCATCCCAGGACTGGGTGCCTCCTCTATATAAACTTGATCCGGTAGAGGTGGCCTTTATGGATAAGGTAGTAGAGAAAATGGTTGCTAAAGGTATTATTGAGTTTGCAGTACATGAGCAGGGCGAATTCATATCCAATATTTTCCTGCGTCCCAAGCCCAATGGGGATTACAGGCTTATATTGGATTTGACAGATATGAACAAGCAGGTCATGTATGAGCATTTTAAAATGGCCTCCCTACAAACTGCTGTGGACCTTGTCACTCCTAATTGTTTTATTGGGTGTGTAGATTTAAAGGATGCCTATTACTCTATTCCTGTACGAGAAGATTATCGTAAATTTCTGAAGTTCAGGTGGAATGGGGTCCTCTACCAGTTGTAGGGATGCCAAACGGTCTTTCATGTGCACCAAGAGTATTCACTAAGTTGCTCTCTCCCCCCTTCGCAAAGCTAAGGGAGGAGGGACACATCTGTTTCCCCTACATTGACGATTCTTTTATTATGCATGAGTCAAAAGAAGGTTGTGAACAATCTATCAGGAAAGTGTGTGAAACCCTGGATGGGTTAGGCTTTGTAATTCACCCAGATAAGTCAGCCTTTGTAGCCTCACAAAGGGTGATCTTCTTGGGTTTTTGGATTGACTCTGTGGATATGTCGATATATCCAACTCAGGAGAAGGTAGACAAATTCATGTCAGATTCCTACTTGCTGCTGGGGAAAGTCAAGCCAAAAATCAGGGAGGTTGCATCTCTCATAGGTCTTATGGTAGCTTACTCGGCAGGAGTTCAATATGGGCCTGCACATATTAAAGGACTTGAGAAATGCAAGAATGAGTGGTTAGCCTACCGAAAAGGGAATTTTGATGCAAAAATGGTACTTTCCAAGGATGCTATACAGGACATACTAGGGTGGCAAGCCAGCATACCAACTGCTAAGAAGGCACTGGATGTAGGTCCACCAGAGTTTGAATTGTATACGGATGCATCGGATGACGGCTGGGGTGCACACAGGGGGAACATCAGAACTAATGGCAGATGGCTTCCCTCTGAGGTGGACTTCCACACCAACATCCACGAGACCATGGCAATAGAATATGGGCTAAAATCGTTGTGTAAAGTGAGAGGGGCTCATATTAGGGTCATGACAGATAATACCACGGCACTTGCATATGGGAGACATATGGGAGGGCTACAGTCTCCAATGTGTAATTTGGTATCAAGAAACATCTGGAACTGGTGTGAGTCTAGAGGGATCTGGTTGACAGCGGCTCATGTGCCGGGAGTGGATAATGTCATCGCTGATCATGAGTCACGCCATTTCCAAGATGCAACTGAGTGGGAGATAAATGACTCAATTTTTGAAATCATTTGTGAAAGGTTTGGGAGGCCTCAGGTGGACATGTTCGCCTCTAGAACAAATTGTAAAGTTCAATGTTTTGTGTCACGTAGGCCAGAACCAGAAGCATGGAAAGTTGACTCTTTCTCATTCACATGGTCTAATAAGCTCTTATAGTGTTTTCCTCTGTTCAGCATTGCAGGCCGAGTGCTTCAAAGCATATTGAGGGCAGGGGCAAGGGCAATCCTCGTGATGCCGGATTGGGAGAGTCAACCCTGGAAGGCAAAAGCCCATAAGTATGCGGTGGACTACGTACGGTTCCGCAAGAGAAAGAACAACCTACTACCTCATGGGGCCCCTACAAGCCTACAGTTCATAGGAAGTCTACCAATTATAGCTTTCCTTTTCTGAGGCGACGCCTCCAAAAGGAAGGGTATGACAAGGCGTCCATTGACCTTATGATAAAAGCTTGGAGACTATCTACAAGGAAACTTTATACGACTTACATAAACAAATGGATAGTTTTCTGTGTTGAACGGGGTTATAACTGGATGAAGGGCACTATGCCACAAGTGTGTAAATTTATGAGGACTTTGTATGACTCGGGAGTAGGTCACGGAGTTATGAATGTGGCACAATGTGCTTTGGGAACCCTGTTACCACAGGTAGATGGGGCGCCTATTGGGCAACATCCAAACATTTGCCGTATGGTGAAGGGTACATACGAAGATAGACCTAGTGGACCAAGGTATGACACGTTTTGGGACGTTACAAAGGTATTCAAGTTATTCAAAAGTTGGGGGGATAACAGTTCTTTGTCACTTAAGAAGTTATCGTTGAAACTAGCTGTCTTAATTTTGCTTGTCACATCTCAAAGAGGGCAGACAATCTTAGCGTTAAGGACAGATGAACTGTCTTGGGAAGACAGGAATGCTGTCTTCAGACTCAGTACTCTGTTAAAGTCTAACAGAGTGGGTGACCCTTTAAACACTGTGGTCTTGAGACCCTACATACTAAATGAAAAGCTCTGTGTGGTCAGCACCCTCAAGGCATATCTCACTAGGAGGCAAAAGGTCCGTGAAAAGTCTGAACGACTTAGGAGGAAGCTGAACCTTCCACCTCTTGAAAATCCACTGCAGCTCCTTATGAGTTTCATTTCGCCTCATGACGGAATCAGTAGGGATACCCTGGCCAAGTGGACCATTGTCACTCTAGACATGGCTGAGATTGACACTTCACGTTGGAAGGCCCACTCTACTCGGGGGGCCTCAGCTTCAGCTTCCACCAAGGTAGGATCCTGCTTGAATGCCGTAATGCGCCTGGCAGGGTGGAAGTCAGCTGACTCATATCGGAAATTCTACAACAAGCCCATCGAGATTGATACAGAGCATGTAGCTACAAACTTGCTGAGACTAGCAGATTAGATTTGAAGAAGGTACGAAAACAGTACTACATTCCTGCTCTTCTAACTGCATCACACACCTCATTTGCATATACGCCAAATATAGTTCATGGGACTATGTTGAATTTCATCTAATAATCCTTAAGAGATCGGTCTTAAACTTGCAAAACTAATCGATGAGACTTTTAGCAAAGTATCTGTAGTGTTAAATTGATTGCATTCTACATATTTTTTTTATCAAAATGCGTACTGGCCAAAATCGGGCCATTTTTTAAAGTTATGAGGTAGCCCACTGCAGAGGTGAGGTAAGAGTCGCTACTGTTGGAGATTGGGCTATTTTTAAAACTAGGCTTTGGGAACCTATATTTTGACAGCATTTTCTAGAATAGTGTACATTTTTGCAGATTATTCTCCTATAGACAAATACCCGTAAAATTTGGTGTTTCCATGTGGATCACAACACTCATGTACATACTTATTGATCTGCATTATGTTTGAATGTGACGCCCACAATAATTTTATCCTGAATCTTTGGTCCTTTTAGGGATGCAGGGTACTCTGGGTTTATCTATGATACCCCCCCCCCCCATGGTTTATGAATGTTTGGCTATGTGCCAGTATTGCAACAGTACCTTTTTTAAACCCTTCATTTAAAGCTGTCCAGAAGGCTAATCCTTACAAAGTCGTCCTAAAATCACACATTAATGACTTAGAGGCCTACCTATGGGCCTCCCAATCGGGCAAAAGGATTTTTTTTCTTAGACATTGCCATAACTTTTTGGCATTTCATAGGTAAGGTCCTATCATTTCCTTCTTTTACGATGTAGTCGGAAAATGTATTTGCGCTATATAATTTGGATAATCTTTAACATTTGTTTGCAGTTTCTTCTTATGACTTAGCTACGTGAGCTCGAGTAGGCAATAATGCTTGCCCACAGCTCACCATTGTGCTTAAGCAGATATCTATATTAAACTTACCATATTTACTACACCAGGCTATTTTGAGGAGAATTACAGGTCAGCCCCCCTTCCATATCAGACTACTATATCATAGAGAAGAACGTCACTGAGGGGCTGTGTACAAATGACGTCATGCAGGAGGGGGGGAGGGGGGGTCAGGCCCGGCATGACGGAATTAATTTTCCATATACCTTCAGCATTGCAAAATTGGCTAAAAACATGACAAGGGGGGGGGAGGGGGGGTCCAAAATGGTCCAAAAAAGCATGACGTCATTTGTACACAGCCCCCGACCAGACTGGCCATACTAGTACAGGTATAGGGCTGCATCCACTGCGACGGATGAACCATCCGTCTCCATTCATCTTTTTTTTTTCTCCATAGAAATCAATGATAAATGAAACGGATGAAACTGGCGGATGGTGTTCATACCCCGTCGCGGTTCCATGGCGCATGGCCCTTAAGACTTATGGCACCATGTCATTTAGCACCATGTCACATGGCCGAAATATTAGTGGCCGAAATGACATATGGCCGAAATGACGTATGGCCGAACTGTCAGACGGTTATAGGCCATAGGACTGGAACCCATGGAGGGTCCATCCGGTGGCAGTGGATGCACCCCTTATCCAAACAGTGGGATTCTCATGGGGAGGTCTTTGGGTTCTTGTTGACATTAGTTTTTTTCTTCATTTCTTGTATACTCTAAATGTCCTGAATTTATTCCACATAATTTTCATACAATGTACTTATCATGGGCACCTGGACAATGCTGACGGTATACAACCCTTCCAACAGCCATATATACAGTAGATGGCGTTAGTGTCGAGCAGGTCAAATTGCTCCTGCTACAGGGGCATGTCTAGTTCCTCTGTTACTCACTAGATGATGCCCCTACCACTGACCTGTTAGAGCTGTAGTCCACACAGGATACCCCATCTAATGCAATGGTTTACAATATGTTCGACTTAATATTTTCTTCCAATATTTTAAGGATTCATAGCCGCACTATTCCCCTCAGTGAAGCTGCAATCTCGAAGTCTTTGACATTGTTCTTCTATAAAGAAATGCATAAATATGAGAGGTGCATGTGCCCCCCTTGTTAAATGAATGGAGCCACAGGGGCTGGGTGAGTGAGTAGCCCCTGTAGCCTGCGAGCCTACTAGGGCGCCATCTAGTGTATTTGAGTGGCAAAACTCCTGTATATATTCCCAATTGGTAGGTCTTCAAAGGGGAAGGAAATGCAACCTATTTTTGTGCTGGACAAGAGGAAGAAATCACTTTCCAAAGGACATCTGGAGAGCAAGGAGATTTGAGAAATAACATAATAAAAGTACACTGTTTGTGGCAGATATCTGTCTGTCCAGCAGGGTGGTAGAATCAAGAATGGTCAAGCAAGGAGACAGCAGTTATACTTATCGTCTCTTTCTTGTCATTCTCAAGTTAGATTTGAGAGAGGTTTTAATGGGTTTCTTTATCAAAGTGTATGCTTCAATTTGGGGACCCTTCTAGTGCTCTGTAAAATTTTCTTTAAAGGCAGATACTGCAGTTATAGATAACCTGGTTGTTTCTAGATATGGATAACTCATGACGCATGTGTGTTAGTGAAGGATAATGACACGAGGCCATAGGCCGAGTGTTATTAGCCTTTGCTAACACACACAAGTCATGAGTTATCCATTGACTACTTATTTTATACCACGAAACCAATAAATAATCAATATTATACCAATAAATTCAAGTTGAAAACAAAAATTATTCCCCCTCCCCGGGACTCGATGCCAGCCATTGTGTGTACACGATCGGTACATACACCTCCTCACCCGGCAGCGGACAGCGGCAGCGCACACGGCGAAAATAGATTTCAATGCGTCTCGCTGTTATGTTTGTGTACTGAATACACCTCCTCGCCCGGCAGCGGACAGCTACAGCGCACACGGCAAAAAAAGATGCTTCTCGCTGTTATGTTTGTGTATAATACACCTCGTCGCCCGGCAGCGGACAGCGGCAGCGCACACGGCGAAAAAAGATGCGCCCAGACCGGGGCTCGATCCATGTACCTCTGACGGCTGAGCGCAACGTGCTAACCGCTAGACCACCGCATCTCCTCCTCCAAGTGCGTCTCGCTGTTATGTTTCTATACTAAATACACCTCGTCGCCTGGCAGCGGACAGCGACAGCGCACGCGGCGAAAAAAGATGCTTCTCGCGGTTATGTTTGTGTATTATACACCTCCTCGCCCGGCAGCGGACAGCGACAGTGCACACGGCGAAAAAGGATGCTTCTCGCTGTTATGTTTGTGTATTACACACCTCCTCGCCCGGCAGCGGACAGTGACAGGGCACACGGCTTTGTATCATATCGAGACGTGGTTCGAACCAAGCATCTCTCGCCAGTCCCTGTGGCGCAGTGCATAGGGAGTTGGATTTGGGATGTGAGACTGTAGGTTTGATCCTTACCCTGGCATTGAAAATTTCATGGGTTTTAACATGTAACATATGACATGGAAGGACATGAGAGGCGTGCTGTTATCCTGGATAACAGCATGCCTTAGATGGATAACAGCACGCCTTAGATGGATAACAGCACGCCTTCCAAAATCGATGGTAAAGCCTACAGGGTGTGCAATATCGACAGATATGTGGATGGGAATAGCCACCAAAAAGCACTGTGTAACCCAGAAATCGTGGTATAAAATTATATAATTAGCCGCGGACGGGTTAGGGACTACTTGCAGCGCGGATTGGTATCTATGAGGTCATCGATGACGTCATGGTAAATAATCCTCCAGTATATAAGGGGGAGTTTCAAAGTAACCTTTCTTTTGATATCTTACATACGCGGGAGATTACGGTATAGAGGCTTTTGGGGTTAGGCATATCTGCAGCGGATGCAGTTCCTCTGGACATGGTAAAACTGAATGCCAAAAGTCCAGGAATGAATAGGAAACTGTAGGTGGTTGATGTCCCATAGCTGGTAATGATTTTTGTTTGGTGCTTGACCCAGTTATGGTAGGTGTGGTAGATGTCGACTTGCCTTCACAAACTCCAGTACAGGAGATGAAAAATCAAGAGAGCCCTGTTGATATTCACTCTCCACGGAATGTACAGGAGGTTAATAATGAATTTATTAATCCAAATGATGTGGTTTTTACGCATAACAACCCAGTACAGGGTGAAAATGAACCACTTTTTATTGTTAATGTCAAAGATTTACCTAGCATCAGGGTGTATGACAAGTGTATAGAAGGTGTATGTACTTGTGTTCATTACATTGGGGGGGAGAGAGCTCAAATTTTACCATGTAGGGTAGCTTCTTTCCTTCAACAGAGAGGTCTCGTGAATATTAGTAACACTGAGGCGGATTTTCTATGGCACAGTTTCGTGCAGGGCTTCAAGATTGTAGATTCAAACTGCAAAACTACTTACGATTGTAGGAATTATAAGTCTATACTTGAAGAAAAATTTTATAATGAATATTGTGGTATATTATTAGACGAGCTGGAGGCGGGTCTTGTGTCAAAATGTGATAGTAAACCTCATTGTATCCATTCTCTAGGTGGTGTAGAAAAATCAAATGGCAAATTAAGACCCATAACTGATTGCAGTATGCCCGAGAAGATATCTATTAATAACTTTATGGATAATACCAGCTCGATGTTTTCTTATAATAATATTAGCACTGTGACTGCTCTATTGAATAAGAACGATTTTATGAGTGTGGTGGATTTAAAGTCAGCTTATAGGTCTATAAATGTATATGGTCCCCACACAACCATGCAAGGTTTCAGATGGGATTTTGGGCATGGTGAGGATTATTATGTGAGCAACAGGTTAACTTTTGGTCTGAAATGCGCCCCTTATATATTTAACAGGGTCTCTGATTTTATTGTAGAGTTAGCAAAATTCTATGGTGTAAAAAAGATTGTTAATTATTTGGACGATTTTATAGTTGTTGCAGTCATATATGAGGAGTGCCTCAGTCAAAGAAATTTACTAATAGAATGTATGGAATACATGGGCTTTGTCATCTAGAGAAAAGGTAACCGAGCCAGCACAGGAGTGCAAATTTCTAGGTATTTTGATTAATTCTGTTGAGCTAGAGTTATCCCTACCTAAGGATAAAATAGACAAGATGAAAGGCATCTTATTAGACAGTGTTAATAGGAAGTTTATTTCCAAGAAGAACCTTGAGAGGATTGGAGGTCTCATGTCCTTTTGCTCACAGGTAGTAAAGGGTGGAAGAACATTTAGCAGGAGAGTCTTTGATTTGTGTGCACAAGCTAGGCCTAGGGGTTACATAAAAGTTTCAGAATGTACCAGGCAAGACATTCAGTGGTGGTTAGATTTTTGTGACACCTTTAACTGTAAAAGTTTAATCTTTAATGACTTGGTTAATACTCCAATGTACTCTGACTCCTCTATTAGGGGCTTTGGAGCATGGATGGGTAAAGATTTTCTGTACGGAGACTGGACATATTTTGTTAAATTTGACCTTGGTGTAGACCATTTTACTGTTCCTCCAATTTTGGATAATCTAAAAGATCATCATCGAAATATCAATGTATATGAATTGTACCCTGTTATGATGGGCTTGAATCGCTGGATCTCTAGTTATAAAAACAAAAGACTACATTGTATAACAGATAATATGCAAGTTCTAGCTATGATTAATACAGGCAGATCGAGGAACAAACTTTGTATGGAATGGCTAAGAGAAATCTTTTGGCTGTGTTTCATTAACAATGTGGAAATATATGCTACTTATATTAAGTCAGAGGACAATATCCTGGCTGACCAGTTGTCGAGACTTGCATATAAAGGTATGCCTGGAAATGTATAACCTCTCTCCATGATAATAATATGTGTTGCTTCAATTCCAGAGTGGGAGAGATTACTAAACAGAAAAAGGTTACTTTTAGCCCAGTGTGTGTCAGACAATACTAAGAGAAAGAGGAAACATCAACTCAAAAGGTATAAGAAATTTTGTAATATATTTAAATTACAACCTTTTCCTTGTTCTCCATCCCAAGGTTCTATTTATTCGGTGTATTTGTCTGAATTTATGAAGCCATCATCTGTAAAAAATTACATGTCTGCAGTTTGGTATCAACAAAAACTTAAGGGCTTTGTGGATTACAGTAGTAATTTCATGGTTAAAAAGACTCTGGATGGGATCGAAAGGTGTAATGCTAATCCTTCTAAACTAGTCCATCCTTTTAATCCCCAAGAAATGTTAAGGTTGAGGTCGAATCTAGACCTATCTAACAGAGCAGATATGAAATTTTGGTTGGCTATTTTAACTTGTTTTAGGGGTGTACTTAGAATAGCCTATGTGGTTAAATCCCCTCACTCTCTGAGGGTAGGTGATGTTAAATTTGAAATTGATTATGTCAGTTTACATGTTAGAACATCTAAAACTGACCAACTTGGTAAGGATTCTTTCCATGTATTTTTGGTTAGAAACAACAACTCCCTACTGTGCCTTTATAAGGGTTTACAACGTTTGTGTAGTGGTAGAAGTAAAAAAGATCTCTTATTCAAGTCTGGTAGTGATGGTATGGATTATCAGTATGTCAACTCTAGATTGAAACTTCTTGCCTTACAGTCTAATATAGTAGGTTGTGTTTCTACCCAGTCACTTAGGCACGGTGGTGCCACCTTATTAAAGGATTCTGGCCTCAGTATAGAGGATATTAAGAGGAAGGTAAATTGGAAATCCAGTGCTGTATATGGTTATATTCATAATCATAAAGATGAATTATTACATCTTGATAGGTTGTGCCAATCTCATTTGCAATGCTGATTGGTATGTGTTTTCACATGTGTTTGGTGTGTTTTTGTGTGTTTTGGCATGTATGGTGCTGATAGCCCCAAGGTCAGTAACCCACCAAACTCATGTGTTCTGTGATAGATCATTTATTACATGATTATTATATTAATACCTTTTACTACCGGTACAGCTGGTATCTATTATTATCTCATCCACATTTACCGGTATATTATTATTCCCTGGTAGCGAGATAACTTATGGAACTATATACACTCGTGTATATTTATATAATTAGCCGCGGACGGTTAGGGACTACTTGCAGCACGGATTGGTATCTATGAGGTCATCGATGACGTCCTGGTAAATAATCCTCCAGTATATAAGGGGGGGTTTCAAAGTAACCGTCAATTGGCTCGTATCACCTGTACAGGTAACACCATGCTGGGTGTTTCCTTGATTTTTAAATTTTTACTATTGTTAGTACTATTGTTATTACTATTGTTATTACTTATACTATTGTTATTATATTATGCATTTTACTGACTATGCTTATTGTCAACTAATTATTATAGTTGTTTTAATAAAGGCATGTATGGTGCTGATAGCCCCAATGTCAGTAACCCACCAAACTCATGTGTTCTGTGATAGATCATTTATTACATGATTATTATATTAATACCTTTTACTACCGGTACAGCTGGTATTTATTATTATCTCATCCACATTTACCGGTATATTATTATTCCCTGGTAGCGAGATAACTTTTATATATATATATATATATATATATATATATATATATATATATATATATATAAGTTAATGCATTGAAACGAGTGTACCGGTATTATTTAATATAGACATTATAATAAATAAAGATGATATGTGGAATAAAAGAGGAGACATTGGGTTTGGTGAGAATTGACTTTGTCAATATCAATCCTATACATACCTTTATTAAATAAGACAATAATTCACAATACAATATAATAACAATAAATATATGTATAATCAATATAATTTACAATAATATAATAACAATATATCACATACAATCACAAACAATACAATAATAAAGTTTAAAATTTCCAGCACCACCCAGCGTGGTGTATGCTGTTCGAGCATATGAAGCCAATTGACCGTTAGTTCAACTGCTGGAGCTTATATACTGGAGGAAATGTGTGACCAGGCAACCAAATACACCCCTGTGCAGGGAAATTTATTATCAAAGTCCATCTCAAGATCTTTCAAATGAGACATCATTGGGTTAAATATTCCTAGTAGTTATGTCAGAACCCCTCCTTGAACATAGGTCGTTATTCATATCTGAAATCGATGATTAAGCTCTAAATTCATTATAAACCACAAAAATGCCTAAAAATACAATAAATCAGCCTTTTTCATAAAAATTACATAATAATATAGTGATTTTTATCATAGATTTTGATCTAGAAAGAATTTTCCATTTCTGTTTTCAGTTTTGGGTTTTTGGTGAGTATCCCCAAAAATTGGCATAAAAATATGTAACAATTGATTATTGGAATGGTTGCCATGACAACCAGGAACAGGCATATAGGTTGATTTCTCATGAAATCAACCTCCAAATATGGGCCATTTCTACCAAAAATGGTGCATTTTAAGTGAAACTATTGAATTCTGCATCAAAAATTGGCGTAATGTATTTTTATATTGATTTTAGAGTAATTTTGCCCTCCGATGCCCCCTGGTGGCCAAATGGGGAATTAGAAATCCCCCGCGGAGGGGTGTTCTCCCTTGATGGGTCACATGTTATGTGTGACGTCATAGAAAACATGCGCCTGGTGAAAAGTAGTACCAACGTATCACTCATTAATTATGGGACTATATACTCCCAGGTATATATATATATAATTAATGAGTGATACATTGGTACTACTTTATCTGGGGAGCATGATTTTCTATGACGTCACACATAACATTTCCTCCAGTATATAAGCTCCAGCAGTTGAACTAACGGTCAATTGGCTTCGTATACTCGGACAGCATACACCATGCTGGGTGGTGCTGGAATTTTTAAACTGGTTTTCTGGTTTGTCGAGTAAATACGGTATCTACCTTAACACTATGGGTAGGAAAGGAGCAGCTGGTGGCGGACCAAGGTCTAAAACCAAGAAATCACCTAAAAAAACTAAAAATATAGCCAATTCGAGGAATTCGAGCGGTGTGAGATCCAATGGGGGTGGCCAAGGACCATCTTCCCCAACTGCTACAGGGGTTACATTGGATTCAGCCGTTGACCAGACAATTGGGGATTTGGAGGATCGTACTGCTCGTATGGAAAGGCAGTTAGCGGATATCAAGTTCCTATTTGATGGGCAGGCGCTGAATCGTACAACTACTACAGCGGGTGGCGAGACGAAGACAGCTCGAGCACATGGCGATGTTTGTAAACATTCGACTGACGACGCCGTAACCAAGCAATGGGGGAGTGGCCAGCAGCGGTTGCCTGACTACCGCGGGCTCCATAGCGACAGGAAAACGCGGCGCCATCTTGGATCCATGAGCCAGTCTTCATCTTACCGTAGTAATTCATCAAGTTCCTCGGCTTCTATTGATTCAACCTCCTCTAGAAGTGGTCGTCGTTGTACACATAGAGCCAGAGGTATGTTTGATCGGAAGAACTTTCTTAAAAAGGGAGAAAAACTTGATAGCATTGCGAAATTACTGTTGGTTAACGTAAGAATGATGAAACAATTGATAGAGGAGGGGGAGGATGTTTTCAATGTGGTAAAGCACATAGAGGTGTTGGTGGAAAAATCATCAACTAAGATATATACCCTCAAAGCCTTAGTGGCATACGATTCATCTGTTAAAAACAGGGCAAATTCTGATGGTCTAGAGTCTTTCAGTGATGTGAGAAGTGAAGATATTCTTAGACATTTATCCTATGACGGAATGGTTCAGGCCCAGAAGGCAGGTGTAGTCAAACCTAAAAGTTTCAAGTCTAAACAATCCAACCGCACTTGCTATGCATTTAACAGGGCGGAGGGGTGTAAGGAAGACCCATGCAGGTATCGACATGCTTGTGATGTTTGTGGCATGTCTAACCATGGCAAGGATAGGTGCCAGAAGAATAAGAAGGACTAGGATTTTGTTCTATGTTAAAATCTGATATTCTGATGCCTGTTTTTAATATAGTACATACCGTAGATCCTCCTGAGCCCCGTTCCTATCATTTCGGGTGAAAATAATAAAAATGATATTCATATATCTTGTACAGATGACAAGAATCTTTTTATGACTTATAGTGGCCCAGTACAGGGCGAGGTCGAACCATTGTTTACAGTGGAATGTGTTCATAGACCCAGCATCAGGGTTTATGATAGTTGTGTCAATGGCATTTGCAAGTGTGAGCATTTCATCTATGGTAGAAAAGCTCAAATTTTACCTTGCAGACTAGCTAGTTATCTGAGACAGTCAGATATTATTAATATTAACCAGGTGGAATCAGATTTCCTATGGTGTGGTTTTACTGAGGGGTTCAAAATAGTTGACCCAGGTGTGGTACGGCTTATGAGTGTAAAAACTATAAGTCTATTGTAGAAGGTAAATTCTATAGCGAAATGTGTGATATTATTGAAGACGAGTTGTCCCAGGGCTTAGTTACTAAAACAGTTTATAAACCAAAGTGTATTCACTCGTTAGGTGGTGTGGAAAAATCTAATGGTAAATTAAGACCTATCACTGATTGTAGCATGCCTGCGGGGATATCTATTAATAACTTTATGGACACTACCTCGAGAAGCTTCTCTTATAACTCCGTAAACACGGTTACATGTCAGCTAGATAAGAATGACTTTATGTGTGTGGTAGATTTGAAATCTGCCTACAGAAGTATCAATGTGTATGGTCCACATGTGGGCTATCAAGGTTTCAGTTGGGACTTTGGTGATGGAGAGGAATTTTTTGAGAGCAATTGCTTAACCTTTGGTTTGAAATGTGCTCCGTATATATTTAATAGAATATCTGATTTTTTGACTGCAGTAGCAAAATTTTATGGTGTTGATAGGATAGTTAATTACCTAGACGATTTTATTGTCATTGCTAAAACTGAGGAGGAGTGTCTACGTAAGAGGAATATCCTAATTGAATGTATGGAATATATGGGTTTTATTGGGAATATTCCTGGGAATAACCATTGATTCCACTAGTATGGAACTGTCTCTACCTCAGAAGAAATTAGACAAGATGAGTCTAGCCCTTAATGAATGTTTGGGTAAAAAATTTGTATCCAAAAATACCCTCCAGAAAATTGGTGGTTTAATGTCTTTCTGTTCACAAGTAGTACATGGTGGTAGAACTTTTAGCAGAAGGCTGTTTGATCTCTGTGCCAGAGCTAAGAATAGAGGTGTTATTAGGCTAGACGAGGAAACTCAGAAGGATTTGTTGTGGTGGAGGGATTTTTGTAGGATTTTCAACTGTAGAAGTATGATAATGCATGTACCCCTATGTATTCAGATTCCTCTATACAGGGCTTTGGCGCCTGGTTTGGTAAAGATTATTTGTATGGTACTTGGAATGATACTAACCCTATGCTAGATTGTGTTGATCATTTTACTCCTGCCCCTAAGTTGGATAATCTCAAGATTCACCACAGGAATATTAATGTATACGAGCTCTATCCTGTTATGGTGGGTCTGAAACGATGGTTAAAAGAGTTTAGTAATACGAGAGTTCATTGTATCACCGATAACATGCAGGTCTTGGGTATGTTAAATACAGGTAGACCCAAGAATAAATTGTGCATGGCTTTGTTAAGAGAGATCTTTTGGATATGTTTTATCCATAATATCGATATATATATTCTACGTATATTAGGTCGGAGGACAATATCTTAGCTGACCATTTGTCTAGACTAAATTATAAAGGTGTTCCAAGGAAATGCCATAAAGTGTTGAGTGAATATAACATGTGTTGTTATGATTGCAGGCCTCAGGAAGTTGGAGAGGAGAAAGAGAAAATTCTTATATAGGGGTGTAGCTGAGTCTACTCGTAAAACTCGCAGACAGCAATTTAGTAGGTACAAAAAATTTTGTAAAAAATTTAATTTTACCCCTCTTCCTTGTTCTCCTTCTCAAGCTTCCTTATATTGTGTATACCTGTCTGATTTTATGAAACCTATTTCAGTAAGGAATTATTTGTCTGCTGTGTGGTATTACCAGAAATTAAAAGGTTACATGGATTATAGTAGTAACTTTGTGGTGAAAAAGACCCTTGATGGGATAGAGAGAATGTGTAAGGGGTCTGGTAGTACAACCTACCCTCTGAGTCCTAGGGATATGGTTCTAATTAAATCTAAACTTAATTTGGATCTTATGGAAAATGTGGTTTTTTAGTCTGCTATATTGCTATGTTACAGAGGTGTTTTCAGGGTTGGACATGTAGTCCAGTCGCCCCATAATTTCTTAAAGAGAAATGTTAAAGTTTCCTCTGATTGTATAGAGATCAAAGTTATTTCGTCTAAAACTGACCAATTTGGCAAGTCTCCCTATGTTGTGTATCTTAAAAGAAATGATAGTTGTGATCTGTGCCCGGCTAGATATATCAACAGGTGTGTGAAGACCTGTAAGCATAAAAGGTTTCTATTTTCTATTCAGTCTAGACCGTTGCAATATAACTATGTAAATACGAGGTTAAAATCAATTGCTTTTCAGTGTGGTTTGTCTAGTAGGGTTTCGAGTCACTCTCTTAGACATGGTGGTGCAACTTTATTAAAAAATGCAGGCTTAAGTGTTCAAGATATTATGAGGCGAGCCAATTGGAAGTCTAATGTTATTTTTAAATATTTACATGAGTCTAAGGACAGCTTGCTAGCTTTAGATGTAATGATTTAATGCTATACCTACTATGGAATGTGTTACATTGTGATTGGCGGTTGTTGGCATGTATAGGATTGATATTGACAAAGTCAATTCTCACCAAACCCAATGTCTTCTTATTTATTCCATTTTATTGTTATAATTATTATAATGTTCATTATTAATAATTACCGGTACACTCGATCAACACATTTACTTATGGGACTATATACTCCCAGGTATATATATATAATCAATGAGTGATACGTTGGTACTACTTTATCTGGGGCGCATGATTTTCTATGACGTCACACATAACATTTCCTCCAGTATATAAGCTCCAGCAGTTGAACTAACGGTCAATTGGCTTCGTATACTCGGACAGCATACACCACGCTGGGTGGTGCTGGAATTTTTAAACTTACTGTGATATTGTGATTATTTGTATGTATTACTATTATATTGTATTGTATATTGTTTATATGTTTATATATTGCTATTATATTGTATTGTAAATTATTGTCTTATTTAATAAAGGCATGTTTAGGATTGATATTGACAAAGTCAATTCTCACCAAACCCAATGTCTTCTTATTTATTCCATTTTATTGTTATAATTATTATAATGTTCGTTATTAATAATTACCGGTACACTCGATCAACACATTAACTTATATATATATACCTGGGAGTATATAGTCCCATATATATATATATATATATATATATATATATATATATATATATGAGTGATACGTTGGTACTACTTTATCTGGGGCGCATGATTTTCTATGACGTCACACATAACATGTCTCCAGTATATAAGCTCCAGCAGTTGAACTAACGGTCAATTGGCTATATATACACACCACATATACACACACACATATATATACACACACACACACACACATATATATATATATATATATATATATATATATATATATATATATATATAGTTACTGGAGGAGCTACTTTTGGATATTATAACATTATGATAACAACTGTTTTTTAGTCTTTACATGGGAAGAAATCACTAGAATTGAAAATATAAATTACATTATATTAATCATATCTTTGCTGGCCTGTCCAATTGAAATTGATAATGATGACCTTGTTATTCACTAGCTGAATGATCCATAGCATGTACCAGCTGTTCTATACTCAGTGCCCTCTGACCTTCCACCATGAGTTTTATCTCCATAGGGAGTGATCATTTTTAAACCATGAAGGTCGGGAAGTTGTTGGTTTTATTGAGGCAGGGGGGGGGGCAAAGTGCTTTTGACTCCTTGATGAGGGGGGAGGCAAATCTTTTTATATGTTTTCAATAAACAAATATGCATAATTATTACTACACACGGGTAGACACTAACATTTTGGACCTTTGGCCACCCGGGTCCGTAGTATAGTATAATGGGTGTGGACCACTAAAATTGACATGTCGACATGGGCTATTTTAGGCTTAGTGACATGGGACATGAACAATTTCTTAAAATCGACATGGTGACATGAACAATTTCTTAAAATTGACATGGTGACATGACCATTTCTTAAAATTGACATGGGGACATGGCCATTTTTTAAAATCGACATGTGACATGGGGGACCGCCCATCAACACCCCCAGTATCCAGCAAATATTCTACTGGCCAAATGGCCAATTTCAAAGGAAATCTAGAAGTAATCACTGGCCCGCAGCCAAAAGTACTGGCCATTGGCCACTGGGCTAGTGTTAGTGTCTACCCCTGCTACAGGTTAAGAAATTAAGGCGCTCGCACAAGACTTTCGGCCTTGGGCAGTGGTGGGGGATTTTAACCCTTAAGAGGAGGGACAAATTCTTTTTTCGATCCTGAATAAGACTAGTCTTTTCAACAAAGTTGATAACAACATGCTATACAAATAATTCTACGGACCCATTCTTGTAACAACTGTCAATAAATGCCACTTGAAATTTAATTTGACTGTGTCTAGTTTTATGTGTATTTTCAACTGCAAAGTATTTTCTCGTATATCTGCGCGAAAAGCCATCACCCCGTGTTATTAAAGAATGTTCACTCCCTGAGAGTTATCTTACGTCATGACGACCCACATAGGCCTACATGACGTGAAGTCATGTCACCAGGAGCTGCCCCTGTTAGTACCCCGGGGGGCACTCCCTATATAATATTATGTTCTATAGTTTCTATGTGCGAACATGCCCCTGGGTTTGGTACCCTAATCAAGGGTGCGAACATATCAAATTTGGAACCCCTTTTGAGGGAGGATGTAAAAGAGCACCCCCCAAATGAAGGGGAAATCTTAAAAATACCCCCTTATCCCCAAGATTGGACCAAAAAGTGACCTCAATAAATAGCAACTATGAGAAAAGTACATTATGGTGCAACTGAAAATGCTCATTTTTTGCTTAAAAAGTAACCAAGGGCCCTTGAGGGTCCGTGCCTAGGGCCCCAAAAGAGCCCATTTCCCTCAGAATCGTGTTCACACATGGTATCTAAATCTGCAGGAGTGGCCCCCCGGGGGTTAGTACATAATCAATATCCACAACTAGAAACACGTGGATATATACAGGGGATTGGGTAATGGTGGAATTTTAGTGTGGAAACACTCCAGAAGTGAAGCAGATGGTTGTTGTACTTTTCACATCACCCTTTGGTGCTTAGATGCCATCCTTGTAATCGAGTGGCAGTCTTCTACAAAAAAAAAAGGTTAAATCTACTTAGGATTTGAACCAATAACTTCACCTCATTTTATGCATGTTGTAAAAATGGACAAATCTACAATTCCCAGGACAAAAACAAATGAGGAAGTGATAGACGTTGAACATACCAAACACCGAAAGGAGCCACCAGATGGCAATCAGCAAGCTAAAACTGTTACAGATAGCAACATGGCTAAGGTGGAAAACACCCTTCACAATATCAAAAGTGATCCACAATTGAAAGATTATGCAGGGGAGATCAAGGAAAATGTGTATAATCACACTAAAGCTGAAGAGGACATTCAGCAGGGAGGAGAGCAAAAGGACAAGCAGAATAGACTCATCCGGTCTGTCTTTCATATTACACATAATCCATGGATACATAAGATAGCATACCAGTAGTGCAATATCATTCTTTCAAATGTTAGCTTCGAGCACTGGCTTACGATTCTTATATCCCTACAGTTTCCACAGAAGATGAAGTTCAGGGGATGCTCTTAGGTCTAGTATGTAGCAAATGCACATCTTCATTAGACATGCCACTTTCTACTCATATCAAAGGGGATGTTGTCCCAATGGGATAAATCTTAGCAACGGTAGTGCAATTTTACAAATGAGCAAAAGTTCCATGTAGTACAGACTTCAGTATGGAACCAACAGTAGTACAAGACTAATTGTCTTTCCTATTAGAAGCTGCTATTGCTCACTTTAAATTGAGCATACTGCATTTGTAAATTTTCAATGGCAAATCTGTGGATACTAAAGATGAATACACAATCTTAATTGGATTTATTTTTCACATACAGAAAGTGTGGTGTGTTGAAGCTAGGTCAGGCAGGTGCCTATCCTCTCTATGTTCTGCTCCTTCTTCTCTTCGCCTTTCTGCTGAACCAGTTGGACCGTTTCATGCTTGCTATTGTCACCAAACCCATGGCCCAGGAGATACATTATGGAGACAAGGCCTGTATGGTGAACAACTCCTACAGTGCTGAGCTGCTCAAGGGTGTGAGCTGTAATGCTACAAATGAAGAAAGGTGAACAGTTTATAGGTTATATATTGTTATCATATTTTAAAAAGCAGATTGGCATAGTTGAGTGTTGTGCTGAATCAAAGATTTTTAGAGCAACAGGCTGTTGAAATAAGATACAGTTCAATCTCCAAAAGCCTTCATAACAATACTAAAAGATCAATACTAAAAGGTTCACTGATAGATCTACTTTTTATCTGCCAGAAACCCATACACTAGGTTCTGATTTCAATTGTCTCTGCACATTGAACAAATATGTGTCATATTTCTCTTTGAAAAACATTGGAAAATATTGTGATTGATATAAAATCAAATAACATGCATCTAAACCATATCTAAATATGAAAGTATGATTTAATTGGTTTTCCCTCAATTTATGTACAACCATTTCAAAATATTATCCAACATTGTTTTGCTAGTTTAATTTACACTGATCAAATCATACTACATCACTTCAGGTCCATGTGACCAAAGTACTCTGTATTTTCAATAACAATTTACAGGTGTGCCAGCATGATCTCAAACAAATCCTCCACTGAGCATGTCTGTAAGTGGGACTACAATGGACAGGGCTATGAGTACCAGATTGTCGCTGGACCTATCTTCATCGTTGTCTTTACAATCTCTGGCATTTTCCTTGGTCTGGCAGCTGACTTGTACAGCAGACGGACCATGCTGGCTATCTGTCTCATGTTCTGGTCACTCATGACACTGCTCACTGGAGCAGTCACTGACTACTGGCAACTAGTCATACTGAGATTTGGCCTTGGCATAGGGTAAGTTGGCTTCATGTGATTTTATAGGATAGGCATTGTTCTGCTTTGATTCATTCCCATGGTTAAGTGCATTGATAGTGCGAATCCCACATGGTGAAAATGGCTCACATATCTCTGCGATTTTGAATCTGTTGCATTTGTGTGACACACTCCAAATTTCCAAGGCATATGACTAGAGTAGGGTGTATAGAACACAAGGACACTGTTGTGTTTATCCATGCACCTTTTGGGGTATTTTGCCTTTGATGATGTTTACATCTCTGTGCATTATATATTTTCAGGTCTAAAATCACAAAAGAGTGCTTGTGTTCTATACAACCTACTGTAGTTATACCCCTTGCAAATTTGGAGTGGGTCCCCCAAATGCAACAGATCAAAAATCGCAGAGGTATTGAGCCATTTTATGCCATGTGGGATTCGACCTGATGCACAAGGATCATGACCACCACTGATAACCAAGTTGTAAAGCATGTATTGTATAAAGGGAAATTGTATACAGATTGCAAGCTAATAGATTCCAGGCATTAGAACAAGAGATCATTTTCACCATCTTTGTCACTAGAGGTCCTTATATCAATGCAGCTTCGTGTGGAGTCTTATTCTTTTGGACTCTTGGCAGTTCAAAATATCAGAACCAGCTGCAAAGGGATGTATCTATCCTGTAGATCCTCTATGAATACCTCTTCCTTCAACTGTTATTGACTGCATAAATGTGAAACAAATTATTATTCTACTTTAGAGAGGCAGGCTGCACTCCCTTTGCTGCATCTATAATAGGAGATTATTTTGATGTTGGACTGAGGGCTACAGCTCTAGGTGTCTACAATTGGGGTATATACCTTGGATATTGTCTGTCCTATGCTCTTGGGAACTTTGTCACTAAAGCTAACATTTTAGGACAGGTTGGTTGAATGTCTTTCCATTAGTTTGATATAACAGCAATATAATCACACAGGTATGTACTGAGGGTTCACACAGCAACACAGAAGGATAAGTTTTTTCCTCACCCTTGTCTTTATTTAATTAAAATTGTCATTATCCTAAACACCAAAACGTGTTTTGAATTCAAGGATTGTCACTCCAATCGCTTTTGCCATTCCGAAAGATATTTTTTTTACAATTTCACATGATTTGTCATAGATTGCTTGGCAGAATATATGTCTCTTGTGGCCTTGAGAAATAATTTCCACATAATGATTGTTATAACAGGGATGGCGGTGGTCATTCTACATCAGTGGTATACCTGGTATCCTCCTGGGGGCCCTGATACTCTGTAGTGTTCAGGAGCCAAGACAGAAAAATACAGAAAAGATGGCTGTAGGCAGCAAAGATAAAATGGCAGCAGATGTGAGTAGTTACTCTAATTCATTTTATATCCATCATGTATGACCTTACATCAACCTGTTCTTAATTTCTTCCTAGAACCAATTTCTCTATGGACTAAAGTTCTGTAATATATCAGGTTTCAAGAATTTGTCAATACAGTACTAGTACATGGCTTGAATCAATAACCATTTAATCATAATTTAATGACATATTTTACTTATTTAACAAAAAGGAATATATGATCTATATAGAATGAGCTTTTATACCGTTCATGGATGGGCTTTGGAACATTTTATCATTTAGCCACTGCTGCAAAAAGAACAAATCTCTACTGGGCAAAAAGTGAAAGAAGTGGCACAAACCTTCCTTTACCCACCCCTGCTATTGTTATGTCTAGCAGGCTCTATTAGGAATGCTGGTAAATATAGTTTATAAAACCCTAAAAAAACACTGGTTTTCTAAATTCAACGTTCCCTTGAAGGTCAATATTAGGCATGTACTGGAAATAGGGACCTTAATGCATCCTGCACCAAGGGCCCTTATCGCAGATCCTTTCACATTGTTATTTATTTCATTATGTTGATGTCTTTTGTAATGTAGTTCTATTTTCTTGAGTAAAGTGGTAAAGAGCTTTTGTCAAAATACTAATAGGATGATGATATTAAGACCTAAATAGGTATAAATTAGAATACTATAATGGAGAATGGAATATGATTATGATGATTTTCAAGTTAGTTGATGCATCTCCTTATCACACCCTCCACAGCTGGTGTAGTATGGGCCTATAACACACAGGTTTACTTTGAGAGTATTGGACAGACACGTGAGGTCATTGCTTCATACATGTCATGGATCCCCATAGTGGGTGGCTTGATTGGAACCGTTTTGGGGGGAACCATCTCAGACCGTGTTGTTCTCAAACATGGACCCAAAGGTCGAATCTTTGTATGCATCATCAGTTTGGTAAGTTAAAACTATATTTTGCCAATATTTCAGCAAAATTGGACAATCTGTTGTATTTTCCTTTCCAAACTTGAGAGTACATACTATACTTACATTGATATGGTAAACCTGAGATATCTTGATATTCTGACTAAACAGGAGTGCACTATACAACCTGGACTCTTTTTGATGCTCAGCCCTGTACTTCTTCATTTACAAATTCCAATCGTGTGCACCTTAATGACCTGTACTTATAAGCCTATAAAACTAAGAACCTCCTTGCATCATGGCCTGATGATTAGTCTATCTTGATCAATTATTTATCAATGTAAGAATGACAACATAGTGTTCAAAATTTACAGATTTAAATAATTGTTTAGGAATTGTTAGAAAATTTGAAATGGTTTTCACTGTGTTTCTAGATTTTATCTGCTCCATTCGCTGCTGGTGCTCTATTCCTTGATCCACCATATGCCTACCTAAGTATCATCCCCTGTAATATAATTGGTAAGTACCTAGTTATATCCATCTTATAATGGTTGTTTGAATCAATCTATACATAGGAAGATAAAGTTTGATTGAAATGCAATTCAAATCATCAATGTATCATAACTGTTTTGGGGGGAATGGGAATGATAGCCATATCAAGATCCACCCCCTGTAGATTGGGAAATGATAATAAGCAGATATACAGACAGGTAGATTGATCAATTTACTTCTTTTTTGTCTATTCTATTCTATGCTCCAGGTGAGATGTGGATTGGTGTTACCATGGCAGTAGTGATAGAGCTGGTGCCTGTCTCCCTACGTACCACCTCCATAGCCTTCTACATCCTGATCATCACCAACATAGGTGGAAACATTCCCCTACTGGTACCTGTAATACAGCAGGCCTTCCAAGGCATGGGCTACTCCTATGTAAAGGCACTCCGAGGTAAAACATTTTTGTAAAGAAAGAAAAATTGATTCTTTACAATAAAACAGTCAGGCCGGGATGGCTCCTGGGAATGGTTACACCTTTAATAAATAGGGGAGGGTATTACTCTGTAAAGGAGTATTAAACTGCTCGAAATCAATCTGACCATCCACAGTTGTTTTGATAATCTAGTATAATTGATGTAACACATAGGTTGGGTTATCACTTCTGGTAGTAGGTATGCCTAGTGTAAAGGTCATTCATTTCAATTGTCTCTCCTATAAGCACCGATAGCAGTGATAGTGAGGTACTGACTGATAAATTACAGTAACTAATACATGTATACCTGTAATACTACAGTGCTCAGATAGAGACCTTTACCCCAATTCCAAGGCTATTCTTGATTATGATGATGATTGTTCACCTGTGGACAGTATCAATCTTCTCACCCTGCCTACCATAGCTACACTATAAAAACAGTGTTTAGGGTTAAAAGCCTGGTTAAACACTTACACACTTCAGCACTTAGGTGTTTCATAGACAAGTGTTTAAATGCTAAACACTTAAACACTTCAAGTGTTAAGGTGTTTAAATGCTAGTGTTGAGAGAATTTGGTGTGTATATTCCTACACCTTTTTTGCAGTGTAGTGTTATATATCTCTTAAATTGATGCTAGACCTGAGTAGGTTAGATTAGTATTATATTGACTGAATTAGTCCTAGAAAAGGGACTGAAAGGTTGCCTGATGTGGGTGCAGTTTGGCTTTCCTTATAGACTCATAAAGTGGAAGATATTGTTCAGTGTGAAATCGAACCTTCTTTTTTTTATAAACAGCTAATGACAATTTGAATATCAAATCATACTTTATAAAATTCAGAAAATGAGAAAACCATGTACCATAATTAGTCAAACTATGTTTGATAAAACTGAAAGTGATTCTTTATTTTCCAGCTGCTCTGTACATCCTCTACCCAGGACAGTACCTGCTTGGTGCCTTATTGTTTGGTGTTACACTGATCGTCATTCAACATAATATCCGTCATGCTCAAATCAACAACAAATCAGACAATACTGCATCTACATAGAGAACAGTGAAAAATGTGCAGATTTATTCTAGTCTCTAGGGAAGTAGAATCTTATGATGTACAAGATGAAGAGTTGTGCGTAATATATTCACAAAGCGCTGTTATACAGCCTATTGTGGCTGCACTTTTTTCTGATCATTTACAATGATGCTAGTCACTGGTATGTATGCCCTGCCCATAAGGTGCAACCTGAGTTAAGACACCTCCTATAAGCCACATCAGATTATGATATGCTCACATGTGCACCGGGCCTTATAATTATGCAAGACACTATGGTTCTGTTCCGTTCTTAACCGATATCTGCCTACATTGATATAGGTATCAGTTTTCCTCTCTGTAAAGCAATACGTTTGAAAAACCTTTACAATTACTTGGCATAGATTCAAAAGCAACAGTGCCTCTCCTAGGTCACATAATCATTGGTTTAATGGAGACAATGGAGACCTTGCTTCCAGATGCATTGATTTTATTGGTCACAGATAAAATACCCTACTGCAATTGTTACAAGATACACAAATCTCATAGATTCCAAAATCCAGTACAAACAAGACTATAGATTGTCTCTACAAGGGTCACATCTCTTACTACACTATTTACAATGGCTTATATTACAAGTTTAACATTAATTGTAATCATCTTAGCCTTTTGAACAGTTATCACGTGCCTGAAGCACACCAATGACGGCATGCCTCAGGCCAGTGACAGTGGCTAGCTTTGTTTTAAGTCCAATTAGGTCATGACGGTATACACAGTGATGAGGGCAGCTGTTGGCTGACCGTCGGCAGCCAGTGAGCATTGATAGTGGAATCTAAAAGATTAGGGCTGAATAAGGAACCAAGATAACAAACTTCTAGAAGGCTGGGGACCCTAAGGATACTGGCCCTATGCCATCTATCAGTGACTGATGGCTGTCAGTCAGCCATCAGTTTTTTTTGTTTAAATATAATACAGGAGGAATTGTTATGTGACCTCCCCAGGGTTGTCAGTGGCTTGAAGCTTGCCGGTAACAGCACCATCAGATCCTTTGAGGCAGGTGATGACAACTCTGATGGCATGCTTCATGCATGTTACAATCATAAATATAGTATCATAATTCCTGGATATGCATGACACATATCATATTCCATTAATATGCCATCATATTGTCCCTCAAAGCTTTTTAAATGCATCGAACACAGACATTTCAACATAAGGCATCAAAACTCTGTCACATCAGCCATGGGATGTCACGGTTTAAGCATATTGCTTCATACCAATGATTCAGCTTTTTTTTTTTTTATCAAAAGGCATCATTTTTTATTACAGTTCTATCATATTCCCTCATACACAAACACTTACCATTTTCTACTACAACATGTCCTACTCTCTCAAATTTCCTATATGTTAGATGAACACCAGGTTCCATCATTATTTGTCTTTCCCACACTCATTGAGGCTAACCCCTTCATGACCTCATAATTCCATCACAATGAATTGTGATTGAAACAATCACATGTAATGTAAAGTTGTATGTTGGAAAATGACAAAATTATGATGGAAAAGGGACAGAGTCATGATGCCATTTGATTGATTTTACTTTATAAGGCAAGGTGCTACAGATGTGGGAACTAAGTGGTAGATGTGCCTAAAAAAAGGAGTCTTCCACGGCAAGAGGCAAGCTATGGAATCTACATACAATTATATCAAGCATTTTTCTAAAGTGTCAAATCCTAACTAGGTCCTGTGAGCTCATCTCTAAGCTGTTTTAGTTGTCTCCAGTTGTCATAGTCCCAGGTTTATTGGCAGTCCCTGAGGAATCATCTGCATCTGCCACTGCGCCTCCACCACCAATTACTTTGAGGACCTGAGGAATGCAAAAGTTGTTGTGAGTGGAAAGTTCACAACAGGAAAAAAATGTGTTCAACCCAATGAGTGTGCATGCTCCTCGTTTTGGCCAATTTGTACATTAGAAAGTACCAAATCCTTATCTCATTTTGCTGACCTAATAGAAATTCTCAGTTATTAGGCATGGGTTTAGATATAACAATAGACTCAAGAGTTCCTCCACACATGTGTACTTAGAGTGGTTGAATACTATATTCCTTAGGGAATACAGATAACAAGTACAATTGAAAATACATGCTTGAGTGAATCCTGAATGATATTTACATTGTACTTGGTGCAATAATGTATTCTGAAATTGTATATTAACTGCTTTATTCTATGATTTGATGGCATCAGTAATGACTAATTTTTGGACTTTTGATTTGGGATCCTGACATATTACCTTTGGAATAAATATGGTGAGCTGTACAATGGAGGTGCCAAAGATAATAAAAGCTGACACTAGGGCATACTGCATCTCCACCTGCTGGCCAAGGGCAAACAGCAGAACCACTCCCAGAATGCTCAGCACAGTCACATTGTAGACACACATACCAATGTACTGAGAGTCATTCAATGCCAGGATATTGACCTAGATGATTGATAAACTTATAAATGAATCTTGCCAAAAGCACATGGCAAAGAGTTATACTTATGACAATTGTATCAACGGGTGACAAATGAAAAATGAACCTTAACCTTACAAAAACCATAGTACCCTATGTATAAGGCACAGCTGATACACAAGGATTTAATTAGCCTTGGCTCCACATGGGGGACAACAAAGGCTTTCATTTGTTAGGGTATGGAGAAGATAGGGACTTCATACCCTCCTATAAGCAATGGTAACATTGTTGCCTTTGTGCAACAAGGCTGTAACTAGCATTTTGGAAAATTGAGTTTACTTTAGTTTCACCATCTGTGACCCATCAATGGAGAACACCCCTCCATGGGGGATTTTTAATTACCCATCTGGCCACCAAGGGGCATTGGAGTGGCAAAATTACCCTAAAATCATCATAAAAAATACATTAAGCTAATTTTTGATGCAGAGTTCAATGGTCTCATTAAAATGTATCATTTTCAGTAGAAATGGCCGATATTTAAATGGTAAAACATGTTCAAGAGAAATTGAAAACTGAAAACAGAAATTGTTTCTAGATAAAAATCTATGATAAAAATCACCATATCGTTATGTTTTCGGGTTGCCTATGACGTCACCAGTGACGTCATGCAGCTGCTGTGATGTCACCCGTGGCAACTCCTATCCATGGTCCTTGCCACATTTTTCTTGTTTGTGAAAAAGGCTGATTTATTGTGTTTTTAGACATTATTATGGTTTATAATATATTTAGAGCCTAATCATTGATTTCAGATATGAATAACGACCTATGTTCAAGGAGGGGTTCTGACATACTTACCCATGTAGCAAGCCCAGTTGGGGCCAAAGTGGGCAGAATTCGGTAGATGGGGTCATTTTGGGCAGATGCTGGGTTTTCAGTCCGGGCCACAGTGGGCAGTCCTAAACGGGCAGACCGACTTAAGCCCATTGGGTTCCCAGTGGTTTTTGTCCTAAACCAAAGGTGTGAGCCACATTGGGTTCCCCAATTTAGGCACAGATAAGTTTTGAAATGGGCAACAACATTGGGCACAGGTTGGGCTGAAAATGGGCTACCCAAAATGGGTGAAGATCAATTTCAAGGCAAGTTACTCAATCCGGGCTGAGAGTGGGTTTAGACAAACTCACCTTTGGCTTTTGGGATTTGACACCAGATGGCCAAGCTATCTCACATACACATTTATTACCCATACAGAATTGATTCTCTCAAATATAGAACAACTGAAGTATACTACTAAATTAGACATCGAGTAACAATGTTGAGACTTTATCATAGTTTTGAAATCCTTAGATATTCCCTTTAAAATATGTGCAAATCAAGGTCATCCTAGTAGTTATAAAGTGACTACACCATTCCTACTGCAGTGAATGTGATGTAAGGATCAAACATGCTACCTACAGACACTATGAGCCTAAAAGCTCTGATCTAGGCCCTTACATGGTGCATCTATGAAGAGAGGCACTAAAGATGCCACTAGATTTAAAGGGACATTTCTTGGCTTATTGAGTGCAAACTGATATAATTATGTACTCTTTTGATGCAATCACCGGTGCAATAGAATAGATGAGTACCGCTGGGTATTGGTATACTTGGTAAGGGGGGAAGAGAGTCATGTTCAAAAATTGACTAGGCCTAATTAAATTCTTTTGAATTTGCACTAAAAAAATATGGCCGAATCAGGCAGCCGGGTTTGGGCCACATCAGAAAACCATGTTGAACTCAACCTGAGCCCAAATTCAATAGCCCACTTTAAAACTGATCTGTGCCCAAATTGGCTAGCCAGTGTGGCCCAGACACTTTGCTGAGGACAAAACCCATTGGGTGCCCGTCGGGCAGCCATTTTTGGGCCACACTGGGCCACACATGTTATGCTACCTGGGTACTAGGAATATCTAAGCCAATAATGTCTCAGTTTAAATATCTTGAGATGAACTTTGATAATGAATTTCCCTGCAGAGGGGTATTTTCGCTTGCCTGGTCACAATTCTATTGACCCTTATCTACCGACTATGAAAGTGCTGAAGCTCTGTCTATGATATGTGTGCCTATAGAGGCCACTGTGCAATATTATTGTATTAGATTCATGCTATAGTATTTGAAACACCTCTTTTGCATCACATGTAAAATTTGATAATACAGGTACCACCTTCTTGCAGTAAGGCTATGACATATTTCCTAGTTGAAGAACTTTCAGGTTCATAGCTTGTATGGTAGACACAATGATTCACCTTTATCCTAAAAAAAACATACCTTTCTGGTCTGCCATGCCAAGAAAGCACCAAATATGAGCAGGAGTCCTTTGTATACAAACACTGCAGCTTGAAAGTACAGGCTGTAATCCGACTCACAGGCTAGAATTTCCCTTTCCACAATCAGATCACCACCATCTAAAATCTAGAAAGGAGCATCATCACTAACTTATGGCTTGCACATCACTGAGAATAATACATAATATCTTCCACCTTTTGGAGCTCACCTTCTTAGTACTTTTATTTGGAATATGCCATGTTACCTAGACAATGTAAGATATAGAACAAATGAAATCAAGCATATCACACATTCGGAACACCAGCTATTATGCCTATATTGGAACCAACCAAATTGTAACCAAGTCCAAATTTACCATTTGCAGGGCTTTTCTCACTTCTTCTAATTTGTGGATCTAAGGCTAACTAAATTACTGTTTTTATTGTATGCATAATGGAACCTCTGAAGCTATACAATGTACTGTATTTGACAGTAGTGGTGAAACTTAATAATTCAATATGTAGTTTTACCTGCTTTTCAAGGACGGTATTAACCACAGAAGGGGTATCCAACACTTCTCTGAGAACAATAGCAATCACATCCAACAATACAAGGACTCCCACCATCAATATCAGTTGGATGTCTTGTAGAGACTGAAAGAGTAAAAAAAGGGATTCACCTTCTTTTTGGAATGGTAATTGCTGCAGAATTGAAAGCAAACTCAATCCTGCTCAAAAACAGTTTCTGGGTGGAATCTATCATCAGTTACAATATGTAAAATTCTCAACAACAGTTTATTGGATTCTATTCATAGTCATATACATTAATGATGAGCCTGCAGATAAATAGCTTTGGTAGTTTCCCCAAAACTGCAGTATAGCTAAACTAATTTGGTGTTACTTGACAAGAAATCATTCACATCATGATCAGAGGGGGAACTGGCATTCAGAGTGAAACCCCAGTTGATTATTTGAATGATGTATTGATATACCTACCACTTTCTTCCCAGTTGTGTTAGTAAAGATAACATACACTCTCCAGGTCTTAGCAAAAAGGGCCCCAAATGACAAACTGAATCCAACCATGATAGTTACTGTCCTTAACTGGAAATCAGAAATCAGAATATACGTAGAGAATATCCTACATGCAAAAGGATTGGAGAAGTGTCTTAGCATAGAACATCTGCATCAGTCTCGTCCGGTGGGGATTCTAGGGAATGCCTTCTCTTGTGTTTGGGGATTGTGGGTCCCCATTTTCTGGGGAATATTACTACCTGCCTACATTTTACCACTACAGCAAACAGCAGCCAGAACAACTTTTACCCATAAATGCTGATTGCCAGAGACGACTCACGTTAGTGGTCAAGCTGGGGCAAGATTGCATCTGCATAACTGTGATATGATCGGAAGGAGAATACAATAAACCCTCTTTGACAGTGCCAATAATCTAATTGCTACATACCAACTTTAGTATGATGTACCACATTTCTTACAAGGAACATTTTCACTCCTTTCCATATTAAATGTTCTCCACATAAACCAATAGAGTGATTAAGAATCCACAAAGAATAAAAATTTAAGAACAAATACCTTACACAGCAGGGCTACGTTGGAAGCAGACAGTTCACGGAGAAATACAGTGGCATAGACCACTATACAACCCAATAGGATCACATTGTTCATCACAGGAGAGGACATGCGAATAGTTCTGAGGACACAAATGCATTAATATTAGGCTTGTCTCAAGCCACATAGAGATATATCCATTATAATGAGAAAGTGAGGGTTTAGCATAAGACTTTATAATTCTATAACCCAGCTAGCACTACTCATGCAATTTACGTAATTTTTACGTGAAAACCCATCTTATTTATGTAAAAAAGACATCATTTGGATGAGTTGTGCTAGCAGGGAAAGAACTAATCACATATGAGGTGTTTTGATTTGCTATACCCAAACTACACTGTAGAAAAATGTCATCAAAATAATGAAGGATTCCTCGTCCCAAAGTTGCCAGAGAACTGTGGTTATTTCCACCGAGATTCCTTGTACCACCACACTGAGGCTAGGCAGTTATGAATCTAAATTCAAGACATGTCAGAGTTGTGAAACAACCTCACTTATAAGGTTACCTTTGTTTTCTGAAGTAGACATTAAAGGTTAGGAAGGTGAGGGCCAACATGACACCAACAGCAGCAAAGCAGCAGATCGTGATGTAAATGCTGCTTCTAACAAACACCTGCACTGTCACAAATGTTGTGGCATCCTTGGGAACCCCATCTGGAAAATGTGTCATTATCAGCACTTTTGTCATATCTAGATAAGGGGTTAATGTAGCCGTTGGCAATTAGTGGATAATTGATGATAGCTTTATTCTACAAAGGTACATGCTGGTTAGATGGTAATTCAGCAAGTAGCTAGTTGGTAATCTGACAGGTGGAGTCCCACCTGGCTGTATATACTTATTCAGTAACCATTGACTGTACCACACCTAGCAGTAGGATGTGGTACTACTACATACTATTATAGGCGACTACAGTGTAGTGGACGATAATGGATGACATATGTAGTATGATGTACAATAATAAAACCTTCATAGATTTCGTTGACAGGGTTACAACTTAAGCTACAGCAGGTCCCTTAATGCTTGTGAAAATAATATTCTCACATAGTAAAACCCTCAAGTGTCAATCTCTATCTTCGGGCAATAGATTTCACCAAGAAGGTGCCCCTTCAAAGTACAAACCCATACAGGAATACACCA
Organism: Acholoe squamosa; assembly: GCA_949317995.1. Classification (NCBI taxonomy): domain Eukaryota; kingdom Metazoa; phylum Annelida; class Polychaeta; order Phyllodocida; family Polynoidae; genus Acholoe; species Acholoe squamosa. The sequence continues at coordinate 24,514,509 of OX439046.1, forward strand.
TGAATTATGCACCACTCCACTACAATTTAGCATGAAAGATTATTCATTGCTAAAAAGTGAATAAAAAATCTCACCTTTCCAGAGAAATCCAATTTCATCGAGCATCATGATGGTCCTCTCTGACGCTTGATAGAATCCAAGAGTAACTTTTGTTGTTCCTGCATTCAAAGGAATGTAATACTGCAGGGCTACCCCAACAATTCTGCACTATACATGTATAAGCGATAAGTATTTTGGAAATGATTTGTGACCATTGAATTTTTGTTGATACTTTATACTCCCCAAATAACAACTTTTGACATACCTCTGTATTGTGAAATGTCGACGTCACTCGGAGTCCCACCGTTTTCATCGAAAAAGGTTAACCCATTTACACCCGCAAATCGAACTGACCATGTATTCTTTAGGATCAGGTCTCCCATTTCATTGTCAGTGTATTCAAAGTCCTCCAAGCCTTTACCTTTTGAAAAATGTAAAATAACAAGCCCATACATCTAAAACAAGCGGGGACAATAGTTTTGATGTACAAGAAAGTATGATTATTGAATCAAGATAAGAAGACAATATGATCGAGTAAAGGGATGAAATATAATTATAACATAAACAGGTGGCCCGATAGAGCATCTTATATTTGTAGTACAAGCATTTCATAGCGATTATGGCATAATAATCATATCAAATAATATAAACGGTAATGCAGGATGTCAGAAAAAAATAGTTGACTTTACAAATCTATGAGGAATCAAATATTCCCAAAGTACCCCCAAATTATGACTCTGATAAGGTGCATCACTTTTAAGTTACAGAAATAGTTTGTAAATGAACTGTACAATAAAAGACCGTTATGCTATTATCCAGTAACCAACATTATGATATATTATTACCAGTTCCTTTGAGATCAACAATAGTTTGGTTTAGTCCCAATGCTATAGCCCAAAGAGCATCATATGTCTGCCCGGCTTGGTCTGAACCACTGAACACCTGGTTATCGGTCAGCTTGAAGTAACGCTCAAGGAACTGTTCAGGGTTCATGCCTGCTAGCCCAGGCTCCTTGCGCTTATTTTTAAGAATGGACTGGAAGTCAGTCATGATAGCAGAGGAGTATACCACCTCATAGATCTGCTCAGCAGTGCAGTCAATGTCAGGGAAATCTAAAATGAGGAAAAATAAGATAATAGATAGATATCAAAGTAAGTCAGTGAGATAATTATATAGCTGTACATCAACGGGATGCATCCTCATATTATTTCTTTAGTTTCATGAAGATGCCTTTTCATGTTATTGTTCAGAAGATTTTCTTGTAACCCGTACATGCTCGACACTATGAACAAGTTTGGAAACAGATCCATGTTGGAGCTGATCAAGTGTGAGTTATAATTAATGATCATGACATATCATGTTTATTTGGAAGAGGGAGAGATCTATTTGAAATTAGTGTTTAAGAACACCTTTCATCAGAATATGCAGAGCACTATTGAAAGTCCATGTTAGATCTGCATTCAAAAGGTTAAATGGTAATCATTTTCAATGGAAATGATGCAGTTCATATGTAATCATTTTAAAGAATTAGACTACAGCAGATATTCATTCAAATACATAATATATCATTGCCTACTATGGTCAGGCCAGGTTGGAGAGTACCAATCAACTATTATCCATACGTATCGACTGCCATACATTCCAGCTTTGTATGCCTGCAGGAGATCACTCATCACTCTTGTTGGTGGCAATGTATGAAGTGGCTATTCCATGTCAATGTCTTACCAGTATTTCCAGAAAATGTAAATATACAAGATGGACTATGGATTAAAAGCATCACAGGTAATGCATACGCGCATGTGACACTACTAGGGTTCGGATATTCTCTGAATGCCCATGATGTTTAATACATTAATCTGTTACATTCATGCTTACAACAGAAAAAGTTCAAAAACCTACCTCGCACATAACTTCTACAAGTTTCTTTTCATATGAACTCAACACAATAATCCTCGCATCATGGTGCTAGAGGGGCAGATAAAGGAATATTGTTACAAATTATAATTTGGGTTCTAGCAGATCCTACTGTGCCTTTTTCATTTTTTTTTTTTTTTGCAGTACACAAGCAAAATTCTCATTTAGGTGAGATTGGTGCACAATATTATACAATTCAACCCTTATTGACTCTGATACCCCCTCATATGCCAAGCATTAGTCAATTAAAATCCCAGTTAGTTTAATAATAATTCACCATCTTTGAGGCAATCAATTCATCTCTCTCATGCACATAATAAAACGCTAACTTGGACACATGTATGTACGCTATCCCTAAATTTTGCCACGCAAAAAGAAGACTTTACCCTACCTTCAGACTTTCAATTTGGAGGAATGGGTTGTCGCTGATGATTTCTGTAGATACTAGAGTCATATTCTCTGCAGCAAAACGCAGTCTAAGGTCATCAATCACCTTTTGAATGCAGAGCAGAAATCATAAAAATTCTTTATCAGACATGTGAATTCTAGCTAATCTTTACTGCTCAAGGTGAAATATAAGTACATAGAAATGGTATTTTGAATTATCCTCTCAACGTTTAACATACTGTTATAAAGTAAGGTCAAATCCCAGATGGCGATTTAGGGCTCAAATTTGTCTATTGCCTTCTTGGGGCCTTCCTGGGCACCTAGATCGCTAACTTATGCCGAATCCCACAGTGAATCAAGACCAAATAACCACATATCCTTGTGATCTAGGGGTTAAGGAAGACCCAAAGAATGCAAGGGACAAAATCGCAAAGACATTTTAGCCCTAAATCGCCATGTGGGATTTGACCTTAATGCAATGGGTATATGGGTCAGGTCGCCAGAAAGCAGTAGATTTTGTGTTTTGGGGTCATTTTGGACTTTTATGGCTCTGGAAAAAGAAGTTGTGAACCAATCTTGTCTTACACAGACTCATGTGATAGAGAACACTTAGGGCTATCAGAAAAATGTAAATTTGTGGTCATCCATCAAAAACTTTAGGACTTATAGCCTGCCGAAGTGAAAATACGGCCAAATTTGTTCTTTTTTATACTTTTGGTAATTTTTACAAGTGTCCTGTATTGAATAAAGAACACTATAGAGTATGCCAAAGTTAGTTTTTGTATTGTATATGATCATAGGTATCATTTCCATGAGGTTTGGACATGTTACTAAGTGAGAATTTTTCATGATGTGTCTTTCAAAATGGAAATCTGTAATTTGTAACGTCCGGTACCTAAATCTAAATCGGTTATAAAACATGGAAAACATGAAGCTTCAAAATCTTTGTTATTACCCATATGAAGGGCCTTATCATCCCCTACTTTGGTGAAGAAATTGTGTGTCTAGCAGCATTTGTCTCCATATGAGAGCAGCTTATGTGAAATAATTCTGATAAAAGTACCGGACGTTACGTAACGTCCGGTACTTTTATCATCATGTAGGAGGCAGTCTGCTGTACATGCATAACTCAAATTTTGTTCCATTCTGTAATTGAAGTCAATAATAGACATATTGGCCTTGTTATTTCATGTGTTTGTTATGCATAATGGGACATTCTTATATTACTGAGAGCAACTTCAATTACCTCCATATTTCATTATTTTGGTACCGGACGTTACATGACACAAAACAAGCAATAAAAATGGAACCGGATGGCCTAGATCGGTATTTTTTGGTTTTCTGAGCTGAGGAGATATACCTTGACAATTTTGTTAAGGTTATACAAAGTAATTAGAAAATTAGTTTTTCAGGGCCTTCAAGGGCATAATCTTACACTTTCTGGCGACCTGACCCATATACATAAATGGGTATATACATATAGGCACTCAATTCGGTCGTCAAATAGAACTGATGTCTACATCAAGTGACAGACATTCATAAGGTTCCAAAAGGTTTTACCGTAGAGAAGAGTGGAACAGGTTCATGGATGGTGGCCACACGGCACCATTTGAAGCGCTTCATTATGGCCACCTTAGCTGGGTTCATTAAATCTTCAGGAGGCATCGTCCTCAGAAACCGAGGGAAGTTTTTCCTATTGGACAATGCTGGTGAGGAGCTTCCATATGAAACCTACAGTGGAGGCAGAGTGAACATTTTTACATGTCAATTTTCAAGTGTAAAGACAAGCCTTACTCATGCAAAATACTGGTAAAAAAGCCAAAAAATAAACTATTTTATATAGCATTTGATATCAGTATATTCATTACATGGAACGCAGCAAGGAAAACTCCATTTTACCTTTTCTGCAAATAAACCTCACTTCAATTCAGTTTCTTCATAATTATAACTTTGTTTCTATCCTTTTTTATGCCGCACATGTGCATTTGTCCCAAATGAGGGAGAGTCTTACTGTCATTGGTGTATAAAGGTGAGAGCATTGTAAGTTTGTCGGGTAATTATGTAGAGGCAATATAGATACATTTATCAATAAATTGTCAGGTGCAGTATGTTAGTAGCATGGAGAGAGATCACCAGACATGCTTTCATGTCCAATTGTCCTTGTCTAAGACAGCTTAGTCAGGCTTGCCTCATTTACACTCCATTTTGCAGACAGTTACCCAAGGTCATCGCCTATCAATGTCATATATAGGCCTAGTTGGTGAGGCCTACACTCTAATTAGAACCTGCTATACGGTTCATTATCAAATACAATTCTACCAAGTTTAAGTGAGAAATGTATTGATGTGTCAACTCTTTGTAACAACACCCTAAGACGAATTGTGACCCTATCTGTGAAGAAATGTAATGGTAAAGCATTTGCACTAAGTCTTAACACTGCAAAGTGAGAGTTGCAAGTTGTACAAGGATTATCATTTTTTATCTTTGTTTACTTCAATTTATGGTCATTTTCATGTTTCATTGGATGAAGATGAAACTTGTCATCTAAAGAGTATCCCATGGCGTATAGTCTGAGACTTTTCTTCCATACATCATGAAGCTTTACATCAATAATTTCATACTCACCTGAACCAGGTTCCATAAAGCAGACGCCATCCCTGTGGGTTCACTCACCAAGGAACAGCCTCCTCCAAGAATGGCAATTTTAGTTGGAGGAGAATAAAGCTGGGAGTACATGGTATTTATACCGACCCCTGCATGGCACTAGAAATAGATTTCAGAGGTTTCATTTTCAATTTCATAGTGGTTGTTCTTTCTTTCTTTAGCCACTGAATTGTTTTACCCTCTACACAGTGTAATGTCAGCTTATTTCAATAAAGCCAGCGTCCTGAGAATTCGCTGGTGACTTTGCTACTTAAGTGGAGAGGCGTCCAATCATCAGCCCATGCTGTCGTCAGAGATATTGAAGTAGGCCCCTGGGGTATTTTAAAGGGATGAATGGATGCTTGATTGATTATGAAATGCAGGGAAAGTGGAGACCTATACATGTATAGTACCCACACTTTTATTAATTCAATAGTATACACATACAAGTACTTTTATTCACCAGACCACTAGTATTAGTATATAGTAGAAAGAGAGTTGTGTAGGGGGAATGGGTGGCATTCTTTGCTTTGCTCACATGCTAAAAAGTGTCGAAATTAAAAAAGATTAGAATCAAAAGATGCATCTTGTTATATATTTAGTAATGAAATACATGTCAAGGTATTTTTGACTGAGGGGACTCTGTGGCCTAAGGCCTAAGGATTAGGGTTGTTACGTACTTGACCTATTTGGAGCCTTAAGGCATCTATATTTTAACCCCATGATTGTATGTTGATGCCCTGATCAACCAAAAAGACATGCCTAAGGTGTTTAAGAAATAAGCATGGTGTCTCTTCAAGTTTTACATGGCCTACTCTATCGGCAATAAGAGATTATGAGAGGGTTTAGTGACCTTGTTTTATAACCCCCAACTGAGACGCACTGTGTATATCTTTTAGGGTTGCTTGCCATCATGGATTCAGGTGTCATCAGCAGCCCTGATTACACCTCAGAAGTTGAACAACAAAATAACAACAAGCAGAATAGGTCCAAATAGTCAACCATAAGAAATGAACTTGAGACTGCACAAAGAAACGAATTGTGACATAAAATGCCTGTTGCTAGGCAACCGCTTACCCTAGCAACATAATGATAATTCTATTTGAAATGCTAGTAGCTGATTTGAGTGGATAGGTGGTCTTCCAAAGGCCCCCAGACAGCCAAAAATGCACTTTCTAGAGCACAATCTGGATTTTAGAGGCTGTTGCCATGGAAACAGGCATTATGGCCAAACAAGGTCATACCCCATGTGAAACTCTTTTTTTTTTTTTTTGGGGGGGGGGGGGGAAGAGAGGAACTCATTAATAATAAGAAAACAAATATGATATTGCAGTTATTTAGGGTCATGCATTGTGGTCTATTCATTCGATAAAATGTAATCATAATTTTTGCAGGTACTCATCCCCCTTGCACGAGTACTTTGGTCAGTTGGTGTCACAAACGGAGGAGGTGCAGTGCATATATTATTATAGCCTTGAACTTAAAGGACTATGTCCGGTGCTTTAATCAATCGCCCTTGGAGGTGGAACAGGACATGAGCTTAAGGTCAACTGTAAAAGAAGGAAACACATTTATTATCATTGAGGCAGACAAATATGGTCAGGCATATAGAGATCACCTTCAAACATCAATAAAAAATCAAAAAGGTTGACATTAATGTTCAGATCCAATTGAAACTGAAGGTCACAGCAATGTAAGCTCTCTCAGATGAACATGTTTGGGATTGTCACATCTAAGGCTCTTCCAACATCTGACAACAAAGAAACAGAAAGAGGAAGGGTTTAAAAGGAATACAGAATACTACCTGATCAAAGGCTACAGAATCAAAATTTGATGGTGACAGAGCAAACAGTTGGATATATGAAGCTTAGGGCCTAAACCCTTTAGACGATTGTAAAACTGCCCAATCATCAGGGTAAACATCAAAATCAGTTGCAAAATCGGGCATTGTAGGGACTGGAAACTTAAAGTTCTCACTGTTGCGCTTGCAATTATGTCTATACAATCGTCATTTTTTGTCTCACAGCCACCAAACAAATATAATTCAATAGCTAAGGGAGCATTCATTATTTATGGAAGGGGGTGGGGGTGAGCATTTGGCGAAAGAGAATAGGTCAAAATTAAAGGCCCCCCTAAAGAATATGTGCAAAATTTTTGGCCCCCACCTCAAGAATAGGTTGAAAATAAATGGCCTCCCCCTCAAGAATAGGTTGAAAATAAAGCGCCCTCCCCCAATAATGATCATCCATGAATATTCTTTCATCTAACATAAATGCCAAAACCATGCCTATACATAGTGTGATACATATAATTATACCTCTCTTTTAGCTATAATTCATGGGAGTATTACTTTAAACTTTTAATGATTAGCATTGACTAATCAACACTAGTCAACACCGTGGTGGGTCTAGCGTCTACTATAGTCGACGCCATGTAGGACTAATGTCCATTTTAGCCCTCCTTTAATAGGAATTGTGCGGGGACTGTGAATACATATTCATTCTAATACATTGTAACTGCACCGGTGCTGAAAATTAATCATTAGATGGTCGAAACCTTAATACAAAAATCATTTCCAAAAGGCATACCCCCAAAGTCTAAAAAACCATTGTTTTCGCTCTAAAAAACGTTACTTTTACATTAGGAAATTAAGCCCTCAACATGGCTTGTAACTCAAATTCTCCCAGACTCAATTTCGGCCAGACAATTTTGGTCATTTTGGGCACAATTTACCCCCCTGGAGCCCAAAATATGCATATGGGACCGTCAAAACCCATATGTAACATGAAGATTTCATCCAGCCTGACACTTTGAGCCAAAGAAATAGAGGGGGAAGGTAAAATTCAAAGAGTAGGGGTTGGAATACCTCCAAATTCGTCATATGGGACCTTGTGTTTATGAATTTTTGTGTTTAGATGTCAATGTGATTTGGTGGGAAGTAAGGGTTTGCAGACATGTATCCATTAAAAATTTAAAGGAATATCTTTTGGTGTTTTCTCATTTACTGGAGGACATCAGCAGGTATTTACACTGCAAAGTCTCCAAAGATGTCAGTCACAGCTATATATGCATATGTACACACTGCGTTAGAATAGGAGACTTGAGGAAGTACAACATGTTGGCAGGAAGGACATTGCTTTATACTTTACAAAATAACATGACATAGGTGTAAGTCATGGAGCTCATTGATTATTTTATGGTAATGATGGTGGTGCAAGTTGAATTTAGTTAATTTTCTATTGTTCTGTCTATTTTCACAACATTTAATGAAATGACACTATGATAAACAAGGAGTTTGGGAATATTTGTCACAACAATTGATTATAACTGTGTGCAGATAGTCCATTCAGAGGTAGTGCTGCTACCTGGTGTGGGTTTGACATCCAAGTATCTAAACATATTGATGTTTAAGTCTAAACACCTAATATTCAACTGTTTAAACTCTAAACGTCTGAACATGTTTAGCAAACATGTGTATGTATTTAGAATAAAAGTGTTATTTTCCTAAATGTGTAGTCAATGATACACCTAACTGACGTATATGTTTAGGTTTTAAACATGTTTAGACCGAAACATGTTTAAAATCTAAACACCATTTTTGCAGTGTATATGTGGGATGAATTTCCGTGCATGCCTAATACATGGAGTACTATGCCTATGGTATTGATCATACACAAGTATTTCCTGTCACAAAATATCCTGAAAAAAAACCCTGTCTAGATCAATAGTCTAATACATGATCAAAGAAAAGGATCAAATTCTCAGAAGACCATCGATTGCAATCAGACATACAAAGCAATTAGTTTTTACTGTAGAACCTGCATATAAGGCATAGCCAGCCCCTAGAGTCTCATTCAGACAAAGGAGCGTAATGTTGTTTGTTTCCAAGGGAGAAATGATTTTGACACCTCAAGGTGGGGGAGGGGTCAAAAAGATTGTGAATTATTGTAGAACAAGGGGGGTGACCAGGGAAATTGCAACCTGTCCAAAGGGAAGGGGTCAGAAAATGTTCTGCACCTCTGCATGGAAATCTACTGCACCCCTCGCAGTCAATAAAACTCGAAGGACTGAGGCCATTGCTGTGGAAATTGCTGCCGGGCCTGCAAAAATGACCAGACTGTGGGACTGAATGTCTAACTGTAGTCTTGGGACCTTGTGTTCTTGAGGAATCCAGTACTGCCAAAATCAGTCCAGGCCTGCAGAACAGTAAGGTCTGCAGGACAGAATGGCATGTGGGGGTCCATTGATAAGTAATGAGAAATCCCTAAGTTAGCAATGGGTTTTTGAATTGTGAAATATATCATATAGAATAGAAATTGGGTCATTTTGAAGCTTTCTGCCAAATTCTCATGGTCAGGGTGCTTCTTACCTGCAGGGATCAACCTATACATGGGGCTCCTATGTATGGTAAAACTATAAGGGTATTTTAAAGTGATACAGGGCCTGGGTTAGAGGTAGGATAGAGTAGTGGACCAACACTGACATTGATGGGAGTGATACTCTTTGAGTGGGGTGTCTGAGGAAAGCATGCCTGTATTGGTATTTCATATCAGATGAATGCATTAAACTTCCCTACCTTCACAAATCTTTTTTTTTATCGTCAAAACTTAAGCAACTGTGGAGGGAAGGAAAAAGGGTGCTCCTTGCTAAAAGTCAACTTTAAAATTCAGATCACTAGCTTTTCAGTGATATATTGAAAGAAAAGATACCCCTGTTAGTCTTAGAGGACTGGCTTGCTAAATATGGGTAGTTATGACCATTTCCTGAATGGCAATAAGCTCTACATCTAATTGGTCATGAGATACATCTAAAATTAGCATAATTTATGCTAATTAGCTAAATTAGCATAATATTTTAATTCTTTTGCCCATAACTTTTGAACTAGAAATTTTATTTTTGTTCTGTTTTGACCATAGTAAATCTGGTGAAACATACCTTCAAATGAGGTCATTGATTTTCCTATTTAGAATGAAAATTGTGTTTTCATGGCAACAGAATTCAACAAAAATGCCTATTTAGGCCCAAAAACGTTCTTTTTTACATGCCTTGTTTGGAACCTTTCCACCCAAAATAGAACGTTTTATCAAAAATCATTGAACTCTAAAAAGGACCCTAAAACAGTTTTAGGCATATTTTTCCTATTCTAGCCCATAGTGATGCCCCCTGGTGGCTAAAACAGGTACTAAATCCCGCAGGAACCCCCATTTCTGCTTGCTGGCTCAGACATGATGTCATACAGCCCATGACCCCCCCCCTCCCCCCTTGTCATGCTTGGTCATGGGGAGTGGGACCCCCCGTCCCCCCCTCCTGCATGACGTCATTTGTACACAGTCCCATAGACCTTGGGTTGATGGAAATGATTTAAGACCCATCTGAGATTAAGTTTCGCTCATTTTAGTACTGTTCTATTGTATGAAATCCTTACCTATAAGCTGCACCCTAATTACTAAACCAGAACTAAACCTACAAAAATCCCCCCCCGATGTGCCTTATAAGATTTCCTTCAACTCAGGTTGTGTCTTATATGTGAGGTGTGCCTTATACGCAGGAGATAACAGTAACATGTTTTCTCTCCATGTAGGCACTTACCTAATTTTTCAAGACTATATCCCATTAAACCTATATAATGAGCAATAGATAGATCTTGAGAAAAGAAGTGGATTTGCTTTTTAAATGAAGTCTCTATGTCAATTTAAAGTGGAATTATGACCGGCCAAAGGTACCAAATCAGACCCAGAATTTTGCCATAGTTAAGAGTTTAATTTGGATCCAGTTTTGTGATCAAGCAAGATGAATCCAAGGTAGACTAGATCACCGAAATGATTATTTTGGGCAATTTTCTTTTTAGATAAGTAAGATATACCCCCAGGAATGTAAATAATGATACATTTTATCATAATCAAACAATGTTAAAGCAAATTTTTGAGGTCATCTTTTCCCTTAAACTGCACGCTCTGACAGAACCACGGCAGAATATCGTCTTTGACTCAGGATTTTTGAATGATCATAACTTCCATTTAAATTGTCTTAAAAACTTCCTTTAAAATGTAAAACCACTTATTTTTATCGCAGCTATCAATTTCTCACCATATAAAATGCATACAATAAGGTCTTAATTGAAAAGTAAGTGCCCAACATGGAGGAGGTTGGGACAAGTGTCCAGAAATAATCTTGCCCAAAAAGTTTACGGGGTCTGTCAAACATACTGCAGCCCCTTAGAAAAAGAAAAGCTATACATTTTCTAGATCATTTTTAACCACAGAACAGGTGGGAACCATTTATTTTTAGGTGCTCAGTGATCTTCTCAATATAAAATCGTTCTAAACTTTTGGTTGAAATGAGCCCATGTGTGTAAAGATCTTCCAGTAAATAGCTTCAGAATAAGCTTGCAAAGAAAGGAGAGTTTAACACTACCCAGTTTCAGCTTTATCACAGTTTCACACCTCTACTGCAGCAGACTCACACAGTGGAGGTATTTTCAGTGCCTACTGCATGAACCTTTACAGCATGATTTGCAGGAGATTTAAGTGGGATGAATTTATGCAGTTATTCTCCTGGGAAACATGTAAGGTCACCAGGATGACATGTTTTGTTGTTCATAAGACAGACTCAGATTCTTTAGAAGATGGTGCATACTACATATCATCTCTATTAGAATGTGCAACTTCAAGATGAAATAGGTTAAAAATCAGCTGTAGCTGCATGTACTGGTAGTCATCGACAAGAAATGCACATTGGTATTGATCAATTGAAAAAGATCTCTGAATATAGTTCCATCCAATTAGATTTCACTGAACTGGATCCATTTGATTACCTTTAGTCTTTCAAAAGGAGTCTCTAATACATTAAAAGACATTTTATGATGACGAAATCCACGGCATTTTGGATAAATACCCTAAAAATAAATGGCCCCCCTCTAAGAATAGGTAAAAAACAAATGGCCCCCCTCTAAGAATACCCTGAAAATATTTGGCCCCCCCTAAGAATACCCTGAAAATAAATGGCTCCCCCCCTCAATTTGCTCACCCCCACCCCTGCCATAAATAATGAATGCTCCCTAAGACAATATGCTACAATGTCTGACTATTGTCATCTTTTCATCTTAGATCTTATTTTTGTGTAAACATGGTCAAAAACTTTGAGAAATTACTTTTTTTTTTCGTCACCTTCTTCCACCAAAATATCTATAAATCAAATACAACATGCATGATGACATTATCACTTTTGTCATGCATGTAAAAATGAATTCCCCACAATTTCATGCCAAAATAATTATCCTTTGTATGTCATTTGAAGGTATGTTTCACTAGGTTTACTATGGTGAAAACAGAACGACAATACCATTTCGAAATCAAAAGTTATGGGCAAAAGACTTAAAAAAGACAAGTTTGATAACCCTCAGTACTGACCAATTTGAGTGCACTGTTATATTTTTTCTCGAGTTAATTTAGATATGTTCAGAATTCCATTTATCCAATAATTTCACCATCAGTTATTTTACCATCTTGGATGCTTTACTTGATAGTGTGATATGGGATAGCGCCATCAAACTGGAGGATACAGAGGTTCTTGATTAAACTTTAGGAGAGGTTATATTCAACTTGAGCTAATTATCAGTATTGAATTATTCCTTCCATTTTATATGTATAAACATGTAACAGAAAACCTGTATTGTCTAATTATGAAAAGGTCCCTGGACAAGATATGTATACCGGACCACCAGTAAAATTCAAATCACAAGTCATTGCTTGGCTTCAAAACCATAAACCAACTGGTCAGTGCACATTCAATTCATTTGTCATCTCAAATCAGTATTTTCAGATAATGTTTGTTAATGCATCACGTTTATTTTACCATGAATATGACACTCATGAGGTAAATTGGAGAAATTGTATTGATATCATTTACTCACTGACTCATATGTAAGTGTATCAGCACATTTGATTTAGAACTCTGCTGCATACACACACTCGGAAACAATATTTAGGAATAAGATAGCTAGGTCTATGTTTCTATACATCCTGTATGACGTACATTACATATGCTTTCTATTTCAGGAGTCTGCAGAGTAACAGAGATAGCAAAGTCCTTTGGGCATGAGGTCCTGTTTCTTCCTCCCTACAGGCCTGAACTGAATGGGATCAAAGTGGCTTGGGGTGTCGTTAAAAATGATCTTGCTGCACACAACTACCCCAAGACCAACAATAAAGACGTATTGCGCATGATCAATGATGGAATTTAAAAGGCTAACATGGACACATGGATTAAAATCGATCAAAAGACACAGAAGGAAGAGGAGAGCCAACTGAAAATCATCCATGCAGAGGAACAGAGACTGGAAAAATTCAGAGAGGAAAATCTTGGTTTAAAGTTCGCTGTTGATGATGATGATGACAATGACTTGGATGATGGAAAGCTTATGACAGTTGCTTTAATAATCAACTGAGGTCAGCATCTAAAGGTCCTCATGTTCGCTGTTGATGATGATGATGACAATGACTTGGATGATGGAAAGCTTATGACAGTTGCTTTAATAATCAACTGAGGTCAGCATCTAAAGGTCCTCATGTTTATAGTCTATGTAATAAGTACATTCATTTCATGGGTTTGACAAATCGTTGTGTCCAGTGCCCAAGACACATGATCATTTCTCTGGACAAAACCTTCTCAGTTTGTACCTGGGGCATGACCAGTCTTATATGAAGAGTCCACACAAACTACAGCTATGCATCCCATTTAAAATTTCAAAACATAAAATTAGGCCAAGCTCAATTATATATGCTGAATATGAAAAAGATAATTCCAGATTGTTTTACTTGATATTTCATATATCCCATGATACAAATCTGGATCAGATGTTGCATGGCATAGAGGATGCTGTTGAATTCAGTCAAGACACTGGAACATCAACCAGAAATCCTGAGCATCCAACAACAGACCAACAGCAAGGTCTCGAACATGAGGTGGCTGATGCCCTTGTCTTGCTTAGAATGATGGACAGCAGAGGGAACTCAACAGAGGAGTAAACTTCACACTTTATCTGAGAACAAAGGACTCATGGTCAAACAAATGTATTGTATGATAAAAGCCCCATATATCTGTATGGTTATCAGTGTTTCTCTGTGTAAATATTTTTGTTCAAATATAGAGCAAGTGGTTGAAGGCGAATTTAATTTCATACAGTGTTGATGAGAGACTATTCATTTCACAATGATCAGTATCCACAAAAACAAATACATGTGAGCAGCAAGCAAAAAGGATCATCCTTGCGGCCTGGGGTTGATGTCCCTTTCTGCTTGCCTGCTCACAATTGAGAGTGCCAGCAAAGGTGTTCATGTGCTTATTTTGAATCTTTGTGTCCACATGCATGTCATGAATTACTATGGAGTATTCTGCTATATTGTAGAATAAATAGTCAGCTGTAGTATCTGGTGGCCATGGTCCACAGTTTCAGGGAGTTATTGAGGTGGCTGACTGGATATTGTGCTCAGTGACTCACACAAGTTTTACACAGTATACATGGCTTGTGTGTCATAGTTAGTGTTAGAGTTTAAACCTGATATGTCCTTCCTTAGGTTAATGTTATACTCAGGTAAGATATTGGACTGATGCAGTTTGGAGTCTTGACAAGATTGAAAGTGGTTCCCAATTCACAAAAAAAAAAACCCAGAATGATCAGGGAAAAACTATTGAGACTGCACTTCAACTGACCTTTGATCTTTGACCCCTGTCAAAGGTCAAATGTCACTTTTTGTCTTAAAACTGTTTTTATTCAGAAAAGACATCATGTGATGTAAATTTAGTGTTTGCATCACAAATCAAGTGATTGTCTCACCAGCCTGCCATAGTAGAAGGTGTTTTTGATTGTTAACAGTCTGCCTGCTTGCTTTTCCACCTTTGCATTCTAGGGGTGAAAATAGACGAAAATCAGTTGAGGATACATATAAAATATATAAATGAAAGAAAATTGGGGGAAAATAAACTTTGATTATTTACTTCATGTGATGTCTTTAATGAACAAATGTCATATTTGAGTTGGTTTTCAATTTTAGTCATGCTAACTACCTAACAATTAGAATGATAGCTCCAGTCCCATACTCGGTGGGAAGATCTATAGGTTAAAGCTTGTAGTGTCGCTTTGCGAATGCCTCCAGAGATGTCTAAGAGTGTTTATAAATACCAAATGATGAGGGACTTCATTGAATGCATGTATGCAAGGCAATGGCGATGTAAGGGCCTCTCATAATAGGGGTAGTCAGATGAAGGGACCCATGGTCCAGAGTTAGGGTATTGGCTGAAAGAGGAAAATGCTGGTCCTTTTAGATGATTGATTATCCTCCTAAATGGAATTTTATATTAGAGCAAAGGAGCAGCACCATTCTTCGTGTCTGGATCTGAACTGCTGAAACTAGAAGTTACCCTAAGTGATTTTCAACCAAATAAAAGAAAAAGAAAAAAATGTAAAAAATCAGCGTTATATGTCTTGGGATTTATCAATGCAATACAAGCGCCCAAACCTTTAGTACAGATATATGTCTTCCTGTTCAATGTATTCCTTTTCATGCCTCTTTACACATAGTATTACACGGTGGACACTACAGGGCATTTCAAAATGATATCTATAGCTATGGTTTTGAAATGCCCTCCTGATGTACTGGAAAACGTGGCCTGCAGGCATTTCTTAAGATAGTATGACTGAACACAACCACTAGGATTTGAAACCCTGAGAATTAGAGTGGGTGATCGTAGGTAATGCCCTACAACTGCTCTGTGTGATCGACACTTAGGCTAATGGAGTAATTACATAGGGTTTTGTAGGGCAGTGTACCAATCATTCATTGCAATCATTATTGACCACTAGATGTAGGGCTGTAATGGCATCAGTGTGACGGATGCCACTACAGTTTTGAGAAATGCTATCCTGGAGGCTACTTCACAACACATTATTGTCGTCTACCCTCCCCACCCCCCTAGGATTTAAAGCAGGTGAACACAACTCCTTCCGATGGTCGTAGTATCTTGTGAATTAATCTCCAGGCTGTAATGATAACACTACAACACTATGTACACACCCCAGGATGTCAGTATTACGCCTGTGGACCTGGCATTATGTACTACCTGAGCGATATTCCATTAAATCCAACACACGACCCACTGGACAGTCTGCTATACAATTGCATGTCCTTAGAAAATGCTTCACAAGCCTTCGCACCTGACACACTGCATGCATTGATTAAATAATCCCAGGTTACAAAATCTTTATACTGTCCAATGATCAATGGTTATATTCAGCAGTGTAGAATAAAGGTTTAGTTCTATAAAAGCATGGTATGTGAAGCCATCATAGTGCCACTAGGTTTCCCATGTTAAACAGTCATGTGCTATTGTGAAAGTGGGGAAAGAGGAGAACTGATGTGCAGGGTCAACATAATAATTTTCTACTGTTTAGGCTTGGTGCGATCGTTTTAGCAACAGCAATTCCCCCGAGGTCAGGGAATAACCTGATACAATAAGTGTTTTTATGTTGTGCACCAATGACTGCCGGTTTCAAAGGAAGGAATCCACAGAGTGGTACATGTAATGAATTGCTCCCATAGAACTCACCATTTGAAGTAAGAAAGCAGGGCGGTTTCTCATATTATGCCATAGCAGCAGTCAGGACTAGTGGACTCGAGCCCAGGAGGGCATCTTATAACATGGTACAACAGAAACAGCTATTACGATGCAGAGGGTCTCCAGTCATATAGGCGAGATGGTATAGGTTCCCTAGGATGTGTTACTGAAAGCATAGTCTATGGGAAGAGTGTAAGAGGCCACCCCCTCTACCACCTCCCTTAAAAGTAGGCTGCTTTGTGTGTTCAGTGTTGGGTCGAAAATCATAGAAGGTTTGCATATGACGACTTTGGAAGTATTCCAGCCCCTACTCTTCAAGTTTTAGTTTCCCCCTCTATTTCTTTGGGTCAAAGTGTCAGGCTGGATGAAATCCTTATGTTACATATGGGTTTTGATGGTCCCATATGCATATTTTGGGCTCCAGGGGGGTAAAATGTGCCCAAAATGCCCAAAATTGTCTGGGCGAAATTGTGTCTGGGAGAATGACATTTGAGTTACAAGCCATTTTGAGGGCTTAATTTCCTACAGAGACAATCTTCATACCTCCATGAAAATCTCAGGTCCAGACTATTTTGACCTGTAGATTAAGAAAATCACATTATCATTTATGTCAGATGTGTCCTTGCTATTGGAAAAGAAGCATACTTATAAGAATTCTTTTTCTGGGCACATTTCTGGACGAATGACATGTAAGGCCCCATATGCACACTTTCTATGATTTGTGACCATTGATTCCTATAGAGGATTAGGTGGTTTATGGAGCTGTGGTAAGCCTTTATCAGGTTGATACCAGATGGCAAGAAGGAACCAACTAAACCAAAAAGTTCTGCTGAATCCGGTGTGTTCTGATACATTGTGCTGCTTTGTCGTCATGAAGATTGGCAGATTGAGGATAGGTAGACTAAGGGAAGTAGGCACAGAGAGGATTAGTTAAGGTGAGGAGTCAGCTTTAGCCTTTATGCCTATTGGGGATAGCCTTCTTAACTCAAGGTGCATTGAATTCTAGGCACTATGAGTGATAGGTAGACTAAGGGATAGGCAGTATGTTGGATAGGCAGAGTTATGCACAGACACAGTCCTTGCCAGATTGAGAGAGGATTAGTTAAGGTGAGGAGTCAGCTTTAGCCTTTATAAACTTTGGTTTATATGTTGTATCTATAAAGAGTTCCAATATTTTTTAATATTATTTTTGTACATTTTCAAATTTTCATTATCAAACCTCATTTTTGGGTAACTTTGATCAAATTCTGAGGATCAAGACTACCGTAATTATTCATCCTGAGCTCAAGCCAGACATTGCCGTCGGTCGGCCGAGATTTTGCTATTCAGATTATTTTTGATTATATGAAAGTATAGAAAAAATCGGTAGGATTAGTAAAAGTACGGCCAACCGATGGCGGTGGAATACCCGCTTTAGGTGCAGCTAAGGGCTTCTTTGGGTCACAATGATTAAAAATTTGATATAAATTAACCCCCCCAAAATAAAGGCGCACCCCCTCTTTTGGAGTGATCTACAAGGTGCAATTAGTCTCAGATTCATGTATAAGGGAGCGGTCACTTTTTAACAACAGGGGATGAATTTCTGTGCGTGCGCGGCGAAAATTTTTGTCCCCCCCTTGGAGGGGTCTGAAAATTTTCCTTCCCCCCTTTTATTCTATAGCTGCGTGCAGGTTTTTCACTCAAAATGGCTGAAATTTTTTCACTCCCTAAGCCTCATCTCATATGCGAGGTACCATGGTAATATGCCTTGTAAGGTGGTTACATGGAGTGAGCAGCTCACCTTCGAGTTGTCCCAAGTCATGAAGAGCTCATAGCCAGGCAAGAGGTCAGCATTATTGTTGATGTCCTCAAGGGCTATCTCTACTGCTGGGATCACCCCTGGACCTCCAGGCCACCCACCCTCCATGGGGTAGAGCCCTATGATATGCAAGGGGATCCTTGTTGCTGGAGGTGTGCCCATATCATCTTTGCCATGGACCAGCAGGGACAGCAAGAAGATATAGATGACGCTGATAAGGTGCTGATACCCCAACACTGCCATGGCGTATAGTGTGAGCTGGAACCAGGGTACCTGTAGTTTTGTAGGTGTATTTATATATATGGGGAGTGAGTAATAGGGTGGGAGGCAGCCATGTACCCAACAGTTACCTGTACGGTGGACCAATAACAACACCTGTGAGTCCCCTATCCCGCAAAGTTTGACAGATGGTCCGTCTCCTGCAAATCTAATTTGTAATTTAGACACTAGGTCCATCTTAAGTGCTAAAACAATAAAAAAAAACACAACAAAAAAACAACAGCTAACACTGTAGGGCCCGTATGAGGAACCTCAGTAAAACAATATTTTTGTAATATGTCCAAATCATAAATTAAGCTCTGCATGTGATATTTGTGGTTGCAGTATCAAGTTTGAGATTGATTTTTTTTATTTGTAACACATGGTTCACACACAAGTACACTTTTCAATTATAGATGGGATAAAGTAGTTTGCATTAAAATTTAATCTATGAGATTGTGACTCTGTGAGACTTTCAGACTTGGGGCCTGCTGATGTATCTCTATCCTATAATAAGGGGATACAACCCCAAGAACTTTACTTCACTGTATTTGTGGGATTGGAGTAGTAAGGGTGTAGTCACTACCTTGCACAGAGATTTGACAAACAAGGGCTCTCTTGACCCTAAATGACAAAAAGCAATGTTTTGTGAGACAGGTGCCTCTTTGAGACTTATGGGCCCCATAAAAGATGGCAGGTGCTCAGATCTATACACTCTGTGAGTCCAGACACACGCCACCTTCAATGACAATCTAGAACATGTCATGAACAAACGGATAAAGCAGGGCACTTGTGTGGGCTGGTAACCAGGTTTTCCATATATGCTATAGAAGGGTGAGAAACTAAAGGGAACAATGCTGCCCTCTGGTGCTTTTATTTGCTATGTACAGACCTTGATTACGGAGGTGAGGGGTTACTTTGGCAAAGTCACCAATATAACTGACGATTTGAAAAGTTAGTGATGATTTGGTTACCTTAGCAAAGAGGCATGCTGTTGTTGAAGATACGTCCCTAAGACTAGTCCTTGTCTCACCTTCATATAGGGCATTTGGTAGAGTAGTCATAGTGGTGCAGGCACTAGTATAGATCACTATGATTGGCACACAATGACTTTATGATGATTTGAGACATATGTTGTTGTCAGAGATGTTGAAACAAGCCCTCCATAATATGTTGTAAAGTAATATGAAATATGCAGTCCTACTTACGTTCATCAGCTCTACCAAGATTCTATGTACATGTTTAATTGAGACCAATCTAAGAGAGTAACAGCATGCCTCAAGCTACCAAAGGTCTTATTCCATTTCAGTCAGTAAGAGTCAAAGTCCAGCTTAGTTGACTGAAAAATTTGACTAAAAAAGTCTAAATGAAATCATGAAAAAGGGAAAAGTCAACTTTGACTGAAAAAGTCTAAATGGACTCATGAAAAAGGGAAAAGTCTGTGAAAGTTGGAGACAGCTGATTGGAAAAGTCAGGATTTCACTTTTTCAGTCACCGAAAGTGGGGAAACGTCACTCAAAGTTGACTTTTTCAGTCAACTTTTTGTGACTTTTTACAAACTTGACTGAAGTGGAATAAGGTCTTATGGTAACCAGAATCATCAGTGAGTGTTCAAATAATACTGAAATAGGCCCATGGTCTAACTAGGCAATTGACCTTCAACTCGTCAAATCACAGTGAATTCTCTCAATATCCCTCAATATGATGCCATTCCAGGAGGGTGTTGCATAATTATAGTGGAAAAGGTAGTCACTTTCTTTTCAGTCCTGTCTTTCTTTTGTGTTGCACAGACGCACTTTCAATGAAGATGATAGCTAGTCAAAACAAAAGCACTCAAAAGAGAGTCACGTCGTAAGGTACCTGCGTGTGTAAGACCCACTATTTTAACCAAAGCAGGTGGTTTTTCAGTCTAATGTGGTGAGTACAAGTTGAATGGTGTAACAGCAGCCTATATATCCATGGTCATACAGCTCTTTCTGGTGACAGGGGACACATGGTCAGTGGTATTCTTCTTATGACATTCGCGTCACTCGTCACTGGTGACGGGCAGTCATCAGGACACCTTATGACTTTTTCTATGGTGCAATCATTGCACGACATACCCTTAGACACCTATTCTGTGGATTTCTAGTCTGAGGGTAGTACATAAAGGCAGGAAAGTCACTAGTATTTGTGTAACATATGACCTTCTATTCTATATAAGAATAGAATTCTATACTAAATTTGTGGAATAGAAAAGAAGCTTGCCCCACAGGGCTATTAATAAGGAATAGAAAAGAAGCAGGGCTATTAAGAAGGAATCCAATAGAAGCTTAAATTTGATAGCCCTGCGGGGCAAAATTCTTTTCTATTCTTTCTTAATAGCCCTGCAGGGCAAGATTCTTTTCTTTCCTTAATGTATAGCTCTGCTGGGCAAGATTCTTTTCTATCCTAAATATATAGCCCTGTGGGGCAAGATTCTATTCTATCCTTAATGTATAGCCCTGCGGGGCAAGATTCTGATCTATCCTATACATATATAGCCCTGCGAGGCAAGATTCTATTCTTTTCTGAATTGATACAACCAGTAGGGACAGTATCATTAGGGTGTAGGGCTATTCCTCTAGTTCTATAAGAAGAGAGGGATATTATCATGGTTTCTTTTAAAGAAATCATGGCTTTTTATATATAATGGTGATATGAAACAACGAATACAGTCATATTGCATTTTTACAATAATTATTGTAACAATGGTAAATAAAAGGGGTCCCTAGCAGAGGGACGGCAACGTGCCAAGGCTAGGTAGATAATATATACTGCATTGACATGTTTGATGTAAATGTGTTATGCCAAATAAAGTATTTAACTTTAAAAAGGGTAATTACTTTACGTACATTAAAGAAATAGCATGTAGGCTACGTTATTAACCGGATTCATTGTGATGCTCCCCACTGGAGCCACATGGAGTTTATAGCATGTCAAACCTTTTTTTGTGTTAGTAAGTTAAGACGACGTCATGTCACCTTGTGCAGTAGAAAATATAAAGATAGTGTCTATTTGGAAAGTACAAATAGGCAGAAGCACTAATTGGCTTCATCCTTAAGGCATTCTATTTCAACTCTAAGTTCAGCCTCCAGAGACAAGTTCCATGACCTCTGTGAGCTACTTTCTGAAATTATAAATGCACTTCCTAGGTCTCAATCTCTATTCCCTTTAGCCTGTCAACCTCAGCCCTAGCCTCCTGCAGATGCCTTTTGGTTTCTGCAAGCTGCTTTTTAAGCTGCATTAGTTCAGTACTGTTTTCTTCAATTGTCAAGGTCCCAGGCCTATTAGCTATGTGGAAGGAGGTGCCTATAACTGCCGCATTGTCTATGTCTGCTATCTTCTTGCTGTTCATCTCTTTGAAGACCTGAATGATAAATGATATAAAGTAGGTGCAACATAATTAAGTTATGGGAGCAAGTGGGCTTGTTTTTGCTGGCCAATAAGGGTATTATACAAATCAATTTTTCCCATACATAAAAATGATTGGGTAGTCTTGATTCACTTGAATTCAAATCATTCGCTATTGCTATGACAGCTTCAGTCTTTGAAAGATGGCCAGGGATAAGCAATCCACTTGAACTTATTGGGCATAAAAAATGCCATTTCTATAAGCATTAACCCTTATGTGCCCAGAATAGCAAAAGTGCGCTCTTAACCATGTATGTATGTTCAACAGACCACCATAGGTTTAATAATTATCAGATTAAGATGATCCTAACACCAGGAGACTGGTAATGTCAAGACCTTTCCAACGACACCAAATTTGTTATAGTAGAATAAGTATGTAATTATTAGTAGGCACTATTGCAGAAAATAATGAATTAAATATAGCCCAAAATGCATGAAAAGTGTGTGCTCTGGCCATGAGGAAAACAAGGAAAATATAAAAAAAAAATCACTAAATTCACAAAAAAATATTGATAAAAGTACTAAAAATATTGATGCAATATTTTTCATGTGATTTCTCCAGGGAATCCAACTACAATATTTCTTTCTTTCAATTTCCATCAGAATCACATCCTTTGAAATGTCAAAATAATGCTTTATAGGTTGAAAATAGCCTATTCCCACGATGAATAACAATAAGGTGAAAATAAAGAGAAAGGATCATGTTCTGTACACTTCCATCAGAATCTGCCCATTTCAACTTCTTGTCCCATCTTCATTTCCTACTTATTTGTGTAGTACTCTAACATATATATATATATATATATATATATATATATATATATATATATATATATATATATATATATATATATATGCTTCACATTGCACTTTCTGAAAGCTATTGTATTGCCCCTTTTGTGACCATTTAAATCAGTACTTTATTCTGGACATGTTATAGGTAATAGTCTGTACAATTAAAAAAAGAAATTCAAGTTTGTTGAATAAATCTGATTTCTCAAAATAATTCTGGGCACGAAAGGGTTAAAACTAATGATCGTAACACTCATTACTGTAGGGTCCCTGAGGATTAATATAATTTTCTGTTAAAATTAGGTAAGGTTAATTTCCTTTGGAATAAATATGGTGAGCTGTACAATGGAGGTGCCAAAGATGATAAAAGCTGACACCAGGGCATACTGCATCTCCACCTGCTGGCCAAGGGTAAACAGCAGAACCACTCCCAGAATGCTCAGAACAGTCACATTGTAGACACACATACCAATGTACTGAGAGTCGTTCAACGCCGAGATATTTAACTATTTACAAGCATATATGTCAATTATTGATGGTTATCTTTGATTACTCGTGAGTGTATCATATAGGTTGTGCTTTTCAAAATAACATAATATTATATAGATAGGAGGGAATTGAAAATGTATAAGGCCAAAATAGTTTATTGTGTGTTTCCAGTTACATAGCTCAAATATTTAGGGTCAGTGGGTCGGCTTTCCTTTCTTTATTTAAAAAGAATTTTGATTTTGATTTTACATAGAAGTGTATGTGCAGGCATGTCAGATTCTATCATTTTACAGTAGAAATGTAAACAACTTTTGAGATATGTGAAGAATATGTGCAAGATAATGATAAGTACGCTATTAACGGTATACCAATATATGACCCACACAATAAATGGATGAAAAAATTAATGATGAAAATTCCTAAAAATAAAATGGAAAAAATTTGAAAAAAATCACAAAATAAAAAATAAAATCCAGGGTCAGCCCTGTTTGCTAGGGTCGGTCGGGTGACTGGGTAGGAACCTTCTCCTTTAGGGCTAGTCATTTGTGGATCCATTCACTTTGACATTGGAGCAATCTCAAACATAATAGCCAATGGAACAATATCTAGTACTGTGATATTTTAGAATGGAAATTGACAAGGCCAAATAAAAAAAAAAGTGTGTTTCTAATAACCCGACCGACCCTAGCAAAACAGGGGCAAAAAACCTTTTTTTGTAATTTTGAAGAATTTTGTCTCATTTTTTTCATATTTTAACGAAATTTTAATTACTTTTTGAGGATTTTTCCTGTATTCTTTTCGTGTTCTTCCCCTCTCTCATAGTTGTTATTTTCTCATCATTATTTTACAATGAAATCAAAGAATTTGAGACATCCATTGATATGTTCCCTAACATTTTCTATATAAATGTAAAAAAAATTTAAAAAAAAAAATCCGAGCTACCGACCCTAGTACTTTGAGCTATGTTACTGGAAACACAGCTTTTATTTATCTTGGCCTAATAAGAAATGCTTTACTTCAGCTGATCAGAACGTGCCTGTCTTGTTTGCCATGCCAAGAAAGCACCAAATATGAGGAGCCCTTTATAGACAAATACAGTCGCTTGGAAGTAGAGGCTGTGATCAGATGTACAGGCCAGGATATCTCTTTTGACTACCAGATTGCCATGGTCTAAAATCTGTAAAAATAAAAACAACAAAGAAACAAAGAAAAAAAATTATTGGTAGAAAATGGTAATGTGTACCGCATACTACATCGCATTACCTGATATTACCATAAAAATTGAATATAAATAAATTTGTTTATGATCTAGACATTGTGGACACTTGAGTGAGTATATTTCATTATTAAACTGTTCAGTTCTACCTCCTTCTCCAAGACAGTGTTCACCATTGTCGGTGTATCCAAGACTTCTCTGAGGACAAGCAGTATGACATACACTAGTACAAGGACACACAAAAGATAGATAGGTGTCCTTTAGAGACTGTGGGAAAGAAGGAACATTGACATTTTAGATGGCTCTGTTATTTCAACCACTAAGCAAAGCTTCGGAGCTCAAGGTTTTATAAACTGTGGGGGAGCTCAGTGTCAATATAAACTATAAACGTTTAAATTATGATCTACAGACCAGGATAGTCTAGTGTGAGATATTTAAAGAAGGCCCTTGATAATTTCATAGACTTATACCTACCACTACTTAAGATGGAATGTCACACAAAACCAGACTAGGTCATTTCAAAGTCAATATCGGACATATCCCGGTAGTATTTATTACATAGCATGGTAGGTACAGAGTAAATGATGAAAATGCTGATTAGAGGATCGACGTTTTGGGCACTTTAGTGTGCTTCATCACTCCTTTACCTACCACTCTTTTACCACTTCTGTTAGTGAAAATGACATATGTGGATCAACACGGTAAAAGGTATGCCCACGCACCCCCTCACAGGCGTACCTTTTACCGTGTTGATCCACATATACTCTCCAGGTTTTGGCAAATAGAGCTCCAAATGATCAAATGAATCCAACCATTATTGTAACCGTGCTCAACTAGAAAAATCAAATATAAGATCTCAAGGATAATTTTCCTCTGCACACCTGATTTTGTCCCATTTAGAAATACCTCTCTAAATAAAGATATAAACTTTAATGCATCCCTAGGCTCTTTAAGTGAAATGAAAATCTAAATGTATCTACAAGTGAAAAGGAAAGTCAAATGAATTATAATGGAGTTTAGATCCATGCATAATTTTACATTAATTTACAATGGAATACCTCCGGGCTATTGGCTGTGCAAGCCTCATATGACAGACATTAAAGGTATGAATTATTTTCATTTCTGGCTTAAAATATCTTCAATTTCAGCTTAAATTTATCAAGGAAATGAGAAGGCAACCATGTATATTTTTGGTCAGAACATCCTTTTTTTTCTTTTTAATTTGACAGATGAACTGTTACATGTATCTTAGGGTTTAAAGTTTGATTCATGTGTATCCCTCAGGCATTTACATAGTCATATCATTGCTAGAGTTTACATACATTGCACAGAAGAGCCACATTTGAAGGAGATAATTTATGGAGAAAGACAGAGGCATGGACCACTATACAGCCCGATAGGATCACATTGTTCATCACAGGAGAGGACATGCGGATAACTCTGAGGACAAAAATAAATCAGGGTTTAGATCCGCATACAAGCCACTAAAGGCTTAAAGTGTCTATGAATTTTCTATGTTATAACCATCCTTTTACCTTTGTTCTCTGAAGTAGATATTGAAGCTGAGGAAGACCAGGGACAAGAGAACACCACTACTAGCAAAAAAGGCATATTGCTGTGTACACACTGCTTCTAACAAACACCTGCACGGTGAGAAACGTTATGGCTTCCTTAGGAACACCATTACATTTTCAGACAGAAAAATCTGACTACAATTCCATTGTCCAGTATGAGACCTATGTAGGTTGTGGCACCAACCCAGTTGACAAAAGAAAACACCTTTTCAACGTTTGCAAACTTTTTTCAGGTTTGGGTTAAAAACGTTTCCTAAAAAACATTGAAAAACACGTTGAAAAACGAGTTTTCAACGTTTGTTTTTTTCAACATTAAATAAACGTTTGCAAAAACACTTTAAGTTACGTTTTTTCTACGTAAAAAAACGTTTTTTAACCTATTTCATTGATGATATGTGCACACTGAAACACCCTTAACATTCCACTTATATCATTCTAATGTCACTAATGTTTGGTTGAAAGAAAAAAGTTTTCATGTTAAAAGGCATAATTCTTTCAGGGTTGTAAAACATTCAGAACCTTTGCACCTTTCAGAAATACTTAAAACTTTTTAGTTACATCTCAATGTAAAAGTTATGTTCTTCTACACCTTTTAACCGAAAATAAAACAATAAAACAGCTCTGTCTGCTGAAACTAGGTGGCAGTGCTGCATGGTAAAGGCTGACAGAACCTCATCTAATGTTCATCCTACCATGTACTTTATGTTGAGGTGTCTCAGAGGATATTACTTAATTTAGGCAAGAATAGTATAGGTTCCCTAGGATATGTTACTCTATAGAGTCCTATAGTGCAAGCCACCCCCCTCTACCCCCCTTCAAAAGTAGGCTACCTTTTGTGTTCAATACTGAGTCCTATGTAAGATAAGGGGGTTTATGGAGATGTCAAGAATCGTTATCAGAGTGATATCAAATTGAAACAAGGGGCCACCTATTCCAAAAAATCCTGCTGAATCCAAAATTTGTGGTCTTGATTCTCAAAATTTGGCCAAAGGTACCTAAAAATGAGGTTTGATGATGAGAATATTTTGAAAATGTAAAAAAGTTATATTGAAAATGATAGAGTTTAATTAGGTTTTCCCTCAAATGGCTTAAAGGATTAAAGTTTACCCCTCACCTTTGTACCCAATTTTCTCTGTACATTCTTACCATTAGTCTACCCATCCTCAATCTGCCTATCATTCACTTTACCTATCCCTCATGGTGACTATCCCCCAACTCTGCACATCCCTCATATTTGACTGGAACATCTGTGATATTACCTAGCACCAATGTATCTTTTGAATATGCTAACCTTACAAGGTACCCTCTGTGTCTATCTCTTTAACTGTTTATTACCTATCCTCCTTGCTACCCATTCTCTTCAATACCTATCCCTCAAGCTCACTTTATAGCTTTCCTACCTATCACAGCTTGGTCAGCTGGGATAGCTCACCTCCAACCTTTATTATGATCTCTTAGTCAACCTATCCCCTAAAGAACAAATCCAACAGTCCAACAATCCTTCATGGTATATAGCCCTCAGCCTACCTAACTAGCTATCTATGTATCTCTCACCTTGTATTCTATTCTTTCTACCTTTATAGTAGCTCTTATAGTCTATGCCTTGTGAAATATACCTATCGCTCATTGTACCTATCCTCAACTCTGCATATCACTCATGTTTACCTTACATATCCCTCAGCCCATTGAATTATCAACCATGGCTATCATTAGACTAGCTAACTTCCTATCCTACATGTATGTTGTTTATTCCCCTCCTTCTATCCTTCATGCTGCATATCATTCATGCTATCCCACTTGACAAGTTAAAAAACTGAGGGCTATATACCATGAAGGATAGGCAGCCTGAGGGATAGGTAACCTCAAGGATATATAGCATGAGTGATAGGTAGATGTATGTGGGAGGTAGACTGTTAATTTTGTTCCTTAGGGGATAGGTTGACTAAGAGATCAAAATGAAGGTTAGTTGTGAGCTATCCCAGCTGAACAAGCTGTGATAGGTAGGAAAGCTATAAAGTGATGAGGATGAGGATGGGTAGCAAGGAGGATAGGTAGCAGTTTAAGAGATAGGCATAGAGAGTAACTTGTGAAATGAGCATATTCTAAAGATACATTGGTGCTAGGTAATATAACAAATGTGCCAGTCAAACTTGAGGGATAGTCACCATGAGGGATAGGTAAAGTGAATGATAGGCAGATTGAGGATAGGTAGACTAATGGTAAGAATGTACAGAGAAAATTAGGTACAAAGGTGAGGGGTAAACTTTAATCCTTTAAGCCATTTGAGAGAAAACCTAATTAAACTCTAGATGTTCCAAGGGATAGGTAGTATGAGTGATAGGTAGACTAAGGGATAGGCAGTATGTGGGAGAGGCAGAGCCATACACAGGTAGAGTACTTGTCAGGTTGAGATAGGCAGACATTAGGATATGTAGTTTGAGGTATTGACTTTGATTAGCATGTTGCATCTATAAAAAGTTCCAATTATTTTCAATATAACTTTTGTACATTTTTAAAATATTCTCATCATCAAACCTCCTTTTTAGGTACTTTTAGTCAAATATTGAGAATCAAGATCACAAATTTTGGATTCAGCAGGATCTTTTGGTACAGGTGGTCCCTTGTTTCCATTTGATATCACTCTGATAAAGATTCCTGACATCTCTATAAACCCCCTTATCCTACATAGGACTCAATACTGAACACAAAAGGTAGCCTACTTTTAAGGGGGGGGGGGGGTAGAGGGGGGGGGTGGCTGTTACACTGTGTCCATAGCTAAAGCTCTGAGTTTCACCTCCTATCTATTGAAGCTTCTTGATTTAGGGGTGTCTAAAACAGGAGTTTGATTCGAAGATGATGCTCTTGGGTAGAAGCACTATGTTATATAAATAGAAGTAGTTTAGGCCTACCTACAATGCACTACAGCCATCTGGTGTCATCAGTGTGAACCAGCGCTTATTGATTGTCATTTCAATAACATAAAATGTGCCACCTAGTTAGATTTAAATATCATGGCTCTCCTCTAACCTCTGGTGGAGGGAAGGAGGAGGGAAGACCTACGGTGGTGTATAGGCTTTATTTAACATCGTCTAAATAGAATTATATCAATACTGATAAACATGGAGATTTGAAACATCCTGGAGATTAAAAGAAAAAAAGAAAAAGAAAAACCATGAGACATCGGGTAGGGCTATTTCACTAGAGATGGGGGAGGTGGGAGATGTGGTGGCCTTCATTGGTGAAATCAATTGTGCTGCTCTAACCGCCATGACAATTGACACAAAGAGCAATGGTGTTGTCTGACGCCTGGCTCTATGTTGTCAATACGTTGATCTTTTATCCCTCCTTTTAGAGCACACAATTCACATTTAGCCCCTTACCTGGTGTATGATATACCGATTACCCTGGTGGTAGCACAGCAACCCTGCTCACATTGATTGTATTGCTCACTTTAGGGACAGCCCTGTTAATGCATGTGCAATGGATTTTCTCAGCGGAAGACCTCTTTTTAGGGCTTGGACATTTGGTTTTGTGTTAGCTAAGATATAAAAAATCTTACCTTTCCACAGAAATCCAATTTCTTCAAACAGTTCGATGGCTTTATTTGATTGCTTGTAGACTAGACACCAATGTTCGTTTTTGTTTTCCCTGTCAAGAAAATGTAGTTTCGAGAAATTATGTGAAAACAAGCATACCTACTCGATTCATTTTCCCAATACACACAAAACCTTATCCAACGTAGCAAATTGGTACATATCAAATGTTAAAACTATCTGTATAAAACAACTTAAAACGTTGGTTAAAAGTCTTGGTTATGTTTGTTGAATGGATTCATGATCCTGTATCTTATTTCAGTGATTACACTGCAATTACAATGAAAAATGTCAATGTCTCCAGGAGTGTCACCATTTTCATTGAAGTAAGTTTCACCATTTACACCCAAGAAACGTACTGACCAAATGTTCTTGAGAATGAGATCTCCCATCTCTTTGTCTGCATATTCAAAGTCCTCCAGCGCTTTTCCTTTGAGAAAATTTAGAATTGAGACAGCTAATAATTTGATAAAATTTAATATGGAAAATGTTTTTGCCATTTAGACTCCACTGTTTATTGAATACATTCTGTAATACTATATCTAGGTGTTCAAACATAACAATTATCGGACAAGTAGCAATGATAGAAGATTACCAGTGCCCTTGAGATCCTCAAAAGTCTAGTTCAGACCCAATGCTATGGACCATATCGCATCATAAGTCATTCCACCCTTAGCAGTACCAGCCACTACCTGGTTCTTATTCAGCTTAAAGTAACGCTGGAGGAATGTCTTGGGGTTCATGCCTACCAGCCCAATTCTTCTTCCCGTTTATTATTGAGAATGGGCTGAAACTGCAGCATGATGGAGGAAGAATACACCACAGCATAGATCTGGTCAGCAGTGCAATCAATGTCAGGAAAATCTGTGGTTGGGAAAAATGGATAGGTCATCATTATTTGTGAGCAATGGGAAACTTTATAGATGGAGAGTAAGGCGACTCAGAACTTATATAGTGGAGCTTTATCCTGTGAGATAAACATGAATTATACAAACATGTCATACAATGTGAAGTAGGAAGTACATAAAACATGTTATACAGTGCATAGAGTAATGATACAATAATCATGTCATCCAATCACATGAGTGCATAGTCAGTCAATTAAATAATTAGTTTGGTTTGTTGTTGGTAAACAGTTTGTAGCAGGGATTAATGGTACTGGATCAATGTTACTTGGGAGCTACATGTAGCTCAGTTCATACAGGGTGGGTGGGTGCGGAAAGATCTTAACACCACGGTGCTGATGAAGATAAGGGATGACAGCCAGAGCAAGCGGCCTTAAATAGTCCCAAGTGGACCCAGGGTGGTAATGTCCTTGTCTGCCGAAAGGGGGAGTCTTTGTTGTTCCCCCACCACCACACATTAGCTGTAATTTGCCAATTACTTATAATAAGTAAGGCGACTCAGAACTTATATAGTGGAGCTTTATCCTGTGAGATAAACATGTACAAACATGTCATACAATGTGAAGTAGGAAGTACATGAAACATGTTATACAGTGCATAGAGTAATGATACAATAATCATGTCATCCAATCACATGAGTGCATAGTCAGTCAATTGAATAATGAGTTTGGTTTGTTGTTGGTAAACAGTTTGTAACAGGGATCAACGTTACTGGGCAAAGAGGTGGGCCAAGGCATTGGCCACCTTTGTTGAGAAATGCTGGGGTCTGTAGGTTGAGAAAGCAGTGTCAGATTTCCAGGTACAATGAGCTTCAATATCTGGGAGTGGAGCCCCAGACATGATAGCCATGATAGCTGCGTGGACTCCTCCCCGTCTTAAGGAGTGGGCCGAAACCGCCTGAGTATACGGGCAGCCTAGGACCAGTAGGGCGGCCTTGAGAACACTCACAAGTTTATTGTTGGAGACTGGTATTCCAGATGGAAAGGCAAAAGCTGGGTCTAGTGGTAGACCTGGAGTGACTAATGTGTAGTCAGTCCAAGCCTGAAGTGGGCATGCAGGTGAGCCTGGGATTCTGGTGTGTCTGACTTGGTGATAGTCTTAGTGGACCTGAGCACAATGACCAGGCTTGAAGAATGTGGGATGACCAGGCTTGAAGAATGTGGGATGATGTCACGTCAGCGTATGGTGTGTGGGCCACCCAAGAGGGTGGCAGCTGGTGTCAGCAGATTAGGGATTCTAAGAAAACCAAATAAACCTATGGTGATTGCTGGACGGAGCGGCAGGCCATTTTCCATAGGAGCTATTAAATTGCAGACACTTACAAGGTCTCTTGGGAGAAGTGGCGGTGCAGGTGATGGCATATAAGGGGTAAGTCTGATGGCCCCTTTGAGAACAGATTTGGCTATCTTAGAGGTAAGAGGTGTCTCATCACCACCTCTGTCAGATATCCATGATGAGGCACCTGATACATAGTTGCGGCATGTTTGGGGAGCAGACAGTGAGTTCACCAAAACTTGCATGAACATACAAGCGTCTTCGACTGATGGTGCTAGGATGTCTACTCCATAATGTAGACTGAAAGTGAGGTAATATTCAGCTTGTCTGCATTTGTTGATAATTGTCTGGTCTGATGTAGAGGCCTGAATGGAGGCTAGCACCTGAGCTCCCAGCACAGAATCTGAGGAGAATGATATATGGTTATATGCATGAAAACAAAGGGTGTGGTTGAAGATGGTCTGAATGCACAAGACCTTGTCTGGCCACGAGATCTGCAGCTAGGGTGACCATTTCTGGTAG
Organism: Acholoe squamosa; assembly: GCA_949317995.1. Taxonomy (NCBI): domain Eukaryota; kingdom Metazoa; phylum Annelida; class Polychaeta; order Phyllodocida; family Polynoidae; genus Acholoe; species Acholoe squamosa. The sequence continues at coordinate 24,546,959 of OX439046.1, forward strand.
ATGTTGTCTAGAGAGGGTGTCAGCGAGTGGGTGGTCTTTGCCTCTTTTATGTCTAATTTGTATAGCATGGTTGTGAATGGCAGCTTTAACCCACAGCTGTCTAGAGTATGCTGCAAGGATTGAGTCCTTTGTTTTGCCAGATTCAAGAGCCTGCTGTAATCCAATATTGTCTGTATGTACCACATACCTGGAGAGCAGGTTTGCTGCTCCCCTATGGACTATGTCTGGGTAGAGGGAGCGAAACTTGTCATCATAGGTGAGATTATAGAAATGGGTGTTTGAGTTTCATCTACCTCCCACCAGGGATGAATCACAGTCCATGTGGAATTCTTGCCTTTTTGGGTCAATGATATGGATGCCATTTGAGAGAGTTGTGTAGTTAAAGAACCAGCTCATGTCTGCTCTAAAGGCATTAGAGAACCAGGCACATTTCTTAACCTTCCAGTGGAGGGTGAGTTCTATAATTTTGGCCATCTTTGATGGTGGGATGGTCAGTGTCATGTTTACGGCGTCGAGATGGAATTCAAGCCATGTTAGTGATTGTTCTGGTGGAGAGCACTTTTCTGGAGAGAGAGAGATGCCTAAGCTCTTGGCCAGATGAAGGCATTGTAAGCCGCAAGGGCATGCTGGTAGTTAGATGCCACTCTGCAGAAGTCATCTAAATATGAGATGGACCAATGACCTTATTCAGCCAACATGACATTGTACGCCATGGCAGTTGTTCAACATTGACAGCATGAACCAGAAAGGTGGCAGCCAAATGGTAGTATGGCCTCAATGAAGTACTGACCTTCAAAGTAGATGCCAAGCAGGGGTAAGTCACTGACATCTGTAGCAAATTGTCTATAGGCACGGGAGAGGTCCGCTTTCCATATGTAAGGGGTGCCTGAGAGAATAAGAACTTTAGTGACTAAGTGCTGAATTGATGGGACAGAGCAAAAGCTGCCCTTACCGTCTAGGACATTCTTTGAAATGCCAGCATTCACACTTTCATTTTTGGGGAAAGATAAGTCCATTACAATCCTCCTTTTTTCAGAGTCTTTTTTGTTACTGTGAGGAAGGGAGACACGTGAGTCCATGGGCTGAATGGTGGTTCCGAAAAAAGGACCCAGAATACCTCCTAGTTTGATCTCAGAGTCCAAAAAGGATCTGACCTGATCTGGATGTTCTATGGCAGATGAGTGATTGGTCTGAGATGTTGTGGGATGGTCAGGTAGTGTGTAACCTAGTGGCCAACCGTATCTGATATAAGAGACAAGACTCTGATCATGATAGCCTACGAGATTTTGGTCCCATTTATCAAGTTTTAAGACTATTGGTATTTGACTGCGAGCCCCGAGCCAATTTGGAAGGCATGTGCATGTTGCAGCACCGTAGATCAGGGCATATTCAGGATAACTTGGAGAGTACCTTAGGATATATAAGCAGCAACATAACCAGGCTGTTAAAGAGGGAATTGGTATGATTGTATTAACAAGAAAAATGTGGCAAGGGCCATGGATAGGAGTTGCCACTCCTTTCCGTGACCCAAGCCCCATTTTTCTTGAGCTCGTGTGGGGGGGGGGAGGGTACCTAGGAGTAATAGGTTTCTATTAAACCATCATTATGTACATATAGGCCTACCATCCCATTTTTCTGAGGGGTGTATGTGGCTGGGCCTATGAGCCTGACAACCCTCATGCTTGGTGAGACAGATTTCGGGAAAAGGTAACCATTATGGGTGCCACCCCCCCTGCATACCATAGCCATAGGCCACTACCCCGGGGCCTCTAAACGCCGTTTGATGCGGCCAGGAAACAAACCAGCGTCTGCCTGCCCTGCTGACGTAACCGCTGGTGACGGCACCTTAGTGATATCGTAGATGTATATCCTTGTATCCTCCCCGCCGTAATATATGTATGTTCTCACGTTGGCTATGTTGGCCTTGGTTACCTAGAGATGAATCATTAATTTGCTGCTCTGTGGCTGGGTGATGTCACACGCTGTATGTAACGTCACACGGCATTATGTGTGACGTCACATGTGACGTCACATACCATCATGGCGCTGTCCAGTAGCAAACCGAAAACATAATAGGAGTTGCCCAGCCATGTTGCTAACGCAACATCGCTGGCTGCTTCACGGCACAGATAGGAGTTGCCACTCTGCGGCCGATGTGTGACGTCACGGCTGACGTATGATGTCACAAATTGCGTCACAAGGTGACTGTGATGTCACTGACAAACAGAAAACATAATGAAGTTGCTACTCCAAAAAAGAGTAGCATTGACTAATGACTTGTGGGGATAATGAAAGAAGGATTGTGCCACATGGTAGGGACAATATGATAAATATTGGTTGATATAATAATCCTTTTTTATTTTCTTTACTTAGAATGAACAAAATTATAAAAAGGAATAAGGGAATTTCACTTACTATAATCAGGCCAGGTTGCAGTGTAGAAATCAGCTAGAAGCCATACATAACGGCTGCCATACATACCGGCTTTGAAAGCCTGAAAGAAAGAGTGATCAGGAGCTTAATTCAAAAGATCCTGGGATCACGACCCCAGCGATCTTAGGAATAAATCAGCCTTATCCTATTAAGCGATCTTAAGAGTTGACTGGGTTCACATATCCTAGCCAGCACTAAGATCGCATCGATCTTAGCCTCAGCCCTCCTACACTATTCCAAGAAGAACTGGAGCTTAATTCAAAACATCCTGGGATCCCAACCCCAGCAATCTTAGTGTAGGCACATATCATAAGACCTGGCTGGTCTACCCTATGTAATGCAGTGGTTGCAGGCCTGTCCAGAATAGCTAGTCCTGGGATCACTTCACTATTCCATTTCCACCACTAAGATCACTGTGATCTTAGTGAAAGAAATGCATAGTGGTTTTACCTGAGTACAAGAGCACTTACAGGGAACACTCCTGATCGAAAGAGTGAATAGCCTGCTGCATACATAAAGAGGGGAGGGAGGACGTTTGCTGAGTGTCCTTGAGGGCTCTTAGGGCTACTCATGTGTTAAGTGCACTTTAAGGTAATTCTTCCCTTCTCTCTCTTTGTCCTGGGGGGAGGGCACAATGCTTCTAATAGGCAAGCATAAATCACACATTCATGGGAACAACTCTTGAATACTGTACGGGGGTCAACTGCACCCTGTGCTCTTTTGTTAGCCCATATGGGGACGGGGAACGATGGTATAAGCACTCTTGTGAAGAAGGGTGACTCCACAGCTATTCCTTTATTTTGGGACTCTTACCCCTGTGCCTAGTCAGTTCTTCTTGGAATAGTGTAGGAGGGTTGAGGCTAAGATCGATGCGATCTTAGTGCTGGCTAGGATATGTGAACCCAGTCAACTCTTAAGATCGCTTAATAGGATAAGGCTGATTTATTCCTAAGATCGCTGGGGTCGTGATCCCAGGATGTTTTAAATTAAGCTCCTGACTAGGCACAGGGGTAAGAGTCCCAAAATAAAGGAATAGCTATGGAGTCACTCTTCTTCACAAGAGTGCTTATACCATCGTTCCCCGTCCCCATATGGGCTAACAAAAGAGCACAGGGTGCAGTTGACCCCCGTACAGTATTCAAGAGTTATTCCCATGAATGTATGATTTATGTTAGCCTATTAGAAGCATTGTGCCCAACCCCCAGGACAAAGAGAGAGAAGGGAAGAATTACCTTACAGTGCACTTAACGCATGAGTAGCCCTAAGAGCCCTCAAGGACACTCAGCAAATGTCCCCCCTTGTCATGTTTCGTCATACAATGCTTGACCCCCCCTTAACATGATGTCATGCAGAGATACCCCCCCCCCCGGCCCAAAGTACATGAAGAGAGTATAGCAAATTGAGATGGTTCAAAGGGACATGTATATATTGGGTTAACTTAATGGTGCTGGAAACAGGTGGGCCTTTTTCCACCGTCCCTGGTCCAAAACCGTGCTGGGCTAATAATGGGTGTGAATTGGTAAGGCCTAAAAAATATTGTTGTGTCCAGGTAATTGGTCGAAAAAAAAAAAATTAGAAGTTCTAGAAGAGCCAACCTAAAAAAAAACCTACCTACTACCTACCCTAATTTTTTCAACCTTTATTATATCCATGGGGGTAAATGGTTTGGGGTAGATGTCTGGGGGTAAATGTCCATGGGGGTAAATGGTTTGGGGTAGAAGTCTGGGGGCAAATGTCCAGGGGGTAAAGGTCCTGTTACCTCACATCCTCATTTATCAACAGGGGTAGCAGGATGCAGATTGAGGGGGGAGGGAGGAAAAAAATTTTGACACCTCAAAGTGGGGAAGGGGGCAGAGAAAAATGTTATGCCTTTTCTGTGAACTACTGTAGAACAGGGGGGATGACCAGGGCAATCTGTCCGAGGGGGAGGGGGTCATAAAATTTTCAGATTTCTGCACATCTGTATGGCAATCTACCCCACCCCTCAGGCCTGTTGATGAGTAATGAGCAATCCCTAAATTACCAATGGGTTTTTGAATTGTGAAATTGATCAAATAGAATAGAAGTTGGGTCATTTGAATCTTTCTACTGAATTCTCAATGTCAGGGTATTTCTTACCCACATAGATCAACCTATATATGGGGTCATTTGGTTAAATGAGTCCAACTAAAAGGGCATTTCAAAGTGGTATGGGGCCTGGGTTAGAGGTAGGATAGAGTAGTGGACCAACACTGACACTGATGGCAGTGACAATCATTGAGTGGGATGTCTGAGGAAAGCATGCCTGTATAGGTAATATATATTCCATAACAGATGAATGCATTAAACTTCCCTACCTTTACAAATCATTTTTTTTCTTGCCAAAACTGAACTTGCAGTTTTTTTTTTCATGACATGATGTCATGCAGCCCATGACCCCCCTCCCCCCCTTGTCATGCTTGGTCATGGGGAGTGGGACCCCCCTCCCCCCCTCCTGCATGACATCATTTGTACACAGCCCCCTAGTGGTGGAAATGGAATAGTGAAGTGATCCCAGGACTAGCTTTCTGGACAGGCCTGCAACCACTGCATTACATAGGGTAGACCAGCCAGGTCTTATGATATGTGCCTACACTAAGATCGCTGGGGTTGGGATCCCAGGATGTTTTGAATTAAGCTCCAGGTCAACATGTTGGGCAAGCAGGTGTGGGCTCTTGTTACACCAACAATGGACACCTAGAAATGCCCAAAAGTATCATCTAAGAAGACGATACCATAGAATAGATATATATATATTTATTTAATAGTAACATAGAAATGTGGGGTAAAAGTGTGAATAGCCACCAGAGGGGCTAGATAGGATTGTTGTATGCCTATTATGCATAAACATTAACACGATCTGTGAAAAGGGGGCTTAGTGCAGGGGGTTATAAGACCCCTTTTCCTAGTAAATGTCACATTTAATTAAGCATTTGATACAAATTAATAAAAGGACATACCTCACATATAACTTGGACGAGCTTCTTTTCGTAGCAACCTACTGCAATAATCCTTGCATCCTGTTGCTAAAACAGAAAGATTATTGAGCTGTAGATGGTTTAAAGTTTCGTCTGGATTTCCCTTTTAAGCTATAAGATATATCTCAACCCAATATGCACTGTAAGAAGTAGATACTGTAGACTTTCAGTATGGTGTCAACTGCAGTTCATGCAGATTTTACACACCATTTATGTATAATGACATACTGTATTTCCCCGTGTATAAGCCGGGTGCTGTGTATAGGCCTCCCCTGTTCACTAGCTAGGATGAAAAGGCACCTAGGTCTATACAGACCTGGTCCATGTATAGGCCGATGGGGGGGGGGTAGGGAGTGTCATATGCATGGCAGTGATACGATCTGCGAAAATGGGGCTTAGTAATGATCTCAGACTAGATCCTGGGTTCTTGACTATTTTTATTAGGACATGTGACCAGGCAAGCAAAAAACACACCTCTATAGGGAGACTCATTAACAAAGATCATCTCATGATCTTTAAAATAAGACATCAATAGAATAAATATTCCTAGCAGTTATGTCAGAACCCCTGAAGTGTCTGAAGTGTTTAAATGCTAAATGCTTAAACACTTCAGTGTTTAGGTGTTTGACAGAAAGTGTTTAAAAGCTTAACACTTAAACACTTCAAGTGTTTATGTATTTAAATGCTGGTGTTGAGAGAATTATGTGTGTATCTTTAAACACCTTTTTGCATTGATGAATTGATCAATGAAACTCGTGAAGGCCAATTTAGGTAAAATCATGTCTAATGTGCACCACACATATTCAATGGCACAGCCTGAGCTCATGCTTCACGAGAGCACAGGCTCACTATACCTTTCCCCACCCATGTACACTTAACAGGGGGTCTAAATGCTATAGTGTTTATACATTCACATTGCTGCTAACATTATCATACTATGGGTACCCACTTTTGCCCATGTAGTGACCTAATCTATGCCAATAACAGGGTAAAATATGGATATTTCAAAGGTTTTCAACTAAAAAAATATAAGTAAAACACATTAGGTGATTTGTTTGAGGTACAATAAGGTCCATAATATCACTTTTCATATGGACTATTGTAGAATTGAAAAACGAAAATTTTTCTTGTTATTTATTTAAGGAAAAATGTAGTTGTGTAACATTTGCATCACCATACATAGGTACACTAGAATGAGAATAATGACAAGGAGAAAATCCTCTTGGGATATATAGATGTCTCAGTTTTTATGGCTCAAGGGGAGGCAATATAATATTAATATAAAATACTTCTAACATGCATATACGTGGGCAGATGAGGAGAAAGGGCCCTCCCTGTGGGATTTTTAGTATGGGGTTTGGCCACTAGGGGAGATACAAAGGCTATAAATGTGAGAAATAGGCCAGAAACTGGTCTTAGTTACCTTTTTACATAGAAAAAAGATAATTTTCTCAAAAATGTTCTGTTTACACTCATTTCCTCTATATTTGGAAGGTAAATGGAATGTTTTGAATCCAAAACAAGGCCTAAATAAGGGTTCTCATAGAAATGTGTTGCCATGGCAACAAGAGAACATTCCAAATAGAAAAAGAAAATGACATTAGTCCATGGAGGGATTTTAATGCTGAAAACCGCAGATAGATACCATTTCTACATCCAATGTTATGGCCAAATGTATGGAAGGAATTGGTCATTTATCAATAGATTATTTAAATCATTATGCTATTTAAATGTAGGATTTAATCAAAACCATGAATGACACAGCTTATTGGCTGTATTGATATGGTTATGTCATTCAATATTCATTCAGCCATATCTCCGGGACCGGAAGGGCTATCTGCAAGTGATATACCTCATATTAAAGCTGATGATTTCAATTTTAAATGCTACATTTTACCTCGGAGGACCCTTTCTCCTCATCTGTCCACATATGTCAATGACCTATAGGACTGACAAGCATGTGGTGTACCCCTTAGCATCACCGTACGTAGATACATTGAATCATTGATTAAAGGAAAGTAATTAATATTTAGTAAATTATTTCATAACATGTTAATATATGTGGTCCAGGGAATATCCATGCATAATATTGTCATAACTGGATGAATACATTAAAACCTATTGGGAGAAATCATGGAAATATCACCGTACATAGGTACATCACCATGCATAGGTCCATGATTGAAACCTATGCCATAGAATGATAGAAATAACTAATGCTAGCTATAAACCTGTTGATATACTTCAATTGACTAAGGATGAATACTATGGACCAGTTACATTACCAGAAATCAATAAATTTGTGAAGATAATGACTGCGCTGCATAGACGTCACCGGACATAGGTACCTCACCATACGTAGGTCCAGCTCCATAAGTGGGTATAATTAATTGCAGAATAATTTATTCTTATCATAGATATAAATGATAAAGACCCCTAGCTAACATGTTATGACTGTATGAACAAAATATATCAGTTTTCTTGCAAATAATTCTATTTTATAGCAACCCATGTAATTTGTTCATATACAAGTTTCATCACTGTACATAGGTCCACCAGTTTTCTTCCTAAAACTGTCATAAAATCTTTAGTTTTCATAGTTAGTGTTCCCAATTTTGTGAGTAATTAGCATTATATTCTGCCTTTCAGCCCACAAGATATACAACACATCTGAGCAGTTCAGATTTTTTCTCCTCCTCGGCCATGTGCTCCATTTTCATGTGTGGCCAAACTTTAGTCAGTTTAGTACTGTTTTTTAGTGTAAAATTATTGCCTGTAAGGTGTAACCTGTCTTGAGGTACTCGTTCCTGCCAAAATCTAACCGGGCCTGCACAATGATGAAATATGAAGATGCAAGGGGAAATAACCTTTCGTATAGAATGAAAGCAGTCTAATGATCAGTTTCTTTTCCCTAGTCACAAACTACTGACCTGGACCAGGTTCCATAAGGCAGATGCTTTAGCTGTGGGCTCACTCACATTGGAGCAACCCCCACTGAGAATGGCGATTTTGGTCGGAGGAGAGTATAGTTGAGAGTACAAGCCATCAATACCCTCTCCTGTGTGGCACTTGAAAAAAAGACACAGGTATGGGATGTAACACTAGCTTATTTTCATATTTGAACTTCAGGATGCTTTGTTTACTTTTTTCCCAAATAAATGAAATAGGAATGAGGGTTATAGAAGCCCCTTCTATCTACTCCTTATATTGTCTAGGTTGGCAATGCCTTGGGAGATCCCATAACAACATGCAAGAATTCTGTCATCATCCTATATCTGTTCAATTTGTATTGTCCTTGTAATGGCATCTTCCAACAATGTTTTACTGCACTCGCTGGGCATTTCAAAACGATATCTATAGCTATGGTTTTGAAATGCCCTCCTCATTTAGAGTATGAATCCCACGAATCTAAATAACCGTTGGTATATTATGACACGAAAGTCTGAGGGTGTTGCCAAAGCTAAAGCATAGGCCTAAAGACCCTGTTCAGGTAGACATTTTCTTAGATGTCAAAAGGGTTAAGGTATGGCTATTTGCCTATTCCTTGTGAACATTTCAAAATTGGGCAGCATTAAAGGGTAAGGAGTCAGGAGGCCATTTCTTTACACACTACGACAACTGTCCTTTGAATCTTAGTGAGAAGACTCACAATATTGCCATCACATCAGGAGGGCATTTCAAAACCATAGCTATAAATATTGTTTTGAAATGCCCTGCAGTTGTTGTATTGGTTAATAATACCTCTACCAGTATGACTGCCTTACCAAACTTTATGTAATTACTGCATATGTGCTAATTGCACAGAGCCGTCATAATCGTAGTGGTTGTGTGTAGTTGTAGAACCTTAAGGAATAGCCTTCAGATTGATCATGCAGCAACAAGGGATAGAGCATATAAAATAATCAATTTATCCTGGAAATTTGAAATAAGGCTTAATGTCTGATATTTAGTAAAGATGTGAGTCTCAGACGTCAATCACCTGATGGATATCGGGGCACCAATAATCATCATTGAATTTCGAGTACAGGTTTTGCGATGAAAACACTTCAAGATGTAAGACAGTGAGTAGTATAGTATGTATCGGAACGGGACTATAGTTAAGTACTGTTTATAACTCACTCGACCTGCAGCCAATCAGAGGCCTCCATTTGGTCACAAGACCCGTTGCCATGGCAATGTGACCTACTTAGGGGGTGACGTGACCACCTCTCAGCCAATCAGAGGCCAGCATTCTGGTAAGCATGGTAATGTGACCTACTTAGGGGATTAGCAGAGGGCTCCCTTTTGGTGGGAAATTCAAATGGGGGTCACATGACCTGTGATGTCACAAGGGGGCGTTGCCTCATGCAGCCAATCAGAGGCCTCCATTTGGTCATGTGGCCTGTGACGTCACTGGACCCCCATGGTGCATGATAGATATGGTCATGTGACCTTCACCTTGACCTCATTTGCATAATAGGCCACGCCCCTTGACCTAATTAGGGGATTAGTGACCACCTCTCAGCCACTTCTAATTCCAAAGGGCCCCCCTCCCCACCCAAAGGGCCCCCCAATATTTTTTCCCATTTTTTTTTTCAAACGATTTGAAAGATAATATATACAGTGATATATGCATTGAAATGAATCAATTTGCTGCATCCGACAAATACTTGTTCCTATACATTGGTACCCTGCAGATATTGTGGGCATAGTACCCGCAGGCCATGCCTGATTTCTTTTTCCGCAGATTCTGGTGAAGTTGGTTCACTTGAACTCCACTAGATGGCAGTTATAAATCTCCGATCATGGTCTACATTCCAAACATCTGTATAGGAGAGACATGCTGGACCTTAGGGGTGAAAGGGTGCCCCCCTGTGAATAAGTGTGAAAATGGGGGTGATTAACCCCTAGGTGGCCAACCGCGCATTTAAGTGTGGTTTTGTGCTTAAATGCATGAATATTGAAAGAAATTTTCATCCTAATACTTCTACTGGTCCAATCTTCAAAGTTAGACCCCTTTTGGAATGCCTATGACCTCCCGATAATGATACAACCATCCATTTGGCTCTATCTGCTTTATATCAGGCACAGTGTGTCAAAACTTGAAAAGGAGTTGTCATTTTATGTGATTCATTAACGGGAAACCCTCCAAGAAGCTAAAATCTGACATGGTACCAAAATGATGATGGTTCATACACACATAATTTCCAATATTCCGATTATATTTTACAACAACTGTTCCTATCCTAAAGATAAGCCATACATTGTTTCTACAACATGTTTCCTGTGTGCCAGTACATGTAGATGCATGTAGGGAAATCAGCTTTGAAAGGTCTCAAGATAGGAGGGATTATGGATGCATATAGTACAAATGAGACCAAATACCACTGAATGACAACAATGGAAAGTTTTGGTAACTATGGTTACCAGACCTGACCAGTAGTGTCACATCCTTAGCTGAAAGTCTTCACTGAGATATGAGAATTAGGAAAATGTAATGCTGAGCCCTTATCAAGGAAGAAGATCAAAATTACATATGGGCTTATCAACAAAATGATACAATCATGGAATAATGTGAAATAGTGGAAAATCTTCAAATAATTCTGGGCTCAAAAAGGTTAACAGGTAATGGCATGGTATGCCTGTATGTACATGTCGTCAATAATAGTATACAGGCAGGTAGCCAGCAAATTGTTCCTATGTGTTTTCCACACCGTATTTGCCAAGCCTGAAATGCTGATTACGGTAGCTATGAAAATTGGTCCATTCATTCAATCATTGTCACTAAATAGTTTCATTGCCATCAGAAATCACTGTGATACAAGGATCCTGATTGTCACCTTCTCAATTGTAATAAAATCAGAGGACGTTCCCGAAAGCAAATCTTTTGGCAGGGATGATTGAGCCTACCACTTCATGTTAGCATATCTAGTTTCCCAATAACTTTGACTAGCTTACAAAGAAAAAGGCATCTCTCTGCTCCTGCCCTTGCCATCCCATAGCCTCCCTCTTCTTCCTGACGATGTAAATAAATCCCTCTGGTACACTAAAGAATCCATAAAACTACATTTCCAGTTAATAACAGTCATCATTCAAACCATCAAAGACAAAAATAACCTGGCCTCTCATATTCAATCTATGTAGGTGCCAACAATATCCATTGAGCAAAGCATATACTTCTGACCCCTTAAACTTTTCACCCCTTGACTTGTGTGTGTGTGTATATATACAGAATCTGTATATATATATATATATATATATATATATATATATATATATATATATATATATATATTTCGATCCTGAATAAGACTAGTCTTTTCAACAAAGTTGAAACGTTGATAACTACATGCTATACAAATAATTCTACGGACCCATTCTTGTAACAACTGCCAATAAATGCCACTTGAAATTTAATTGGACTGTGTCTAGTTTTATGTGTATTTTCAACAGCAAAGTATTATCTCGCATATCTGCGCAAAAAGCCATCACCCCTTGTTATTAAAGAATGTTCACTCCCTGAGAGTTATCTTACGTCATGACGACCCACATAGGCCTACATGACGTGAAGACATGTCACCAGGAGCTGCCCCTGTTAGTACCCCGAGGGGGCACTCCCTATATAATATTATGTTCTATAGTTTCTATGTGCGAACATGCCCCTGGGTTTGGTACCCTAATCAAGGGTGCGAACATATCAAATTTGGAACCCCTTTCGAGGGGGGATGTAAAAGAGCACCCCCAAATGAAGGGGAAATCTTAAAAATACCCTCTTATCCCCAAGATTGGACAAAAAAGTGACCTCATAAATAGCAACTACGAGAAAAGTACATGATGGTGCAACTGAAAATGCTCATTTTTTGCTTAAAAAGTACCCCTTTCCCTTCAAAATAGCCTGAAAAGCACCCCTAAACAAGGGCCCTTGAGGGTCCGTGCCTAGGGCCCCAAAAGAGCCCATTTCCCTCAGAATCGTGTTCACACATGGTATCTAAATCTGCAGGAGTGGCCCCCCGGGGGTTAGTACATAATCAATATCCACAACTAGAAACATGTGGACTATACAGGGGATTGGGTAATGGTGGAATTTTAGTGTGGAAACACTCCAGAAGTGAAGTGGATGGTTGTTGTACTTTTCACATCACCCTTTGGTGCTTAGATGCCATCCTTGTAATCGAGTGGGAGTCTTCTACAAAAAACGGTTAAATCTACTTATGATTTGAACCAATAACTTCACCTCATTTTATGCGTGTTGTAAAAATGGACAAATCTACAATTCCCAGGACAAAAACAAATAAGGAAGTGATAGACGATGAACATACCAAGCACCAGCAATCAGCAAGCTAAAACTGTTACAGATAGCGACATGGCTAAGGTGGAAAACACCCTTCACAATATCAAAAGTGATCCACAATTGAGAGATTATGCAGGGGAGATCAAGGAAAATGTGTATAGTCACACTAAAGCTGAAGAGGACATTCCAGGGAGGAGAGCAAAAGGACAAGCAGAATAGACTCATACAGTCTGTCTTTCATATTACACATAATCCATGGATACATAAGATAGCATACCAGTAGTGCAATATCATTCTTTCAAATGTTAGCTTCAAGCACTGGCTTACAATTCTTATATCCCTACAGTTTCCACAGAAGATGAAGTTCAGGGGATGCTCTTAGGTCTAGCATGTAGCAAATGCACATCTTCATTAGACATGTCACTTTCTACTCATATCAAAGGGGATGTTGTCCCAATGGTATAAATCTTAGCAATGGTAGTGCAATCTTACAAATGAGCAAAAGTTCCATGTAGTACAGACTTCAGTATGGAACCAACGGTAGTACAAGACTAATTGTCTTTCCTATTAGAAGCTGCTATTGCTCACGTTAAATTGAGCATACTGCATTTGTAGAATCCTGAAAGATTAAAATTTCAATGACAAATCTGTGGATACTAAAGATGAATACACAATCTTGATTGGATTTATTTTTCACATACAGAAAGTGTGGTGTGTTGAAGCTAGGTCAGGCAGGTGCCTATCCTCTCTTTGTTCTGCTCCTTCTTCTCTTCGCCTTTCTGCTGAACCAGTTGGACCGTTTCATGCTTGCTATTGTCACCAAACCCATGGCCCAGGAGATACACTATGGGGACAAGGCCTGTATGGTGAACAACTCCTACAGTGCTGAGCTGCTCAAGGGTGTGAGCTGTAATGCTACAAATGAAGAAAGGTGAACAGTTTATAGGTTATATATTGTTATCATATTTTAAAAAGCAGATTGGCATAGTTGAGTGTTGCGCTGAATCAAAGATTTTTAGAGCAACAGGCTGTTGAAATAAGATACAGTTCAATCTCCAAAAGCCTTCATAACAATACTAAAAGATCAATACTAAAAGGTTCACTGATAGATCTACTTTTTATCTGCCAGAAACCCATACACTAGGTTCTGATTTCAATTCTCTCTGCACATTGAACAAATATGTGTCATATTTCTCTTTGAAAAACATTGGAAAATAGTTTGATTAATATAAAATCAAATAACTTGCATCTAAACCATATCTAAACATGAAAGTATGATTTAATTGATTTTCCTTCAAATTATGTACAACCATTTCAAAATATTATCCAACATTGTTTTGCTAATTTAATTTAACCTGATCAAATCATACTACATCATTTCAGGTCCATGTGACCAAAGTACTCTGTATTTTCAATAACAATTTACAGGTGTGCCAGCATGATCTCAAACAAATCCTCCACTGAGCATGTCTGTAAGTGGGACTACAATGGACAGGGCTATGAGTACCAGATTGTCGCTGGACCTATCTTCATCGTTGTCTTTACAATCTCTGGCATTTTCCTTGGTCTTGCAGCTGACTTGTACAGCAGACGGACCCTGCTGGCTATCTGTCTCATGTTCTGGTCACTCATGACACTGCTCACTGGAGCAGTCACTGACTACTGGCAGCTAGTCATACTGAGATTTGGCCTTGACATAGGGTAAGTTGGCTTCATGTGATTTTATAGGATAGGCATTGTTCTGCTTTGATTCATTCCCATGGTTAAGTGCATTGATAGTGGAATTTGACCTGATGCACAAGGTTCATGACCACCACTGATAACCAAGTTGTAAAGCATGTATTGTATAAAGGGAAATTGTATACAGATTGCAAGCTAATAGATTCCAGGCATTAGAACAAGAAATCATTTTCACCATCTTTGTCACTAGAGGTCCTTATATCAATGCAGCTTCGTGTGGAGTCTTATTCTCTTGGACTCTTGGCAGTTCAAAATATCAGAACCAGCTGCAAAGGGATGTATCTATCCTGTAGATCCTCTATGAATACCTTTTCCTTCAACTGTTATTGACTGCATAAATGTGAAACAAATTATTATTCCTACTTTAGAGAGGTAGGCTGCACTCCCCTTGCTGCATCTATAATAGGAGATTATTTTGATGTTGGACTGAGGTGTCTACAATTGGGGTATATACCTTGGATATTGTCTGTCCTATGCTCTTAGGAACTTTGTCACTAAAGCTAACATTTTAGGACAGGTTGGTTGAATGTCTTTTCATTAGTTTGATATAACAGCAATATAATCACACAGGTATGTACTGAGGGTTCACACAGCAACACAGAAGGATAAGATTTTTCCTCACCCTTGTCTTTATTTAATTACAATCGTTATTATCCTAAACACCAAAACGTGTTTTGATTTAAGGATTGTCACTCCAATTGCTTTTGCCATTCCGAAAGATATTCTTTTTACAATTTCACATGATCTGTCATGGACTGCTTGGCAGAATATATGTCTCTTGTGGCCTTGAGAAATAATTTCCACATAATGATTATTATAACAGGGATGGCGGTGGTCATTCTATATCAGTGGTATACCTGGTATCCTGCTAGGGGCCCTGATACTCTGTAGTGTTAAGGAGCCAAGACAGCAAAATACAGAAAAGATGGCTGTACGCAGCAAAGATAAAATGGCAGCAGATGTGAGTAATTACTCTAAATCAGTTTATATCCATCATGTATGACCTTACATCAACCTGTTCTTAATTTCTTCCTAGAACCAATTTCTCTATGGACTAAAGTTCTGTAATATATCAGGTTTCAAGAATTTGTCAATACAGTACTAGTACATGGCTTGAATCAATAACAATTTAATCATAATTTAATGACATGTTTTACTTATTGAACAAAAAGGAATATATGATCTATATAGAATGAGCTTAAACCGTTATGTATGGGCTTCACATTTTTATCATTTAGCCACTGCTGCAAAAAAGAATGATTCTCTACTGGGCAAAAAGTGAAAGAAGTGACACAAACCTTCCTTTACTCACCCCTGCTATTGTTATTTCTAGCAGGCTCCATTAGGAATGCTGGTAAATATAGTTTATAAAACCCTAAAAAAAACACTGGTTTTTCTAAATTCAATTTTCCCTTGAAGGTCAATATTAGGCATGTACTGGAAATAGGGACCTTAATGCATCCTGCATCAAGGGCCCTTATCGCAGATCCTTTCACATTGTTATTTATTTCATTATGTTGATGTCTTTTGTAATGTAGTTCTATTTTCTTGAGTAAAGTGGTAAAGAGATTGATAGGCTTTTGTCAAACTACTAATAGGATGATGATATTAAGACCTAAATAGGTATAAATTAGATACTATAATGGAGAATGGAATATGATTATGATGATTTTCTAGTTAGTTGATGCAACTCCTTATCACACCCTCCACAGCTGGTATAGTATGGGCCTATAATACACAGGAGTATTGGACAGACACGTGAGGTCATTGCTTCATACATGTCATGGATCCCCATAGTGGGTGGCTTGATTGGAACCGTTTTGGGGGGAACCATCTCAGACCGTGTTGTTCTCAACCATGGACCCAAAGGTCAAATCTTTGTATGCATCATCAGTTTGGTAAGTTAAAACTCTATATTTTGCCAATATTTCAGCAAAATTGGACAATCTGTTGTATTTTTCCTTTCCAAGCTTGAGAGTACATACTATACTTACATTGATATGGTAAACCTGAGATATCTTGATATTATGACTAAACAGGAGTGCACTATACAACCTGGACTCTTTTTTATGCTCAGCCCTGTACTTCTTCATTTACAAATTCCATCTTAGAGGCAATCGTGTGCACCTTAATGACCTGTACTTATAAGCCTATAAAACTAAGAACCTCCTTGTATCATGGCCTGATGATTAGTCTATCTTGATCAATTATTTATCAATGTAGGGATGACACCATAGTGTTCAAAATTTACAGATTTAAATAATTGTTTAGGAATTGTTAGAAAATTTGTACTCGTTTTCACTGTGTTACTAGATTTTATCTGCTCCATTCGCTGCTGGTACTCTATTCCTTGACCCACCATATGCCTACCTAAGTATCATCACCTGTAATATAATTGGTAAGTACCTAGTTATATCAATCTTATAATGGTTGTTTGAATCAATCTATACATAGGAAGATAAAGTTTGATTGAAATGCAATTCAAATCATCAATGTATCATAACTGTTTTGGGGGGATGGGAATGATAGCCATATCAAGATCCACCCCCTGTAGATTGGGAAATGATAATAAGCAGATATACAGACAGGTAGATTGATCAATTTACTTCTTTTTAGTCTATTCTATTCTATACTCCAGGTGAGATGTGGATTGGTGTTACCATGGCAGTAGTGATAGAGCTGGTGCCTGTCTCCCTACGTACCACCTCCATAGCCTTCTACATCTTGATCATCAGCAACATAGGTGGAAACATTCCCCTACTGGTACCTGTAATACAGCAGGCCTTCCAAGGCATGGGCTACTCCTATGTAAAGGCACTCCGAGGTAAAACATTTTTGTAAAGAAAGAAAAATTGATTCTTTACAATAAAACAGTCAGGCCAGGATGGCTCCTGGGAATGGTTACCCCTTTAATAAATAGGGGAGGGTATAACTCTGTAAAGGAGTATTAAACTGCTCGAAATCAATCTGACCATCCACAGTTGTTTTGAAAATCTAGTATAATTGATGTAACGCATAGGTTGGCTTATCACTTCTGGTAGTAGGCATGCCTCGTGTAAAGGTAATTCATTTCAATTGTCTCTTCTATAAGCACCGATAGCAGTGATAGTGAGGTACTGACTGATAAATTACAGTAACTAATACATGTATACCTGTAATACTACAGTGCTCAGATAGAGACCTTTACCCCAATTCCAAGGCTATTCTTGATTATGGTGATGATTGTTCATCTGTGGACAGTATCAATCTTCTCAGCCTGCCTACTATAGCTACACTATAAAAACAGTGTTTAGGGTTAAAAACCTGGTTAAACACTTACACACTTCAGCGCTTAGGTGTTTCACAGACAAGTCTTTAAATGCTAAACACTTAAACACTTCAAGTGTTAAGGTGTTTAAATGCTGGTGTTGAGAGAATTTGGTGTGTATTTTCAAACACCTTTTTTGCAGTGTAGTGTTATATATCTCTTAAATTGATGCTAGACCTGAGTGGATTAGATTAATATTTTATTGACTGAATTAGTCCTAGAAAAGGGACTGAAAGTTTGCCTGATGTGGGTGCAGTTTGGCTTTCCTTATAGACTCATAAAGTGGAAGATATCGTTCAGTGTGAAATCGAACCTTCTTTTTTTTTATAAACAGCTAATGACAATTTGAATATCAAATCATACTTTTTAAAATTCAAAAAATGAGAAAACCATGTACCATAATTGTGACCCATCCTAACAAAGTGGTACTGAAGTCGCACATTTAGAAGCCTAGATATGGCCCTTTCAAGTGGTATAGTGTCAAAAATATCAGATTTTTCAAAATTGATATTTTAGCATTTTTCTTACATATGGGTAGATATCTTTCAGAATCCTTGCTTAATAGATTGAATTTAGGTCCCAAATGCCCAAAAGACATAGATCTAATTTTAATGGTTATATAGAATTACATAGGAATCATATAGGATTCATAGATTATTAAATGTTTAATATGTCAATTATCTCAGTTAAATCATTTTTTAATCGATCCGACTAAATTTTCCTACAGAAGATCTAGAGAGGACCACCTGGTTCAAATATGCAAGTGTAATATACCAAATGAAAGCTCTTGATGAGCTGCAAATGAATATGCCAGTAACTAAACATTTTGCATGTGCGACTTCCGAACCATTTTGTAAGGATGGGTCACAATTAGGCAAACTATGTTTGATAAAACTAAAAGTGATTCTTTATTTTCCAGCTGCTCTGTACATCCTCTACCCAGGACAGTACCTGCTTGGTGCCTTATTGTTTGGTGTTACACTGATCATCCTTCAACATAATATCTGTCATGCTCAAATCAACAACAAATCAGACAATACTGCATCTACATAGACAACAGTGAAAAATGTGCAGATTTATTCTAATCTCTAGGGAAGTAGAATCTTATGATGTACAAGATGAAGAGTTGTGCGTAATATATTCACAAAGCGCCGTTATACAGCCTATTGTGGCTGCACTTTTTTCTGACCATTTACAATGATGCTAGTCACTGGTATGTATGCCCTGCCCATAAGGTGCAACCTGACACCTCCTATAAGCCACATCAGATTGTGATATGCTCACATGTGCACCAGGCTTTATAATTATGCGAGACACTATGGTTCTGTTCCGTTCTTAACTGATATCTGTCTATGTTGATATAGGTATCAGTTTTCCTTTCTGTAAAGCGATACGTTTGAAAAAGCTTTACAATTACTTGGTATAGTTTCAAAAGCAACAGTGCCTCTCCTAGGTCACATAATCATTGGTTTAATGGAAACAATGGAGACCTTGCTTCCAGATGCATTGATTTTATTGGTCACAGATAAAATACCCTACTGCAATTGTTACAAGATACACAAATCTCATAGATTCCAAAATCCACTACAAACAAGACTATAGATTGTCTCTACAAGGGTCACATCTCTTACTAAACTATTTAGAATGGCTTACATTACAAGTTTAACATTAATTGTAATCGTCTTAGCCTTTTGAACAGTTATCACGTGCCTGAAGCACACCGGTGACGGCATGCCTCAGGCCAGTGACAGTGGCTAGCTTTGTTTTGAGTCAAATTAGGTCATGACGTCATGACGGTATACACAGTGATGCGGGCAGCTGTTGGCTGACCGTCGGCAGCCAGTGAGCAGTCAGCCATCAGTTTTTTTTGTTTAAATATAATACAGGAGGAATTGTTATGTGATCTCCCCAGGATCGTCAGTGGCTTGAAGCTTGCCGGTAACGGCACCATCAGATCCTTTGAGGCAGGTCACGACAACACTGATGGCATGCTTCACGCATGTTACAATCATAAATATAGTATCATAATTCCTGGATATGCATGACACATATCATATTCCATTAATATGCCATCATATTGTCCCTCAAAACTTTTTAAATGCATCAAACACAGACATTTCAACATAAGGCATCAAAACTCTGTCACATCAGCCATGGGATCACGGTTTGGGCATATTGCTTCATACCAATGATTCAGCCTTTTTTTCATCATCAAAAGGCGTCATTTTTCATTATAGTTCTATCATATTCCCTCATACACAAACACTTACCATTTTCTACTACAACATGTATTACTCTCTCAAATTTCCCATATGTTAGATGAACACCAGGTTCCATCATTATTTGTCTTTCCCACACTGTAAAAAAAAATGTCATTGAAATAACGGTGCATTCCTCGTACTAAAGTTGCCAAAGACCAGTCATCATTTTCACTGGGATTCCGCATACATTTGTGTACCACCGTACTCCCACCTGAGGCTTCTTGTAAAAACTACACTGGTTTAGTGTTTAGTGCCCACTGCTCAGTTCTATGAGGATCCCTAATAGATTCAACAGTTAATTTTTGCAGCGCACATCTGCATCCGTTTTCTGTCATAATTCCATCACAATGAATTGTGATTGAAACAATCACATGTAATGTAAAGTTGTATGTTGGAAAATGACAAAATTATGATGGAAAAGGGACAGAGTCATGATGCCATTTGATTGATTTTACTTTATAAGGCAAGGTGCTACAGATGTGGGAACTAAGTGGTAGATGTGCCTAAAAAAAGGAGTCTTCCATGGCCAAGCTAAGAGGCAAGCTATGGAATCTACATACAATTATATCAAGCATTTTTCTAAAGTGTCAAATACTAACTAGGTCCTGTGAGATCATCTGTAAGCTGTTTTAGTTGTCTCCAGTTGTCATAGTCCCAGGTTTATTGGCAGTCCCTGAGGAATCATCTGCATCTTCCACTGCGCCTCCACCACCAATTACTTTGAGGACCTGAGGAATGCAAAAGTTGTTGTGAGTGGAAAGTTCACAACAGGAAAAAATGTGTTCAACTTAATGATTGTGCATGCTCTCATAAGTGCACACTCCTCGTTTTGGCCAATTTGTACACTAGAAAGTACCAAATCCTTATCTCATTTTGCTGACCTAATCAAAGGTCTCAGTTATTAAACATGGGTTTAGATATAACAATAGACTCAAGAGTTCCTCCACACATGTGTACTAAGAGTGGTTGAATACTGTATTCTTAAGGGAACACAGATGACAAGTACAATTGAAAATACATGCTTGAGTGAATCCTGAATGATATTTACATTGTACTTGGTTCAATAATGTATTCTGAAATTGTATATTAACTGCTTTATTCTATGCTTTGATGGCATCAGTAATGACTAATTTTTGGACTTTTGATTTGAGATCCTGACATATTACCTTTGGAATAAATATGGTGAGCTGTACAATGGAGGTGCCAAAGATAATAAAAGCTGACACCAGGGCGTACTGCATCTCCACCTGCTGGCCAAGGGCAAACAGCAGAACCACTCCCAGAATGCTCAGCACAGTCACATTGTAAACACACATACCAATGTACTGAGAGTCATTCAATGCTGGGATATTGACCTAAATGATTGATAAACTTATAAATGAATCTTACCAAAAGCATATGGCAAAGTGTTACACTTATGAAAAAGGTATCAACAGGTGACAAATGAAAAATGAACCTTACCCTTACAAAAACCATAGTACTCTATGTATAAGGCATATCTTATGCACAAGGATTTAATTAGCCTTGGCTCCACATGGGGGACACCAAAGGCTTTCATTTGTTAGGGTATGGAGAAGAAAGGGACTTCACACCCTCCTATAAGGAATGGTAACATCGTTGCCTTTGTGCAACAAGGCTGTAACTAGCATTTTGGAAAATTGACTTTACTTTAGTTTCACCATCTGTGACCCATCAATGGAGATCAATGGGTTTTTTTTAATTACCCATCTGGCCATCAGGGGGCATTGGAGTGGCAAAATTACTCTAAAATTATCACAAAAAATACATTAAGCTAATTTTTGATGCAGAATACAATGGTCTCATTTAAAATGCACCATTTTCGGTAGAAATGGCCCATATTTGGATGGTAAAACATTTTTCATGAGAAATCAACTTATATGCCTGTTCCTTTTTGCCATGGCAACCATCTCAATAATCAAAATTTGCAGATTTTTTATGTCAATTTTTGGGGATACTCACCAACTGAAAACTGAAAACAGAAATGGAAAATTCCTTCTAGATAAAAATCTATGATAAACATCACCGTATTGTTATGTATTTTTTGGAGTTGCAAGCCGCGTAAGCAGCCGGGAGCGTAGTGACCGTGCAACTACATTATGTTTTTGGTTTGCCTATGACAGCACTAGTGATGTCATGCAACCGCCGTGACGTCATCCATGACGTCATCCATGGCAACTCCTATCCGTGGTCCTTGCCACATTTTTCTAGTTTATGAAAAAGGCTGATTTATTGTGTTTTTAGACATTATTATGGTTTATGATATATTTAGAGCCTAATCATTGATTTCAGATATGAATAACGACCTATGTTCAAGGAGGGGTTCTGACATACCTATCCATGTAGCAAGCCCAGTTGGGGCCAAAGCAGATTTCGGTAGATGGGCTCAGTTTGGGCAGATGCTGGGTTTTCAGTCCGGGCAACAGTGGGCAGTCCTAAACGGGCAGACCGCCTTAAGCCCATTGGGCTCCCAGTGGTTTTTGTCCTAAGCCAAAGGTGTGAGCCACATGGGGTTCCCCAATTTAGGCACATGTCAATTTTGAAATGGGCAACCACATTGGGCACAGGTTGGGCTGAAAATGGGCTACCCAAAATGGGTGAAGATCAATTTCAAGGCAAGTTACCCAATCTGGGCTGAGAGTGGGTTTAACTCACCTTTGGCTTTTGGGATTTGACACCAGATGGCCCAGCTACCTCACATACACATTTATTACCCATACAGAATTGATTCTCTCAAATATAGAACAACTGAAGTATACTACTAAATTAGACATTGAGTAACAATGTTGAGACTTTATCATAGTTTGGAAATCCTTAGATATTCCCTTTAAAATATGTGCAAATCAAGGTAATCCTAGTAGTTATAAAGTGACTACACCATTCCTATTGCAGTGAATGTGATGTAAGGATCAAACATGCTACCTACAGACACTATGAGCTTAAAAGCTCTGATCTATGCCCCTACACGGTGCATCTATGAAGAGAGGCACTGAAGATGCCACTAGATTCAAAGTGACGTTTCTTGGCTTATTGAGTGCAAACTGATATATGTACTCTTTTGATGCAATCACCAGTGCAATAGAATAGATGAGTACCGCTGGGTATTGGTATACTTGGTAAGGGGGGGAGAGAGTCATGTTCAAAAATTGACTAGGCCTAATTAAATTCTTTTGAATTTGCACTAAAATAATATGTCCG
The DNA here is from genome assembly GCA_949317995.1 of Acholoe squamosa. Taxonomy (NCBI): domain Eukaryota; kingdom Metazoa; phylum Annelida; class Polychaeta; order Phyllodocida; family Polynoidae; genus Acholoe; species Acholoe squamosa. Next base: position 24,570,182 of record OX439046.1, read on the forward strand.
AATCAGGCAGCCGGGTGTGGGCCACATCAGAAACCCATGTTGAACTCAACCTGAGCCCAAATTCAATAGCCCACTTTAAAACTGATCTGTGCCCAAATTGGCTAGCCCAGTGTGGCCCAGACACTTTGCTGAGGACAAAACCCATTGGGTGCCCGTAGGGAAGCCATTTTTGGCCCACACTGGGCACCCGCTGTATGTCACACTGGGGCCACACATGTCATGCTACCTGGGTACTAGGAATATCTAAGCCAATAATGTCTCAGTTTAAAGATCTTGAGATAAACTTTGATAATGAATTTCCCTGCAGAGGGGTATTTTTGCTTGCCTGGTCACAATTCTATTGACCCTTATCTACCGACTATGAAAGTGCTGAAGCTCTGTCTATGATATGTGTGCCTATAGAGGCCACTGTGCAATATTATTATATTAGATTCGTGCTATAGTATTTGAAACACCTCTTTTGCATCTCATGTAAAACTTGATAATACAGGTACCATCTTCTTGTACTAAGGCTATGACATATTTCTAAGTTGAAGAACTTTCAGGTTCATAGCTTGTATGGTAGACACAATGATTCACCTTTATCCTAAAAAAACATACCTTCCTGGTCTGCCATGCCAAGAAGGCACCAAATATGAGCAGGAGTCCTTTGTAGACAAACACTGCAGCTTGAAAGTACAGGCTGTAATCCGACTCACAGGCTAGAATTTCCCTTTCCACAATCAGATCACCACCATCTAAAATCTAGAAAGGAGCATCATCATTAACTTATGGCTTGCACATCACTGAGAACAATACATAATATCTTCCACTATTTGGAGCTCACCTTCTTAGTACTTTCATTTGGAATATGCTATGTTACCTAGACAATGTAAGATATAGAACAAATGAAATCAAGCATATCACACATTCGGAACACCAGCTATTATGCCTATATTGGAACCAACCAAATTGTAATCAAGTCCAAATTTACCATTTGCAGGGCTTTTCTCACTTCTTCTAATTTGTGGATCTAAGGCTAACTAAATTACTGTTTTTATTGTATGCATAATGGAACCTCTGAAGCTATACAATGTACTGTATTTGACAGTAGTGGTGAAACTTAATAATTCAATATGTAGTTTTACCTGCTTCTCAAGGACGGTATTAACCACAGAAGGGGTATCCCACACTTCTCTGAGAACAATAGCAATCACATCCAACAATACAAGGACTCCCACCATCAATATCAGTTGGATGTCTTGTAGAGACTGAAAGAGTAAAAAAGGGATTCACCTTCTTTTTGAAATGGTAATTGCTGCAGAATTAAAAGCAAACTCAATCCTGCTCACAAACAGTTTCTGGGTGGAATCTATCATCAGTTACAATATGTAAAATTCTCAACAACAGTTTATTGGATTATATTCATAGTCATATACATTAATGATGAGCCTGCAGATAAATAGCTTTGGTAGTTTCCCCAAAACTGCAGTATAGCTCAACTAATTTGGTGTTACTTGACAAGAAATCATTCACATCATGATCAGAGGGGGAACTGGCATTCAGAGTGAAACCCCAGTTGATTATTTGAATGATGTATTGATATACCTACCACTTTCTTCCCAGTTGTGTTAGTAAAAATAACATACACTCTCCAGGTCTTAGCAAAAAGTGCCCCAAACGACAAACTGAATCCAACCATGATAGTTACTGTCCTTAACTGGAAATCAGAAATCAGAATATACGTAGATAATATCCTACATGCAAAAGGATTGGAGAAGTGTCTTAGCATAGAACATCTGCATCAGTCTCGTCCGGTGGGGATTCTAGGGAATGCCTTCTCTTGTGTTTGGGGGTTGTGGGTCCCCATTTTCTGGGGAATATTACTACCTGCCTACATTTTACCACTACAGCAGCCAGAACTACTTTTACCCATAAATGCTGATTGCCAGAGTCGACTCATGTTAGTGGTCAAGCTGGGGCCAGATTGCATCTGCATAACTGTGATAGGATTGGAAGGAGAATACAATAAACACTCTTTGACAGTGCCAATATTCTAATTGCTACATACCAACTTTAGTATGATGTACCACATTTCTTACAAGGAACATGTTCACTTCTTTCCATATTAAATGTTCTCCTCATAAACCAATAGAGTGATTATCAGTACCATGTTTTGAAACACAGTTAAGAATCCACAAAGAATAAAAATTTAAGAACAAATACCTTACACAGCAGGGCTACATTGGAAGCAGACAGTTCACGGAGAAATACAGTGGCATAGACCACTATACAACCCAATAGGATCACATTGTTCATCACAGGAGAGGACATGCGGATAGTTCTGAGGACACAAATGCATTAATATTAGGCTTGTCTCAATTCCAAGCCACATAGAGATATATCCATTATAATGAGAAAGTGAGGGTTTAGCATAAGACTTTATAATGCTATAAAGAACTAATCACATATGAGGTGTTTTGATTTGCTATACCCAGACTACACTGTAGAAAAATGTCATCAAAATAATGGAGGATTCCTTGTCCCAAAGTTGCCAGAGAACTGTGGTTATTTCCACCGAGATTCCTTGTACCACCACACTGAGGCTAGGCAGTTATGAATCTAAATTCAAGACATGAGTTGTGAAACAACCTCACTTATAAGGTTACCTTTGTTTTCTGAAGTAGACATTAAAGGTTAGGAAGGTGAGTGCCAACATGACACCAACAGCAGCAAAGCAGCAGATCGTGATGTAAATGCTGCTTCTAACAAACACCTGTACTGTCACAAATGTTGTGGCATCCTTGGGAACCCCATCTGGAAAATGTGTCATTATCAGCACTTCTGTCATATCTAGATAAGGGGTTAATGTAGCCGTTGGCAATTAGTGGATAATTGATGATAGCTTTATTCTTCAAAGGCACATGCTGGTTAGATGGTAATTCAGCGAGTTGCTAGTTGGTAATGTGACAGGTGGAGTCCCACCTGGCTGTATATACTTATTCAGTAACCATCGACTGTACCACACCTAGCAGTAGGATGTGGTACTACTACATACTATTATAGGCGACTACAGTGTAGTGGACGATAATGGATGACATATGTAGTATGATGTACAATAATAAAACTTTCATAGATTTCGTTGACAGGGTTACAACTTAGGCTACAGCAGGTCCCTTAATGCTTGTGAAAATAATATTCTCACATAGTAAAACCCTCAAGTGTCAATCTCTATCTTCGGGCAATATATTTCACCAAGAAGGTGGCCCTTCAAAGTACAAACCCATACAGGAATACACCATGAATTATGCACCACTCCCCTACAATTTAGCATGAAAAATTATTCATTGCTAAAAAGTGAATAAAAATCTCACCTTTCCAGAGAAATCCAATTTCATCGAGCATCATGATGGTCCTCTCTGACGCTTGATAGAATCCAAGAGTAACTTTTGTTGTTCCTGCATTCAAAGGAATGTAATACTGCAGGGCTACCCCAACAATTCTGCACTATATATGTAAAAGCGATACATATTTTGGAAATGATTTGTGATGTGACCATTCTGACCATTGAATTTTTGTTGATACTTTATACTCCCCAAATAACAACTTTTGACATACCTCTGTATTGTGAAATGTCGACGTCACTCGGAGTCCCACCGTTTTCATCGAAAAAGGTTAACCCATTTACACCCGCAAATCGAACTGACCATGTATTCTTTAGGATCAGGTCTCCCATTTCATTGTCAGTGTATTCAAAGTCCTCCAAGCCTTTACCTTTTGAAAAATGTGAAATAACAAGCCCATACATCTAAAACAAGCGGGGCAATAGTTTTGATGTACAAGAAAGTATGATTATTGAATCAAGATAAGAAGACAATAAGATTGAGTAAAGGGATGAAATATAATTATAACATAAACAGGTGGCCCGATAGAGCATCTTATATTTGTGGTACAAGCATTTCATAGCGATTACGGCATAATTATCATATCAAATAATATAATGGTAATGCAGGATGTCAGAAAAAAATCAGTTGACTTCACAAATCTATGAGGAATCAAATGTTCCCAAAGTACCCCCAAATTATGACTCTGATAAGGTGCATCACTTTTGAGTTACAGAAATAGTTTGTAAATTAAATGTACAATAAAAGACCGTTATGCTATTATCCAGTAACCAACATTATGATATATTATTACCAGTGCCTTTGAGATCAACAATAGTTTGGTTCAGTCCCAATGCTATAGCCCAAAGAGCATCATATGTCTTCCCGGCTTGGTCTGAACCACTGAACACCTGGTTATCGGTCAGCTTGAAGTAACGCTCAAGGAACTGTTCAGGGTTCATGCCTGCTAGCCCAGGCTCCTTGCGCTTATTTTTAAGAATGGACTGGAAGTCAGTCATGATAGCAGAGGAGTATACCACCTCATAGATCTGCTCAGCAGTGCAGTCAATGTCAGGGAAATCTAAAATGAGGAAAAATAAGATAATAGATAGATATCAAAGTAAGTCAGTGATATTATATAGCTGTACATCAACGGGATGCATCCTCATATTATTTCTTTAGTTTCATGAAGCTGACTTTTTATGTTATTGTTCAGAAGATTTTCTTGTAACCCGTTACATGCTCGACACTATAAACAAGTTGGGAAACAGATCCATGTTGGAGCTGATCAAGTGTGAGTTATAATTAATGATCATGACATATCATGTCTATTTGGAAGAGGGAGAGATCTATTTGAAATTAGTGTTTAAAAACACCTTTCATCAGAATATGCAGAGCACTATATAAAGTCCATGTTAGATCTGCATTCAAAAGGTTAAATGATTATCATTTTCAATGGAAATGATGCAGTTCAAAGGCAATCATTTTTAAGAATTAGACTACAGCATATATTCCTTCAAATACATAATATAGTATTGCCTACTATGGTCAGGCCAGGTTGGAGAGTACCAATCAGCTATTATCCATACATATCGACTGCCATACATTCCAGCTTTGTATGCCTGCAGGAGATTGTATAAATAGAGTTGGTCAACATAATAATATTTTATCTGCGCAGTAAAATCTTTTTTCATTCGCTTGTCTTTTATAGAGCAGTATACCAGACCTATATGCATTACCAAGAGAAATATATGTACCCGTGTAAGGACACAGATATTGTCTATGCTTAAATAGTCATGTTCTGGTGGATCAAGCTCCACCTAATCGGTTTATAGAAACCAATGATTTAACCTGCCCTTTTCTCCATTTATAAAATAGTTACATCCTTGCACATCTACTATACAAGCTCACTCATCACTCTTATTGGTGGCAATGCATGAAGTGGCTATTCCACGTCAATGCCATACCAGTATTTCCAGAAAATGTAAATATACAAGATGAACTATGGATTAAAAGCATCACAGGGAATGCATACGCGCATGCGACACTACTAGGGCTCGGATATTCTCTGAATGCCCTTGATGTTTAACATATTGATCTGTTACATTCATGCTTACAACAGAAAAATTTCGAAAACCTACCTCGCACATAACTTCTACAAGTTTCTTTTCATATGAACTCAACACAATAATCCTCGCATCATGGTGCTAGAGGGGAACATAAAGGAATATTGTTACAAATTATAATTTGGGTTCTAGCAGATCCTACTGTGCCTTTTTTTCATTTTTTTGCAGTACACAAGCAAGATTCTCATTTACGTGAGATTGGTGCAGAATATTATACAATTCAACCCTTATTGACTCAGATAACACCCTCATATGCCAAGCATTAGTCAATTAAAATGCCAGTTAGTTTAGCAATAATTCACTATCTTTGAGGCAATTAATTCATCTCTCTCACGCACATAATAAAACGCTAACTATACATACGCTATCCCTAAATTTTGCCACGCAAAAAGAAGACTTTACCCTACCTTCAGACTTTCAATTTGGAGGAATGGGTTGTCGCTGATGATTTCTGTAGATACTAGAGTCATATTCTCTGCAGCAAAACGCAGTCTAAGGTCATCAATCACCTTTTGAATGCATAGGAGAAATCATAAAAATTCTTTATCAGACATGTGAATTCTAGCTAGTCTTTAGTGCTCAGGGTGAAATATAAGTACAGAGAAATGGTATTTTGAATTATCCTCTCAACGTTTAATATACTATTATTAAGTAAGGTCGAATCCCACATGGCAATTTAGGGCTCAAATTTGTCCCTTGCCTTCTTGGGGCCTTCCTGGGCCCCTAGATCGCAAGGATTGTGCAACTAATGCCGAATCCCAGAGTGAAGTAAGACCAAATACCCACATATCCTTGTGATCTAGGGGTTAAGGAAGACCCAAAGAATGCAAGGGACAAAATCGCTGAGATATTTTAGCCCTAAATCGCCATGTGGGATTCGATCTTAATGCAATGGGTATATACATAAATGGGTATACATATGGGCACTCAGTACAGTCGTCAAATAGAAGTGACAGACATTTATATTTTTCAAACTCAAACCCAAAAGGTTTTACCGTAGAGAAGAGTGGAACAGGTTCATGGATGGTGGCCACACGGCGCCAGTTGAAGAGCTTCATTATGGCAACCTTAGCTGGGTTCATTAAATCTTCAGGAGACATCGTCCTCAGAAACCGAGGGAAGTTTTTCCTATTGGACAATGCTGGTGAGGAGCTTCCATATGAAACCTACAGTGGGGGCAGAATGAACATTTTTACATGTCAATTTTTAAGTGTAAAGACAAGCCTTACTCATGCAAAATACTGTTAAAAAGGACAAACAAAAACTATTTTATGCAACATTTGATATCAGTATAATTATTCATTATATGGAGCGCAGTACGCCATAAGGAAAACTCCATTTGACTTTTTCTGCAAATAAACTTTACTTCAATTCAGTTTCTTCATAATTATAACTTTGTTTCTATCATTTGCATTAGACCCAAATGAGGGAGAGTCTTACTGTCATCGGTGCATAAAGGTGAGAGCATTGTAAGTTTGTCGGGTAATCATGTAGAGGCAACATAGATACATTTATCAACAACTGGTCAGGCACGGTATGTTAGTAGCATGGAGACAGAACACCAGACATGCTTTCATGTCCAATTGTCCTTGTCTAAGACAGCTAAGTCAGGCTTTCCTCATTTGCACAGCATTTTGCAGAGAATTACCTAAGGCCATCGCATATCAATGTCATATATAGGCCTAGGTGGTGAGGCCTATGTTCCAAATTATGACTACGTCTACCATCTGATGTTGTACTGTGTGTTTACTCTATTTATTTGAGGTTGTTTTAGCCTTTTTTCCTGGTCGTTGTCTATAGATATAACAAAGTATATTTTGGGGTTTGAGCTAGCTTCCTGTAAAGGGTAGAGTATACCACTACCTCAGCCCAGTACACCTATTAAGCTGTGCAGCGGTCCTACTCAAATAAAACCAGTGAGAGATACCTCCTGACTGAAGACTTTTATTGATTCTTCTCCTCGGCTACTAACACTTCAAGCATAATAAGAGTACATTTCTATTTCACTTCCACATTAAGGTTTCCTAATGATAACTCCCACCTTCTAAATCACATGATGTTAAACAGTAGGCAAGGCAGAAGGCAAGCTCAGTCCAACTTTAACTCCTAAATAGGCAATGCAGTGTACTCACATGGAGAGTCTGAATAGTTGTTATAATAGGCCCACCTTAAGGTGGGTCCTAAGTCCACACAGGGAAGTTCCCTGCATGGAGAGGGAGAGGCCTTCTTCAGGCCTGGAGTTCGCTGATGTTAATCACTGCTCTTAATTCCTATCTCCATTTTGTATGAAGTTCCTAGGCTGAAAGCCAATCATTCCCAGGCAGTACTGTTCTGAATCCTGAATGAATATGTCTCAGAAACTTCTAAATTTCCTCAGCGGTGAAAGGTGAGGATGCTATCTCTGAATGTGCATGTTGAATCTCCCCTAACCCAATGCTTTGTTCCCTAATATATATAGGCTGCTCCCTACTGTGATCTAGTGGTATCTGGCTATTAACTGTTAGCTCAGATATGAGTGCCTAACTTTCAATGCTGTCTCCATACTCCCTCTGAATGAACTCTCCGTTCCCGACTCAGAATTCCACAAATATATTATTTGAGGAGCATTGTTATCTCAACGCGCCTGCTCTGAGACATGTAGTTGTCTCATGACGTCACTAGCTCATATTTATTTCCCCTTTATTGCTCAACTTTGTAAAGTTGTTATTTCTTAATCTAATATTCTTCTTCCCATTATTCATCATTAGTCTCTCTGGTTCTGCTGGTCCTAAACTAATTATCTCTTTCATTTTCAGATGGAATCTCTTCTGTTTATCTCCTTCATCTCTCGGCTGGAGCAATCAAGCCTTCTGTCTCAGATCCCATTATGGACTCAAACATTACAATTTACACCCTAATTCCCGTGGAACACACCACCGATTTATTTCATTTCGGACCGGTTTCCTAATGATAACTCCCACCTTCTAAATCACATGATGTTAAACAGTAGGCAAGGCAGAAGGCAAGCTCAGTCCAACTTTAACTCCTAAATAGGCAATGCAGTGTACTCACATGGAGAGTCTGAATAGTTGTTATAATAGGCCCACCTTAAGGTGGGTCCTAAGTCCACACAGGGAAGTTCCCTGCATGGAGAGGGAGAGGCCTTCTTCAGGCCTGGAGTTCGCTGATGTTAATCACTGCTCTTAATTCCTATCTCCATTTTGTATGAAGTTCCTAGGCTGAAAGCCAATCATTCCCAGGCAGTACTGTTCTGAATCCTGAATGAATATGTCTCAGAAACTTCTAAATTTCCTCAGCGGTGAAAGGTGAGGATGCTATCTCTGAATGTGCATGTTGAATCTCCCCTAACCCAATGCTTTGTTCCCTAATATATATAGGCTGCTCCCTACTGTGATCTAGTGGTATCTGGCTATTAACTGTTAGCTCAGATATGAGTGCCTAACTTTCAATGCTGTCTCCATACTCCCTCTGAATGAACTCTCCGTTCCCGACTCAGAATTCCACAAATATATTATTTGAGGAGCATTGTTATCTCAACGCGCCTGCTCTGAGACATGTAGTTGTCTCATGACGTCACTAGCTCATATTTATTTCCCCTTTATTGCTCAACTTTGTAAAGTTGTTATTTCTTAATCTAATATTCTTCTTCCCATTATTCATCATTAGTCTCTCTGGTTCTGCTGGTCCTAAACTAATTATCTCTTTCATTTTCAGATGGAATCTCTTCTGTTTATCTCCTTCATCTCTCGGCTGGAGCAATCAAGCCTTCTGTCTCAGATCCCATTATGGACTCAAACATTACAATTTACACCCTAATTCCCGTGGAACACACCACCGATTTATTTCATTTCGGACCGCTTTGCCAATTAATATTCATTACTCTGTCTTGCCTTACTGCCTTTTTCTTCGCATCTCCATTAAATCACTTTACATATTTCTTACTGTCGACACTGCTGATTACACATTATTATCCATTAGAGATTTCTCTTACACCATCGTACAATGTTTAGGTTGAGGTAGGCCTAATTGGAACCTGCTATACGGTTCATTATTAAAGTCAGTTCTATTAAGTTTAAGTGAGAAATGTATTGATGTGTCAACACCCCTAAGACCAATTGTGACCCTATCTATGAAGAAATGTAATGGCAAAGCATTTGCACTTAACACTGCAAAGTGAGAGTTGCAAGTTGTACTTGTAAGGATCGAAGGCAAAGAACTATATAGTTACACATTGGCATGTATCAAATTCATTCTTGCCCTCTATTTAGTTTTTCTTCATTGTCATTTTTCATCTTTGTGTACTTTTATGGTCATTTTCATGTTTCATTGGATGAAGATGAAACTTGTCATCTAAAGCGTATATCCCATGGCGTATAGTCTGAGACTTTTCTTCCATACATCATGAAGCGTTACGTCAATAGTTCCATACTCACCTGAACCAGGTTCCATAAAGCAGACGCCATCCCCGTGGGTTCACTCACCAAGGAACAGCCTCCTCCAAGAATGGCAATTTTAGTTGGAGGAGAATAAAGCTGGGAGTACATGTTATTTATACCGACCCCTGCATTGCACTGGAAATAGATTTCAGAGGTTTCATTTTCAATTTCATAGTGGTTGTTCTTTCTTTCCTTAGCCACTGGATTGTTTTACCCTCTACACAATGTAATGGCAGCTTATTTCAATAAAGCCGACGTCCTGAGAATTCGCTGGTGACTTTGCTACCTAAGTGGAGAGGTGTGCAATCATCAGCCCATGCTGACGTCAGAGATATTGAAGTAGGCCCTTGGGGTATTTTAAAGGGATGAATGGGTGCTTGATTGATTATGAAATGCAGGGAAAGTAGAGACCTATACACATATAGTACCCACACTTTTATTAATTCAATAGTATACACATACAAGTACTTTTATTCACCGGACCACTAGTATTAGTATATAGAAGGAAGAGAGTTGTGTAGGGGAAATGGGTGGCATTCTTTGCTTTGCTCACATGCTCAAAAGTGTCGAAATTACCAAAGGTTAGAATCAAAAGATGCATCTTGTTATATATTTAGTAATGAAATAAATGTCAAGGTATTTTTGACCGAGGGGACTCTGTGGCCTAAGGCCTAAGGATTAGGGTTGTTACGTCCTTGGCCTATTTGGAGCCTAAAGGCACCTATGTTTTAACCCCATGATTGTATATTGATGCCCTGATCAACCATAAAGACATGCCTAAGGTGTTTAAGAAATAAGCATGGTGTCTCTTCAAGTTTTACATGGCCTACTCTATGGTGAATAAGAGATTATGAGAGGGTTCAGTGACCTTGTTTTATAACCCCCAACTGAGACGCACTGTGTATATCTTTTAGGGTTGCTTGCCATCATGCATTCATCAGCAGCCCTGATGACACCTCAGAAGTTGAACAACAAAATGTTGCTAGGCAACCACTTTCTCTAGCAACATAACGATAATTCTATTTGAAATGCTAGTAGCTGACTCAAGTGGATAGGTGGTCTTCCAAAGGCCCCCAGACAGCCAAAAATGCACTTTCTAGAGCAAAATCTGGATTTTAGAGGGTGTTGCCATGGAAACAGGCATTATAGCCAAACAAGGTCATTCCCCATCTAAAACTCTTTTTTTTTGGGGGGGGGGGAGAGAGGAACTCATTAATAATAAGAAAACAAATATGATATTGCAGTTATTTAGGGTCATGCATTGCGGTCTATTCATTCAATAAAATTGTGATCATAATGTTTGCAGGTACTCATCCCCTTTGCACAAGTACTTCGGTCAGTAGGTGTCACAAACGGAGGAGGTGCATGCAGTGCCTATATTATTATAGCGTTGAACTTAAAGGACTATATCTGACGCTTTAATCAATCACCCTCGGACGTTGAATAGGACATGAGCTTTAGGCCAACTGTAAAAGAAGGAAACGTATTTATTACCATTGAGGCAGACAAATACGGTCATGCATATAGAATTCACCTTCAAACACCAATAAAAAATTAAAAAGGTTGACATTAATGTTCAGATCCAATTTAAAATGAAGGTCACAGCAATGTAAGCTCTCTCATATGAGCATGTTTGGGATTGTCACATCTAAGGCTCTTCTAACATCTGACATTGCTTACCTAACGTGTAGCGGTCATTAACCCTCTTAAAAAGAAGGCCATTCTATGAGACAAAGATTGGACAGTGGCAGTTTTATCATGTGTCGGCGGTTCAGAAGAGATTTTATAGGTTAATACACTCTTTGAGCTTCCCCGTTACCTCAGATTGGGAGGGCTTGATCTGGGATGGGGTCCCGGAAATATTCTTATAAAGGCGCATGTAAAATTTAAAGAGGGTTTGCCTGATGGAGAGAGAATAAGGGAGCGAAACACAGAGAGAAAGGGAGGGTGGGGTGTAGGGAGGGGGTAGGGCAAACAAAGAAACAGAAAGAGGAAGGGTTCAAATGGAATACATAATACTACCTGATCAAAGGCTCCAGAATCAAAAGTTGATGGTGACAGAGCAAACAGTTTGTCTGATGGATATATGAAGCTTAACACCATCGTGCCCAGAATAATTTGAGAAAGCTGATTTTCGCAACATAGTCAACAACAACAAATACAGCCCATTATCCGAATGAATTTGAAACTAAAGTGTGACCATATAAATTGGAATAAAAGGGGGAGGAAAGTAGTTTTCATAAGGTGTGATATAAGGGGTATCTAAGGGACATGCATGAATTGATATGAAATGATGAAAGCCAGAAACACTGATACTCAGGCAGAGCCAGAGTACCATCCCAGGATCAGCCTCATGATTAGCCAGAGTATCATCCCAGGATCAGGCTGAGTCTCAAATGATACTCATTTTTGCGACATTGGATCCAGACTCAAGTGAGGCTGAATATTTTCTCAGTGAAGGTTTAATGTTCTTTGCATTACAAAGATGGCGTGGACCTGCACAATAGGAAATATAGAGAATGACATTTGAATTTCCTCACTATGTAAAACGATATTGAAAGCAGGGTTCAAAGTTAAAGGCCAATAGTCATTTTAATTTCGAATGGAAATACACAATGAGAAACAAAGTTATAGTAATATGAAGGTTTTATGAGTCACATGTGATTTTCCCTTTGATGTTGCGTGTATTGCCGCTGCCCTCATTTCCCTCTTAAAAGGTTTTTTTTCAAGGAGTTGGTTCAAAGCCAAATTACCTTTGCACATCAAGCAGGGGACCTGTACTGCATGGTCTGTAGGATGTAGCATTGCCACCTATAGGCCTATCTAGATTACTGTGCTAAATATCAATAAACCATTCAGTAGGTCTTAATGGGTAGCCAAGCCAACACTGAAAGTATGGATCAACACTATATTGTGATTATGGGGGAGGCTTATCAGTACTGTCTGTTAGCATTGTGTAGAAGATCTTTCCACATCTACTTCAAAATACAAGGCTAGGCCACAACTATGAATAAATCACGATAAAGCATATAAAGTCAGTGGTGCCATTCACGATAATCACAGTTCCGTCAGTTTGACTTCTATTGAGTTTTCCATCAAGTTTTTCTTTTGCTTACATCGCGGATAAAAGCTTAGAGTCAAAGCTTGCGCAGCATTTGTACATTGGTCAGTTACTTCATTCTGTGATGGCCCAGAGCTTAATGGGTTTGGATATCTTTTAGTCGTCATTGAATAAGTTAGTGAGGTGCCCTTTGGTATTAGGTTAAAGCTTGTAGTGTCGCGTTGCGAATGCCTCCAGTGATGTCTTAGAGTGTTTAGTATCAAATGATGAAGGACTTCATTGAATGCATGTATGCAAGGCAATGGAGATGTAAGGGCCTCTCATAATAGGGGTAGTCAGATAAAGGGACCCATAGTCCAGAGTTAGGGTATTGGCTGGAAGAGGAAAATGCCGGTCCTTTTATATGATTGATTATCCTCCTAAACGGAATTTTATATTAGAGCAAAGGAGCAGCACCATTCTTCGTGTCTGGATCTGAACTGCTGAAACTAGAAGTTACCCTAAGTGATTTTCACCAAATAAAAGAAAAAGAAAACAATGTCAAAAATCAACGTTATGTGTCTTGGGATTTATCAATGCAATACAAGCGCCCAAACCTTTAGTACAAATATGTCTTCCTGTTCAATGTATTCCTTTTCATGCCTCTTTACACAGAGATTTACATGGTGGACACAACAGGGCATTTCAAAATGATATCTATAGCTATGGTTTTGAAATGCCCTCCTGATGTACGTGGCCTGCATGCATTTCTTAAGATAGTACGACTGAACACAACCACTAGGATTTGAAACCCTCAGAATTAGAGTGGGTGATCGTAGGTAATGCCCTACAACTGCTCTGTGTGAGCAGCACTTAGGCTAATGGAGTAATTATATAGGGTTAGGTAGGGCAGTGTACCAGTGCAATCATTATTGACCACGAGATGCAGGGATGTAATGGCATCAGGGTGAGGGATGCCACTACAATCTTGAGAAATGCTTTCCTGGAGGCTACTTCACAACACATTATTGTCACCTACCCTCCCCCCCCCCTCTACGATTTATAGCAGGTGAACACAACTCCTTCCGATGGTCGTAGTATCTTGTGAATTAATCTCAAGGCTGTAATGATAACACTACAACACTATGCACACACCCCAGGATGTCAGGAGGGTGTTGCTCCTATAGTAAAAGGAAGAGCTGGCTAGAAATGCCCTTGTTTCCAGTCCTTTCTTTTCATGTAGCTATAACTTGTCCCTTTTGTTGCTCACAAGTGGACATTCAAGAACGGTGCTCAAAAAGGGGATTTGAGTAGGTACCTAGTTGGAAGAAGTCAGTCAGTATAATATACTATAGAGTGTGTGACATGAGTAGGTACCTGATAGTGCAGCTCTCTCTGTTTTAAACATGGCAGGTGACTTTTCAGACTAATGTGGTGAGTGCAAGTTAAATGGTGAAGCAGAGCGTGACTTCTTTTGAAAAGAGGGTACCTACTGACAGCTCTTTTTACCATAGGAGCAACACGCTCCAGTATTACGCCTGTGGACCTGGCATTATGTCCTACTTGATCGATATTCCATTATAAGGAAAATCCAACACACAACCCACTGGACAGTCTGCTATACAATTGCTTGTCCTTAGAAAATGCTTCACAAGCCTTCGCACCTAACACACTGATGCATTGATTAAATAATCCCAGGCTACAAAATATTTATACTGTCCAATGGCCTATGGTTATGTTCAGCAGTGTAGAATAAAGGTTTAGTTCTATAAAAGCATGGTATGTGAAGTCATCATGGTGCCACTAGGTTTCCCGTGTTAAACAGTCATGTGCTATTGTGAAAGTGGGGAAAGAGGAGAACTGATGTGCAGGGTCAACATGATTCAACTTAATAATTTTCTACTGTGTAGGCTTGGTGCGATCGTTTTAGCAACAGCAATTCCCCCGAGGGCAGTGCAGGGAATAACCTGATACAAAAAGTGTTTTTGGTGTTGTGCACCATTGACTGCCGGTTTCAAAGGAAGGAATCCACAGAGTGGTACATGTAATAAATTGCTCCCATAGAACTGACCATTTGAAGTGAGAAAGCAGGGCGTTTTCTCATGTTATGTTATAGCAGCAGTCGGGGCGAGTGGACTCGAGCCCAGGAGGGCATCTCATAACATGGTACAACAGAAACAGCCATTACGACGCAGAGGGTCTCCAGTCGTATAGGGTCCTAGTGCAACCATGGGTATAATATTTCATAACAACATACGATCACCAATTTTTTTTCATATATCTATGCTCACCAAAATGCCACTACGATCACAGAATCTGACTAAAACGTAGGATCTATCCCCTAATATACATAGCAGTATACCGGGTAGAGTACATATGTATACACTGGTAATATTTCTATGACAGTCCAAGACTTTTTTCCACATATTCTAGTAATTAATTATATAGTGCAGTTGGTAACATGACGCTGATGGGCAAATCGTACAATAGATGGTCGTTTGTGACAGAAAATGAGCAGCAAATCGTTGCCTGTTATAAAACATACCCCATACCACATGGATGTTTTCCTTAATCTAAGTTCCAACATTACAAAAGCCAACGTTAGCTAAGGCCCTAAACTTTGGACGCCACATTTAATGGATTATATATGATGGACCAAAGCAGAGTCTACTTACCAGCGCTGCATTGGTGCATCAAACTGACCTGTCAAGAATACATCTACCCCAAAGTGTCAGTATGAATGCAGGAGTGCAGTAAAATTGAGTTACTTTCTAGAGCAGTATTTTTGCTTCATGACGACAAAGCAGCACAATGTATCAGAACACACAGTAATTATTCATCCTGATCTCAAGCCAGACATATTAGGTGCAGCTAAGGGCTACTTTGGATCACAATGATTAAAATTTGATATAGATTTAACCCCCTCCCCCCCCAAAAAAAAAAAAAAGGCGCACCCCTCTTTTGGAACAATGTATAAGGTGCAATACGTCTGAGATTCATGTATAAGCCGCACCTTATACGTGGGGTATCATGGTAATATACACTGTAAGAGGGTTACAAGGAGTGAGCAGCTCACCTTTGTGTTGTCCCAAGTCATGAAGAGCTCATAGCCAGGCAAGAGGTCAGTATTATTGTTGATGTCCTCCAGGGCCATCTCTACTGCTGGGATCACCCCTGGACCTGCAGGCCACCCACCCTCCATGGGGTAGAGCCCTATGATATGCAAGGGGATCCTTGTTGCTGGAGGTGTGCCCATATCATCTTGGCCATGGACCATTAGGGGCAGCATGAAGATATAGATGACGCTGATAAGGTGCTGATACCCCAACACCCCCATGGTGTATAGTGTGAGCTGGAACCAGGGTACCTGTAATTTTGTAGGTGTATATGGGGAGTGATAAGGAGGGAGGCAGCCATATACCCAACAGTTACCTGTACAGTGGACCAATAACAACACCTGTGAGTCCCCTATCCCGCAAATTTTGACAGAGGGTCCTTCTCCTGCAAATCTAATTTGTAGGGCCTGCTGATGTATCTCTATCATATAATAAGGGGATACAAACCCAAGTTACTTTACTTTATTATTATATGCTAAGACAGTGATACATGAAACCCTAAGAGTTACATAACAACAAAGGCAGATTAAGCCCCCATAGTGTTGATTACCCAATCAAGAGCAGACAACATCCAATCTATCACCATGTCTAGCTACCCAGACACAATGTCTAGCCTTAGTAGTTAGCATATAATAATAAGTACTGGATTGGCAGCAATTGTTACAATACAGGTAACATTCCTCTCTACTATTCCTGGCCCACAATCATCTCAGCCATATATTGGCTTCGATGATTATGGGCCTGGAATAGTCTTGAGGAATATTACCTGTATTGTATCATTGCCGCCAATCCTGTGTATGTATTTGTGGGATGGGAGTAGTAAGAGTGTAGTCACTTCCTTGCACAGAGATTTGACAAACAAGGGCTCTCTTGACCCTAAATGACAAAAAGCAACGTTTTGTAAGACAGGTACCTCTTTGACACTTAAGGGCCCCATAAAAGATGGTAGGTGCTCAGATACACTCTGTGAGTCTAGACACACGCCACCTTCAGGGACGATCTAGAACCTGTCATGAAAAAAACAGGTAAAGCAGGGAATAAAACAGGGGCCTATTTCAATACAACTGACAATTTAGTGATGATTTGGTTACCTTTGCAGAGAGGCATGCTGTTGTTGAAGATACTTCCATAAGACTAGTCCTTGTCTCATCTTCATATAGGGCATTTGGTATAGTCATAGCGACGCAGGCACTAGTGTAGATCACTATGATTGGCACATAATGACTTTATGATGATTTGAGACCTATGTTGGTGGCAGAGATGTTGAAACAAGCCCTACATATATGTTGTAAAGTAATATGACATATGCAGTCCTACTTAAGTTCATCAGCTCTACCAAAATTCTATGTGCGTGTTTAATAGAGACCAATCTAAGAGGGGAATGTCTGACAACAGCATGTGTCAAGCTACTAAAGGCCTTTTTCCAGTTCAGCCAGTAAAAGTCAAAGACCAGGTTAGTTGCCTGAAAATGTTTGACTGAAAAAGTGGTACCTGATTCCATCATGAAGTTCACTTTTTCAGCCAATTTTCAGATTTTTCCAGTCAGTTCTCAGAATTTTTCAGTCAGTTCTCAAACATTTTCTGTCCACCTCTGACTTAGGTTAGCACACCTGATCCCACTGGCCGTCAGTCAGTATAGAAGTGGACTGTAAAAGTCTGACCTGACTGAAGAAGTCAAAAGTCAGACCTGAAGTGAAAAATCTGACTTAAAAAATCGACTTTCTGAAATATTGAATTAAAAGTAATAATTGGGGAAAAGTCAAAAGGTCACTGGAAAAGTTTGACTTTGACTGGGAAACTGCTTCCACTAACCAACCGTCAGTCTGCTAAACAGTTTGGAAAAATTGACTTTTTCAACTTTGATTGAATAAGTCTAAATGGAATCATGAAAAAGGGAAAAGTGCTGATTGGAAAAGTCAGGATTTCACTTTTACAGTTACCGAAAGTGGGAAAAAGTCACCTCAAAGTTGACTTTTTCAGTCAACTTTTTGTGACTTTACAAACCTGACTGAAGTGGAATAATGCCTTATGGTAACCAGAATCATCAGTAAATGTTCAAATCATACTGAAATAGGCCCATGGTCAAACTAGGCAATTGACCTTCAAATGTTCAAATCACAGTGAATTCTCTCAATGTCCCTCAATATGATGCCATTCCAGGAGGGTGTTGCATATAGTGGAAAAGGTAGTCACTTTCTTTTCAGTCCTGTCTTTTTTTTTTGTATTGCACAGACGCACTCGTGTTAGTCAGGTACAAGTACCTTTCAATAAAGATGATAGCTAGTCAAAACAAGAGCACTAAAAAGAGAGTCACATCGTAAGTTACCTGTGTGTGCAATACCCACTATTTTAAACAAAGCAGGTGGCTTTTCAGTCTAATATGGTGAGTACAAGTTGAATGGTGAAACAGAGTGTGGCTGTTAGAGGGCACAGGAAAAATGCTAAATAGAGCTGGGAGTAGGTGCCCTCTTTTCCAAAGAAGTTACGCTCTGCTTCACCATTCAACTTCGACTCACCATATAAGTCTGAAAAGGCACATAGCTGCCTTGCTTAGAAATAGTGTGTGCATGCTGCACTATGAGATACCTGCTTGTGTTGACCACTTGTGTGCAACATGACGAAAGAGACTGCTGCGGGCGAGGCACTTTTAGGCCAAACTACCTTTTCCCATGGGAGCAAAACCATCCAGATCAACTTATGTGCAACAGCCTCTGGACCTACAGTAGTGAGGATAACGATTGCAAGTGCTAAGATCTCCCTGCCAAATCCTACAAAATTATATTGGGTAGTAATATTGATCTAGAGATAACTAAAGTGCTCATCAATAACAACTACAGTACTTGTTTTATATTAATTTATGTACCTTAATTGTTGAGTCATTAATGTAAATACTCTTACAACTTTATCTTATCTCATCTCATCACCATTATTTCCAAAGACATTCAACCACTTTACAATACAACAGTTATCTATATGCAATTGTGATATGAAACAACAAATACCATCATATTGCATTTTTACAATCAATTCTTTATGTACATTCAAGAAATAGCATGTAGGCTACATTATTACCCGGATATATATTGTGATGCTCCCCACTGGAGGCACATGCAGTTTATAGCATGTCAAACCTTAAGATGAATATGGGGTCTATGTCAAACCAATTGTATAGAATTCCCGGTGAAGGATCTATATCGAATCATACCCATTTGTACCTTCAGAATTGATTAAGTTCACAATTGATGCGTTCAAATTGATCAGACTTACAATGGTGAGTGAGTGAGTAATAGATGTTTTATGCCATTTCGACAGCTACGGTCATATTCATGGCGAGAACTACATTACACAATTTCACAGAGGAATGTGGTACATATTGTCTGTAGTCAATAGCGACAATGATATCGTTTGAATACTTTTTTGTGTTAGTAAGTTAAGACGACGTCATGTCACCTTGTGCAGTAGAAAATATAAAAATAGTGTCTATTTGGAAAGTGCAAAGAGGCAGATGCACTAATTGGCTTCATCCTTAAGGCATTCTATTTCAACTCTATAGGTTCCTCCAGAGACGTGTTCCATGATCTCTGTGAACTACTTTCTGAAATTATAAATGCACCTCCTAGGTCTCGATCTCTATTCCCTTAAGCCTGTCAACCTCAGCCCTAGCCTCCTGCAGATGTCTTTTGGTTTCCGCAAGCTACTTTTTAAGCTGTACTTGTTCAGTACTGTTTGCTTCAATTGTCAAGGTCCCAGGCCTATTGGCTATCTGGAAGGAGGTGCCTGTCACTGAAGCATTGTCTATGTCTGCTATCTTCTTGCTGTTCATCACTTTGAGGACCTGAATGATAAATGATATATAACGTAGTTGCGACATTATTAAGTTATGGGAGCAAGTCGGCTTGCCTTTGCTGGCCAATAAGGCTATTACACAAATCACATTTTCCCCATACATAAAATGATTGGGTACTCTTGATTCACTTGAATTGAAATCATTCACTATTGCTGTGACAGGTTCAGTCTTTGAAAGATGGCCAGGGATAACCACACTACTTGAACTTATTGGGCCTAAAATATGCCATTTCTATAATCATTAAATGATCGTAACATTCATTACTGTAGGGTCCCTGAGAATTAATATGATTTTCTGTTACAATTAGGTAAGGTTAATTACCTTTGGAATAAATATGGTGAGCTGTACAATGGAGGTGCCAAAGATGATAAAAGCTGACACCAGGGTATACTGCATCTCCACCTGGTGGCCAAGGGCAAATAGCAGCACCACTCCCAGAATGCTCAGCACAGTCACATTGTAGACACACATACCAATGTACTAAGAGTCATTCAATGCCGGGATATTGACCTGTTTACAAGCATTATGTCAATTATTGATGGCTATCTTTGATTACGCGTGAGTGTATCATATAGACTGTGCTTTTCAAAATAACATTATAGTTATATAGTCAGGAGGGAATTGAAAATGTATAGGGCCAAAATAGATTATTGTGTGTTTCCAGTTACATAACTCCGATATTTAGGGTCAATGGGTCGGATTTTCTTTATTTATTTAAAAAAAATTTTTTTTTTGATTTTGCATAGAAATGTATGTGCAGGCATGTCAGATTCTATCATTTTACAGTAGAAATATGTAAAGAATGTGTGAAAGATAATAGTAAGTACGCTATAAACGGTGTAGGGGCAAGGTTTATAATAGAGGCCATAGCTTGTGAGTTGGCTAGCTTCCGAGTGGAGCGTCCTCTTGGGTCTGAGTTGGTTACGCCTTGTGGACAGTGGCAGCACTGTCCTCTAGGCTTCTCGGCTTAGACATGGGGGGTCGCCACCCAACCTCTGTGACTATATAATATCAGGGTAGAAGCTAGCAGGGCAGAATATTTTCGGGTTCTGTTGGTATGCCTTAAGACCTCCATGACCCTGAGAACTTACCTGTTAGTCATATATAGGAATCATAAGAATACAGAATCACACGATCGGAATACCTTAGCTTCCTGTAATTAGGACACTGTAATAAACCTTGTTGCCTTCAGAACCGGATATCTGTGTATTAATACCTTCCGAATAGAGATAAACCTAAGTTAAATCGAATCATTACAATGGTATAACAATAAATGACCTTTACAAAAAATTGATGAAAAATGATGAAAATTCCTTGAAATAAAAAAAAGATCACAAAATAAAAAAGAAAATCCAGGGTCGGCCCTGTTTGGAACAAACCCTTTCTTTAAGGCCTAGTCATTTGTGGACCCATTCACTTTGACATTGGAGCAATCTCAAACACGATAGCCAATGGAACAATATCTAGTACTGTGGTATTTTAGAATGGAAATGGATAAGAAATGCTGTACTTCAGCTGATCAAAACTTGCCTGTCTTGTTTGCCATGCCAGGAAAGCACAAAAATATGAGGAGGAGCCCTTTATAGACAAATACTGTGGCTTGGAAGTATAAGCTGTAATCAGATGTACAGGCCAGGATTTCTCTTTCCACTACCAGATTACTGTGGTCTAGAATCTGTAATATAAAAAAAATCATTATTGGTAGTTGCTGGTGTCTTGGGGGTTTGGTAAAGTAACGGAACCGACAGTCGGGCTATCTTCCGATATTGGTAATGTTTTACAAATATTACATCAGTTAAAAACGATGTGGCGAGTTGTCTCATGGAGACGACTAACTGAACACGGGTCTGACTCGCCTTTATATACCCCTAGGAACATATCACATGACTAGAAGCTAATGAGAGGCGGGAAGACAGATAATCCCATTACATAAGAACACTGTTAATTATGTGTGATAAAAAAGACTTGACAATCTCGGTAGTGTCGGTAAATTATACATACAGGTAAAAATGGGTTCACAAATAACACAAGGTCAGTAGTATACTGACACCGCTATAGTGTTACTGTGTACCACAAAATTGCATTACCTGACATTGCCATAAAATTGCCTTTTGTAATTGACTAACCTAGAAATTATGGATACTTGATTTAGTATGTTTCATTGTTAAACTGTTCAGTTTTACCTCTTTCTCCAAGACATTGTTCACCACTGTCAGTATATCCAAGACTTCTCTGAGGACAAGCAGTATGGCATCCACTAGTACAAGGACACCCAGTGGCGGATACAGGGGGGGGGGGCAAACGGGCCTTGCCCCCCCCCCCCAAAAAAAAAAAAAAAAAAAAAAAGGAGGATGAGGAGGAGAAAGAGGAGAGGAAAGGGAAAGGGGGAGGGAAGCAATTCTTTGATTATGATGTTCCATATATGTGACAGGATCTGCGAAAAGGGACCTTATTTCAAGGGAATAAGGTCCCTTTTCCTAGTCCAGGTCACATATCATTGCAAAGCTTAGATCATGAGGAAAAGCACTGTTGGCCTCACATAGATGTAGGATAGAAATTGTAATTTTCACAATTAAAAGAGAAATATTTCTTATTACTAAGGTTAAAAGTCACAAGTTCCAGTCTATTTCACCGACTACCCATCCTCACCCTTGCCATGTCTGGCCCCTCAGGTCTAACTTGCAGGTTGCAGGACACCAATTGATGGGAGGAGGCAGCAGGAGTCACTTTTTGCATGGCGGCACTGAAGGTTTTGGTACAAAGATTATTTGGTTCCCAAGGATTTCAATTTTTTCCCCAGACCCCCAACCTACAATAGGGATCACAACTCAGACACTCAGGTACAGGATTTATAACTTGACTTGACATAACTTTTGAATATATACCTACTTCTCACTGATTCCCTTAAAACTTTGTAAGATTATTCTAGTTCCCCAACTTTCACCTTTCAACAACCACCTTGCACCTGAAGACAAACTACCCATGTATAAAATTGATCTATACCTATACCCAGAAGCAATTCATGTTTGCTATATGGGGGTAGTGTACCTTTTGGGCACTTTTACCACTTCTGTTAGTGAAGATGACATACACTCTCCAGGTTTTGGCAGAAAAACTTTTTTTCAGGTTTGAGTAAAAAACCGTTTCCTAAAAAACACATTGAAAAATGTTTTTAAATGAGTTTTCAACGTTTCATTTTTCAACATTAAAGAAACGTTCGCAAAAACGTTTTTAGTTACTTTTTTCTATGTTAAAAAAACACGTTTTTTAAACTAAAATGAAAAAAAAAAAAATCTGCCAAGTGGGAAGAGTTTGTGATGTGCAGTTATTCCATCGATAATTACCGTAAACTCCCGCGTATAAGACGGGTCCTCTACGCCAAACAAAATGCTAGGGCGTCTCATAGCTTTCTCTCAAGTTGGGGGTGCGTCTTATACGAGGGGTAATTTTACTATAGAAGTGTACTAATCTTACAAATTTACGCATTAAATTGTGCGTCTTATATGCGAAAATGCATTTGCTAAGTTTGGGGTGTGTCTTATACGCGCAGCTCGTCTTCTACGCAGGAGATTATGGTATATTCACAATCCTAACATTCTACTTATATCATTCTAATGTCACTGTTATAAACGTTTGGTTGAAAGAAAATAGTTTGTTATAGTTTTTTCACGTTAAAAGGCAGTATTACGGAGCCCCTAATAGGACATACCAAAAAAACTTCCCAGAAAAAAATATTCTTGCTGATACTGAACAATTCTTGCGGATACTGAATAATTCCTGCGGATACTGACCAATTCTTGTGGGTAGTGAACAATTCTTGCGGGTACTGACCAATTCTTGCGGGTACTGAACAATTCTCGTGGGTACTGAACAATTCTTGCAGATAAAGAACAATTCTTGCGGGTACTAAACATATCTTGTGGGTACAGGACAAATTCTTGAGAGTACTGAACAATTCCTAAAGGTACAGCAACAGTAAAAAAAACATTTTTGCGGGTACAAAAAAACAATTCCTGCGGATACAGAAACGATTTTTGTGGTAGGGAAACATTCTTAGGGGTACAGACAGAGTCCTTGATTAGAATTATAAAAGGATGGAAATATTCCCTCAAACCCCTTAATTAATTAACCTTGTCCAATGTCAATAAAATAAGCTGGACACCATATTTCAGGTTTTTAAGATCCTACTAGTTTCGGCTGTTAGGCCTTCATCAGGGATAACCATTTTATTCACAATAAGACTGAAGTGGAGTTGGGAGCAGGTTGTACATCAGGTCACATGATCAACAATTTTCGGCGGCGGATTTGAATTCAGGTATATGTAGTACAATATGTATGGATTGGTACATGTGAAAAAATTTTTTTTATTGAAAATAGCTGGTAACTAAACTAGGCTCTGCTGTTGCCTCTACGGGTTCTTTGAGACATAATAAAGTTTATAGCCAACTGGTTAGCGTCTTCAGGTGATTCTTCTGGCTCACTGTCACTGCTCATGAATAGATCTTCCATGAGTTCCCTGTGAATGGGATCGTCTGCGTATGTCCAATCATGGGTGTCTATGGGATTTTTTATTACAGGCATATAAACACTAGATAATTCAGTGTACGTGGGTACATACTCAAACGGAGGATTTTCGGCAGATGGCTCGGGTATGGATACCAGGTCAACCTTAAGTGGTTGAGTGACATTTGAATTGATATTTTTCGACAGTCTTGGATCAATATTATTATTACTTATTGGAATAGGTTTCATGCCAATTTGTCTATCTATTTCTAAGTCAATAGGGATGAGTCTCCACAGTGGTGGCTCGGGGTAGTGGGTAGCCACTTGTCTGTCTTCTCTCTGTCCAAGGAAATCGTCCACAGTAGGGCAGCTGGGCAGGAGGTCCCTGATGGGTGAGATCAGGGGGGCTGGTGCAGATAATAAGTCACTTTTGAATATGTCCATTGGGTCCAGTGGTGAGGGGGCCACTGGGGTAGAGGTAGGCTTTGATAGGTTTAACAGGTAATCCACAAAGTCAGGCTTCTCACTGTTGTTGTTGGGAACCCCCTCAGCAGATGAGGGAGTTATTAAATGTTTTTTCCGTCGTTTGGGCAACCGTTGATAATCCATATGGTACTTAGGGTCTTTTTTAGGTTGATAATTTTGGCGCTTTTTGGTTTCCGTAGTTATGGCAGAATGTGAGTGGCCCTGGTGGGTTGCCGTAGATATTTCGATGGCAGCGGGTTTGATGGGCTGTCGACTAGATGGTGGGGGGCGTGGCCCTGGTATCACGCGAAATAGTCCTTGATTAGATATTTTTTACCCATAAAGGAACAATTCTTACGGGTACAAGAACAATTCTGGCTGGTATAAGAATTTTTTTTAGCAGGTGAATGCATAATTTTAGCACCCACAAGAGTAGTTTTTGCACCTACAAGAATTCTTTGTGCACCTGTGAGAATGTGTGCATAACTGCAAAAATGTTCCTGTACCCTCAGGAATCTCCCCTAGACGAGCTTCTTTTCGTAGAAACCTACTGCAATAATCCTTGCATCCTGTTGCTAAAACATAGATAATGAGTAAGGCGACTCATATATTATATAGTGGAGCTTTATCCTGTGAGATAAACATATACAAACATGTCATACAATGTGAAGTAGGCAGTACATGAAACATGTTATACAGTGCAAAGAGTAATGATACAATAATCATGTCATCCAATCACATGAGTGCATAGTCAGTCAATTGAATAATGAGTTTGTTTTTTTTGTTGGTAAACAGTTTGTAGCAGGGATCAACTTTACTGGGCAAAGAGGTGGGCCAAAGCATTAGCCACCTTTGTTGAGAACTGCTGGGGTCTGTAGGTTGAGAAAGCAGTGTCAGATTTCCAGGTACCATGAGCTTTGATATCTGGGAGCGGAGCCCCAGCCATGATAGCTGCGTGGACTCCTCCCCGCCTTAAGGAGTGGGTCAAGACCGCCTGAGCATACGGGCAGCTTAGGACCAGGAGAGCGGCCTTTTTTGTGGGATGATGACACGTCGGCATATGGTGTGTGGGCCATCCCAGAGGGTGGCAGCTGGTGACAGCAGATTAGAGATTCTAAGAAAACTGAAGAAACCTATGGTGAGTGCTGCACGGAGCAGTAGGCCATTTTTCATAGGGGCTATTAAATTGCAGACACTTACAAGGTCCTTTGGGAGAAGTGGTGGTGCAGGTGATGGCGTATAAGGGGTAAGTCTGATGGCCCCTTTGAGAACAGATTTGGCTATCTTAGAGGTAAGAGGTGACTCATCACCACCTCTGTCAGATATCCATGATGAGGCACCTGATACATAGTTGCGGCATGTTTGGGGAGCAGACTGTGAGTTCACCAAAAATTGCATGAACATACAAGCGTCTGTGACTGATGGTGCTAGGATGTCTACTCCATAATGTAGACTGAAAGTGAGGTCATATTCAGCTTGTCTGCATTTGTTGATAATTGTCTGGTCTGATGTAGAGCTGAATGGAGGCTTGTACCTGAGCTCCCAGCACAGAATCTGAGGAGAATGATACATGGTTATATGCATGAAAACAAAAGGTGTGGTTGAAGATTGTCTGAACGCACAAGACCTCGTCTGGCCACGAGATCTGCAGCTATGGTGACCATTTCTGGTAGATGTTGTCTAGAGAGGGCGTCAGCGAGTGGGAGGTCTTTGCCTCTTTTATGTCCAATTTTTTATAGCATGGTCGTGAATGGCAGCTTCAACCCACAGCTGTCTAGAGCATGCTGCAAGGATTAAGTCCATTGTTTTGCCAGATTCAAGAGCCTGCTGTGATCCGATATTGTCTGTATGTACCACAAATAGGAGACCTGTGGATGGAGTAGGTAGCAGAATCCTATATGCTATGAGCAGGTTTGCTGCCTCCCTATGGAGTTTCCTCCACCTCCCACCAGGGATGAGTCACAGTCCATGTGGAATTCTTGCCTTTTTGTGTCAATGAGATGGATGCCATTTGAGAGAGTTGGGTAGTTGAAGAACCAGCTCATGTCTGCTCTAAAGGCGTTAGAGAGCCAGATGTGTCCTTTTTCTGGAGCAACGCGGAGAGTGGCTAGAATTCCAGATAGGAAACTGCATGCTGGAGTTATACATTTTGAGACATGTATTAGCTTGCCAACGGCTGATTGGATATCTTTCTTTGAGCCACATTTCTTAACCTTCCAGTGGAGGGTGAGGTCTATAATTTCGGCCATCTTTGATGGTGGGATGGTCAGTGTCATGTTTACGGCATCGAGATGGAATTTAAGCCATGTTAGTGATTGCTCTGGTGGAGAGCACTTTTCTGGAGAGAGAGAGAGAGAGAGAGATGCCTCAGCTCTCGGCCAGACTGATGAAGGCATTGTAGGCAGCAAAGGCATCCTGGTAGTTAGATGCCGCTCCGCAGAAGTCATCTAAATACGAGATGGACCAATGACCCTGTTGAGCCAACATGTACACCATGGCAGTTGTTAGCCATTGACAGCATGAACCAGAGAGGTGGCAGCCAAATGGTAGTGTGGCCTAAATGAAGTACTGACCTTCAAAGTAGATGCCAAGCAGGGGTAAGTCACTGACATCTGTAGCAAATTGTCTATAGGCATAGGAAAGGTCTGCTTTCCACATGTAAGCCTGAGACAGTGAGAACTTTAATGACTAAGTCCTGAATTGATGGGAGAGAGTAAGTGTTGTCCTTACGGTCTAGGACATTCTTTGAAATGTCAGCATTCACACTTTCATTTTCAGGGAAAGATAAGTCCATTACAATCCTCCTTTTTTCAGAGTCTTTTTTGGGTTCTGTGAGGAGGGGAGACACATGAGTCCATGGGATGAATGGTGGTTCTGAAAGAGGACCCAGAATACTGCCTAGTGTGTGTGTGACCCATCAAGGGAGAACACCTCTCCGCATGGGATTTTTAATTCCCCTTTTGGCCACCAGGGGGCATACGGGGGCAAAATTACTGTAAAATCATAATAAAAACATTAAGCTAATTTTGTATGCAGAATTCAATGGTTTCATTTAAATTGCACGGTTTTTGATAGAAATGGTCCATATTTGGATTCAAAATGAACATTTTTCATGAGAAATCAACCTACATGCCTGTTACTGGTTACCATGGCAACCATTCCAATAATCAAAATTTGCAGATTTGTATGCCAATTTTTGGGGGAAACTCACCAAAAACCCAAAACAGAAATGGAAAAGTCCTTCTCGATAAAAATCTATAATAAAAATCATTATAATATTGTTATGTATTTTTTTTTATGAAAAATGATGATCTATTGTGTTTTTAGACATTGTTATGGTTTATGATTGTAGGGGTATGGTATTTTACACTTTAACGTTCATGTACCCGTGAGACTCAGACCTAGGTCCTTCGGGTGTAGTGGGGGAATCCGGATGGCAGGTGGCAGCACCTGCCTCTGGGTTCGTATCCATTACACCAGGGGGCCTACCACTCGTCCGCCACACGTCACGTGGCCGGTCTGAGTTTCGCGGGCTTTTCCCCTATATAAGGCTGGTCCTAGCCCTAGGTTCCTCAGTAGTGGTTTACCCACTGCTCAACCAGGTTGTTACCCGAAAGGGTAACCGAATGCCCTAGTAGCATGTAGTCCTCTGAGGCTGTGATCGTATGTAACGCAAGCTAAGAAATAAAAGCTCGGTTGCCTACCCGGAAACTTTTCTCTCTCTTCGTTATGATTTAATCTTAACTTAACGAGACGAACCATTACACTGGTGCCGTGACCAGTTGGTCTTCGGGTAAGCGCAGTCAGAAATGACTGAGCTGAGCCCAGTCAGGGGAAATGGCCCAAATAATGAGCTAAACTCCCCGATGGAGGATGGTGAAATCAAATCACCACCCCAAGGTACAGAGTGGAGAAATCCACTGGAACACTACCCTGATGGGTTAGAGGATGTAAGAAAAAACTTACATGATGAACTGGATGAATTTGGAGACTCCTTATTCATGCCAGGAGGTACATCGAAACCTGCACCAATGCATAAAAGTACTGCTCAATTTGGTAAACTACCATTTGAGGTACCAAAGCCTAGTGCAGGTATGTTTGAAACTCCATATAGTTCTCGAATTAAACACCAGAAATGTGGATTCAAAAGGAACAAAATAGACGAGCTTGAAGACATGAGAGCTGAATACGAGAAGATCCAGAAGGATCTTATTACACTGACCGGAACCCGAGACAAGATTCTGACTGAAAACAAACAGTTGATATCAGAACGTCTTGATTACGATCAAAGTTGTAGACGCCAACAACAATTGTTATTGGATCAGATGGAGAAAGAAAAACAGGATTTTCAACTCCAACACGAACAGTATCGTGATGCACTATACACGGCGGATCTGGAATACAGAGCCTCATGTGATGAGTTGAATAGAACTAAACAAGAGTTAAATTCAACTCAAACGGCCTATGGCAAGTACCAAGAAGAGCTGATGAAAATTGAATCAGCCTTCAAGGATGCTCGGAAAACGTATCAAAAACAAACCGATGAACATGAAAAACTCAAAGGTCAATGGATACGTGAATCCACAGATTTGGCTGTCAAACAGACAAAGATGATGGATGATTATTCCGAACTGGAAGCTAAAGCTATCCAGATGTCAAAGTATCTAGAAGATACTGGTCGTGCAGTAGGCACTCTTGAATCAGACTTCACTGTTTCAGGAATTGCCCTAAACACGACGAGTAACCGGTTGAACTCTTTTAGGGGCGATGACGGGGTAACAGAGACAACTGTACCTCGTTATGAAGGAATAAAGAGTCATCAGGTTAGATTTACGGACAATACCTTCAAGCCTCTTGGTTTAGGTACGGGAAATGGTGGGGCTGGCTCTGCGAGTGGAACTAAACAAAGCCACTCGGCAAACACCTCCACCTTTGACGGCGGATGGCCACAACAGTCACCTCTAGGGGGACCAAATGGCCCGTATGCCCAGTATGGATGGAGTCAATCCCAAACAGGAGCGAATCCGTCCAAAGGTAGCACCCGGAACATGTCCGGAGGAACAACCGGACAACCATCCGGGAATTCCAGTCCAGCTGGAGGGCAATCCGGATGTGACCAAGGATCCGGACCTCCAGGAGATCGTTCCAGAAGCAGATCCTCTGCTGGTGGGACTGGTTCCAATAATGGAAATCAGTCAGATGGAACAGGAGGAAACACTAATCTCAATAGTGGTTTCTTTAGCTTTGGTGGAAATACACAATCCATCAAAAATCCTGGGCCAACTCCTCAAACCAGCGGATACACCTTTTTACAGGTGCCTCCATATGGAGCAGGAGGATCAGGAGGCGGAGGAGGACCACCGCCTGGAGGCCCTGGAAGTACTTATGGTACGAATCCTCTAAGGAAAAAGAGACTCAGTCGCCGAGTATCTCTTTCTCCAGGGTTACAAGCGCTGCATGACTCTAATGCAGCGATTGCTAACTTAGGTGTTGATTGCTACAATCAAGGTCTGGACGATACGGAGATCATGGAATGGAGTAAGGGTTTATCCCTTACTGGATCCACGAATCCGGCTCGTAGAGTAGCTAAGATACCTACCCCCTTTAACGCCAAGAACCCTTGGAAGGAGGAGTATCAAGGCTGCGCGGATGTCTTTAACTGCAATGGATGGGGTAAAGCGGAAGCTCTCCCCTATCTAGTATGCTGGTTAAAGGAAGGCGACGGAAAAGGAGCCGTGGAACAATGGAGAGATTCTCAAATATTAGGACTCTCAGCCCATATGAAATATGATGAACTCATAGAGATTGCTTTATATCTATATGGGAATATAGTTGGAGAAGATCCTTGGCTGACGTTCACTAAAAGAACACAGAAGCCTAAGGAATCTGCCAAAGTGTTCGGCTTGGAATGTCAACGACTGTTACATAAAGCCAGACCTCAATGGAGACTAGATGATGAATGCTTCCTAGATGAAATGTTTAAACAATTCATTGAAGGATTGCGGAATCAAGAACACAGGACAGTAGCCTGTGAAGCTTGGAAGAATGATGCCTCTCTGACAGATTTGTTCCAGTCCTTAGATCATTATGATCGAAAGGCCCGTATCTTTGCCGGGAAGGTACCCCAACGGATGTCAGCAATGATAATCCCGGAAGGAATACCCGAAACCGATTCATCCGAATCAGGGGAACCTGACGAAGATGAAAACATTGGGGCCATTGGCCAAGAGAACCCCCGGTATAACCGGAACTGGGGAAAGAAGCCGGGTTACGTCAAGGAGAAAGTGATTACTTCTAAACCTCCTGTGACTCAACCCGATACCAAACCTACTACCGGTCCGTCTTTATCAGAGGACCTGGTTAACAATTTGGTAAAGAAGATTACTGAAAATCTTAGGAGGCCTAAGCCTGATAGGAGTGTTGTGACATGCTTTCGATGTCAGGAAACTGGGCATTATGCTGCCGAGTGTGAGGCAGATAAGCCAGTTTATAGAAACACTCTTTACCGGAACAATCCGGGTAAGGAGGACTCAGTGAAGAAGGAAAACTGAGAGGGGGTGTCCATGAAGGCAACCGGATTACCCCCCGAATGAGTGATTGCCATGACTGCCAGCCTATCGCCGCTTGCGGTACTGGTGAGAATCCTCTAGCGATTTCGCCCAGCAGTGAAGCTAAGGAGCCTGATCAGTTCCTTACTCATGAGGCTGGGGAGACTGATAGTACACCAGGTGTCAAGAACCGGCAGAAGAACACAGAGGGGAAACCCGATATCAGTCCAGAGGGAGCGGCCAATGAGTTGGCCAGGGTGGGGTGTGCCCAGTTCCCCCCGGGTCATCCTTGTCTCGAATTCTTGAAGGGATGTGGATTTGACCTCGGCGCTAAGACGGAACTTGCTAAGTACGCAAGTAGTCCTACCTACTTGAAAGGTAGGAGGTGGTACGCAGTTGTATCTGTGAGTGGTAGATCCGCTGAGTTTCTTGTCGATACGGGTGCTAGCCACTCCTGCATTGCTAAGAGATTCTACGATCTTTTGCCTACGAATCATGAAACTTTCACAACGGAAGGAAATGCTCGTACGGCCGACGGTAGCATGATACAAACGTTCGGTAGAACATGTATGAGGTTCAGTCTACAGGAAGATAAGGACTACCTCCTTACTCCTACTGTGGCGAACATCGCGGATGATGGTATACTTGGTCTGGATTTTGCTGCATTATATGGAGCAAGGTTAGATTCCCAGAGGGGAATATTGGAAGTGAGAGACCCGTATCATCTCGAAGTACAATGTGTGCTTAGGCAAGTAAGCAGTGTAGCCAGTGTAGCCCAGACTGTTAAGATACCAACGGGCACAGCCTGTGATGTCTTATGTCGAGCGGACAGACAGTTTTCCGGAAAAACTGGAGTTGTAGAGCCAGACATGGCCATGTTGTCAAGTATCGGATTGGAATCCGCCGATGTTCTAGTAGCTAACGCTGCTTGGACGGTGGTTCCTATATCCAATACCGGTAATAAGACTGTCTACGTACAGAAGGATACGATCCTCGGGTCGGTTGTCCTGTCTGAATTGGTAGAAGGCTGTAAACATGTTTCGGCACCCGGAGCCCCTTCCTCACCCGAAAGGAGCCCGGAACTAGACATTCTAGTATCCGAAAGCCATGTAGAAAGTGATGAACAACGTGAAGCTCTAACTGACTTGTTATACAAGTACCGTAAAGCTTTTGCAGCACCAAGTGAAAAATTGGGGCGTACCGATAAGGTACTGCATACGATTGACACTGGTGAGAACGAACCTTTTAAGATTCCTTATAGAAGACTCCCACTAGCCAAGAAAAAGGTAGCTGAGGAGGAGATAGCTAAAATGCTTGAACAGGATGTAATAATTCCATCAACCAGTCCTTGGTCTAGCCCTGTGTGCATGGTGACTAAGAAAGATGGTACCATCCGTTTCTGCATAGATTACCGGAAATTGAATGGTATGACCAAGAAGAATTCATATCCCTTACCACGGATTGATGAGACTATAGACTCCCTTGGAGGTAAGCAATGGTATTGCTCTCTAGACTTACAATCCGGGTACTGGCAAGTGGGTATGCATCCGAAAGATATGGAGAAGACGGCCTTTTCCAGTCATATTGGATTATTCCAATATAATGTGATGCCGTTCGGATTGTGCAATGCACCGGCGACATTTGAAGCCATGATGGAAACTTTATTAAGTGACCTCTTATGGAAGAAATGTCTCGTCTATCTAGATGATGTGATTGTCTTTGGGAAGACATACGACGAATGCTTGAAAAATTTAGGTATGGTCCTGGAAAGGATCATAACTAATGGTTTGAAGCTGAAGCCCAAGAAGTGCGATCTTTTCAAAAGATCTATCAATTACTTGGGGCGAATAATCTCGAATGAAGGGATTAAAGCCGATCCGGAGAAACTGGATGCCGTGTCAAATTGGCAGGCACCCACGAATGCGAAAGAAGTCAGATCCTTCCTCGGATTCTGTTCCTACTACCGGGACTTTATCCCAGGATATTCAAGGGTTGCCTTTCCTATCCAGAGTTTGTCCCACTGGACACCCGGGATAAGAAAGGAACGATTCCCTTGGGGATCCGAGCAAGACGAGTCCTTTAGGAAAATAAAGGATTTGTTTGCAAGTACACCTGTGTTGAAGTACCCTACGGAGAATGATCACTTCATTCTAGATACTGATGCTAGTAATGAAAGCATAGGAGCCGCCCTTTCTCAGGTCCAGGATGGGGTTGAAGTTCCTATAGCCTTCGCTAGTAACACGTTGAGTAAAACTCAAAGAAATTATTGTACCACTAAACGTGAGTTGTTGGCTGTGGTGGTCTATACGAAGAAGTTCAAGCACTTTTTGTGGGGGAGTGATTTCACTCTACGGACTGACCACTCTTCCCTCAGATGGTTATTGAACTTCAAAGATGCAGAGGGGATGATAGGTCGCTGGTTAGCGCACCTATCCGAATTCGGTCTAAATCACAGCCAGATTGAACACCGAGCCGGGGCAAAGCATTTGAATGCAGATGCTTTGTCTAGAATCCCAGTGAGGAAATGTGCAAATGCTGAGTGCACTGATTGTGGAGCCCACAATGCTGTGTTGGCAGGGGTTCGAGTTCCATTCGAAACCCACCCGGAACATGTCTTGAATTGGTCCTTGGAGACCATCCAGCAGTTCCAGGAGTCTGATGCAGTCACATCACGTTTGATTAAGTTCCTTAATCAGGGTATCTGTCCTCCAAGACCCGAAGTGTCATTGGAAAACAGAGAGATGAGACGATTCCTAGCTCAATGGGCCGAGCTAGAAGTCCGGGATGGTATTCTGTTCCGATGGAAGAACCATTCTAATAGGAAGAAAACCTTGCAAATTGTCATACCTAGTGCTATGCGACGAGATATTATGTATTTCTGTCATGGTCATAGAACTAGTGGACACTTTGGAAAGAAACGGTCTCTAGAACGTCTGACCAGACGATACTATTGGCCCGGCATGAGTACAGATCTCACCCGGTGGGTGGAGACCTGTCCCGAGTGCTGTAAGAACAAACCAGGACCCGGGTTAGGCAAACTGCCATTATCCCAGGAACTGTTTGGTGTAAGGTTTGCTAGAATAGCTGTTGACATTATTAGTGGGATTCCCCCCACTCCTAGTGGCAACACGTGTATGATGGTCGTGTCTGATTATTATACCAAGTACACCCGAGTGTTTCCTTTACCGGATCATAAGGCTGTTACTTGTGCTATGGCCTTTGTAAAAGGGTGGGTGCTGCACTTAGGTGTCCCACTCATGTTACATAGTGACCAAGGCAGAGAATTTGAGTCTAGTCTGTGGCAAGAGATGTGTAATTGTCTGGCGATCTGCAAGACAAGAACCAATCCCTATAGGCCACAGAGCGATGGACAAGTAGAGAGATTCAATAGGACTTTGATCCAAGTATTGAAGTCTCTGGTTAATGAGCAGATGGATGATTGGGATGAACAATGTGAATTCGTGGTACACGCCTACAATGGCACTGTACATTCGAGCACAAACTGTTCTCCTAATCTCCTCGTTTTTGGAGAGGATTTGATTATGCCAGCCGATTTGGTGTTTGGCGTAATAAGAATGAATCCGGAAACCCCTTGTCAGGTGATGTTTGTAGAATCACTACGGGATAATTTCAAACAAGCCTATGAGAGGGTTAGAGATGAGTTGCAGAAAACTGCGCGTTGGCAGAAAGTTGGCTATGACACAGGTCTAAAAGCTAGATCTTTTAATCTAGGAGATAGAGTACTGCGTCTACACCAACCTCTAGCCAACCTGAAATTAGCCAGCAATTGGGATGGACCTTTCACTATAACTCAGGTTATTAGTGACTGCACAGTGATTATTAAATCACAGCTTGGTAAATGTTACAAGTCAAATGTAGCGAGACTACGCCCATGGAGAGGGAGGGATACCTCCACCGAAATGTATGGCGATGGTCTATTGGAAGTAATGGAACAGAGTCGTGTTAAGCAACTCGAAGTGGTACCGACCCGAAAGCGAGGACCCGGGCGGCCACGGAAGGTTGCAGACCCGAAGAGGGTGGTGCCCCCTGTCGTAACATCCGGAAAGCAGGGGAAGATACAAAAAGTCTCGGCAGGCGCAGGTAAAAATAAGAGGAAAGGTCCTTCTAAGGCTAAGAAGACCTTGGAAAAGGCTCTTATGGATACCAGGTCAATAAAAGAGGCCTCAAAACCTCTTAGACGCAGTCCAAGGTTGCTAAAGACTGCCGTAACCTAGCCTGTTAACACAACGAGTGTGTTGTCCTGTACTGTGTACTGTTATATGTTGTAACCTAGTTCAATGTATATTTGAGCCGGTCATGAGTTTCTGGAAAAGGCCCTATGACAATGTACCCATGGTTTTGGACGGATAATCCGGTGGATATGCTTATGCTATCCATAAACTCCATAATACCTAGCGAGTTGTCATAGTTGAACCCTGAGTACGGACGGACGACCGATCGGGTATTGTATTGTTTTTATGTAAGGGCGCGTGACCTAATTAAGGGCACGCGGGAAAGTTGTTGACCCATTTTCGAATGGTCACGTGAGGCGCCGGTTTGATCATGCGCAGCGATTCAAGCTTGAGTATCCCGCCATATTGTCTTATTCCTGCAAAGGAAGAAGACGTGGCCGAGAGTGGTCTTACTCTTGTTGGAGTCTGATAGCTCGAGACAGCCATATTCCGAGGTGTGCCCTCGTTAAAAGGCACCCGCCTTTCACTGGGTAAGCAGTACTTACTGCTTATCCGGTGAATTGGGATATTTAATCCCCGAACAGCCACTTCTGTCGATGGCAGAAGAGGCCGTCCGCCTTGGCGGTGGTGCCGGTGCCAGCACCCCGCCAGAGTATGGAAGTGGTTCTCCCCAGAGTCCCACTTATACATACGACGATCAGCAATACGATGCTGATTGTGATCAGATGGATCAACAAATGAATGTTGATCAGTACTTCTCTGGAGTAGACGATAGCGACATAGAATCGTTCTATGACGCATCCGACAACTCCAGACAAGTTAGTCCTGAACGCCGAGGTGTTCAACAACAAACTGATGTAGGTGAGCCTTACGTAGCCCCTCCATCCGAAGGATTGAGTGGAGAACCGGCAGGAGCCCAGTCTCATGACAGGGCTCTGATGCCACCTCCCCCTCAATTGCCGCCCCGTCTTGGTGGGAGTACCTCATTCGGTGCTTTGGGACCTGCTTCTCCGGTTGACAGGCCAATGTACCTAGAGCTGCCCCTCCCAGACAGTCCAGAATGGCACGATGTAGCCGGTCCCTATGACGGACGGATGTTAGCAATTTCTGAGGAAATGCTGATACCCACCTGTTATGGGACGTCCAGAGAGGTTGATGAACGTGTTGTCAACGCAATCTGGGAATGTGCTCATCCGCAATGGGCTAATACCTTTCCGGAGTCCTGGTTGATGGATTACCATCAGATGGCCAAAGGATTGGTAGTCCACTTATGGTTTCGTAAAGCCGTCTGGGACGCAGAAATGGCTTTCCGAAGGAATCCCTCTTATAGGCCTTCCTACGTGTCTAACAAAACGGGTTATACCGGTGTCAAGGCAGATGAGGTCTCTAGATACATAGATAGAGACCAGATCCTACTGTTAGGCACAGCGGATGAGTATGAAGCAGCAGGTAACGCTGTTGTGGATTACTGTCCAGGGGTCCCCATTACGTCTCAAACCATTGAGGCAGAAGAGGCCCGTATTGGTGTGTCTCCATTAGACAGACTCGGGGTAATACAGGACCTCGTAGTACGTCTATTGGAGAGGCAGTATGCACTGGCGCATCCGGAGTTAGTACCCGGACCCGCACCCGTGCAAGTAACAGCCAAGATGGCCGATCGGATGGACCGTCTCATGTCTCCTGCTGAAGCTCCTACCTTGGGGGGCGCAGCAGTAGTACCTGAGAAGGCCCTACCTGATGCAGATGTTTCCCTTAAAACTGCTCAGTCTACCCCTACGAAGACTGAGCAAGTAAAGGAGAAAGCAGCTGGTGGAAAGGGTAAAGCAACCCCCACCAAAGGTAAGGGTAAAGGGAAGCGGTCAGGAACCGAACCCTCTACCAGCATGAGTGTGGCCGACAGTACCCGAACCCGTCGGGTGTCTCCACGCTCGGCCAATAAGAAGGGCGCTAAGACTTCGGATGTCTCCGGCAATGAGACGGATGCATCCGAGCCTGGCACTTCTACTAACGGCAGATCCCGCAGGCGGAATAAGAAGAGGGTTGACCAACGCAAACCTGAACCTATCGAGGTAGACGTTCAAGCTGATAATACAGAAGCTGAACCGGCTGTCCCAACCGTAAAAGTTGAGCTCGGTGTGCCAATCGTCAAGCTACACGACGTAATGGCCGATTTGAGTGGAGACGCTCAAGATGCTGCAGCCCAGGTTCTCGCGGGTCAACAACCCGTTGTGCAACCTGTGGATGTACCATCCGACCCGGAGGGAGAGGAGCCGACAGACCCAGTTGTGGATGCCACTCCGACTGACGAGCAAAAGGCTGCTATCTGGGCTAACGCCAATAGCAACTTTGCTGACTTCATTCCTCCACACAGGGGACACCTGAAGGGGAGTAAATCCGTATGGAGACTGCCCCCTCGGATCACCTGTGAGAGGCATGAGGATATGGAGGAGTGGCTTCGCAAGAAGCTCTCTGATAGAAAGCCGGCCAATATGTACTGGATCTATTGGGAATTTGTTAAGAATTCGCCCAATGGTCTGTACAATTATGACCAGAAGGGCAAGCTCAAGTTTGCTCTAGATGAGTACTACGGGGAGGATCGTAAGGATTGTCCCTTCCAACGTTGTACTCAAAGTGAGGGTGAGGTTGAATTCTTCATCGAGAAAGACGAGTTCCTTCGTCATCTCGTGGAGGTTCATATGCACCAGAGGCCGGAATATGTCTGCGATCGAGAGGTTGGCAAGAAATGTGCTAAATGCACAGGATGTGTCACCCCCCGACGTGGAGACATGGTCCGGCACTATGTGACTTCGCATGGAGAGGGCCTGGAGGCAGCCATAGATCCGGTGATGAAAATTCACTCGGAACTCTATGGTAACCTTAAGGGCCTCAATGCAGAGAAGTTGGCTTCCCTCACACCGAGTACGAAGCAGTTTGCGCCTACGGTTCCTGGTACTAACCAGAAACTAAAGGCACGGTTTGCCCAGACTCCCGGGTCCGGCAAACTAGAGTACGCTCAGGAGGAGTACGATCTGTTGAACGAATGGAGGAGCAACAAGGCCCGCCGCCGTGGTGGGGCTTATGTAACTCCATCCGGAGAACAGGTCCGAAGCCGCAGGGATTACCGCCAGGGACCCTCCGCGGCAGATAGGAAGAGACAGGCGTCTGAATCTCCAAGCCGAGCCAGGTCACCACTGGAGGCGTTGGAGAGACAAACGAATGGGGGAAGGAAGAAGCCACATCTTCCATCTCCTACTGGAACTCCTTCCCACTATGGACGAGCACCAACTCCACTAGGTGCACAGAACCCGACATTCTTTGGTGTCAGTGGACCGGGTGGCCAGTCCTCCCGGAAACACGCGCCTTTGAATGTCAGAGACCCGAAGCAGTACCCTGCTATGGGCCCACCCGGACCAGAGATGCAAATCTTTGATCAGTACGGGAGGGTCAAGCAGGAACTGCCGACAGTAGGAGGTCAAGCTCCCCGACCTACAATGAGTGCTGTGGTGAGACAACGTCCACCCGTGCCATTGTTGACGGCCAAAGACCTTAGAAGGGAATTGTCGCGGTTGCCCCTGGCACAGGGATCACTAAAGCAAGGCCCTTCTTCGACCACTGCTAGTGCGGCTACTACTGCGGTTGCCTCTTCGCACACGCAGGTAGCTGTCACTGCGAGTGGGTCTGGAGCACAGCCGAAGCCTCAGGGTCAGGTACCCCCACCTGGTGCTGTGGTTCATCGGCCTAAGCTGATCCAGACCGTGGAGACCTTCTTCAAGAAGGAGGACAAATTGTCTTGCAATATTCAGAGCAAGCAGTTTGAGACGTTACAGCACCATCTGGAAAACCTCCACCTGGATATGTATCGTCGGACCGTGTCGAGCACTCTCCAGTGCATTGACGCGATCCAGAAGTCAGAGATCAACCGGATCTCGACTCAGATAAAGATGGATGTTGCCAAAGATAAGCAGGAAGCTGCTAATCTGCGGCAGGAGGCCCTATCCGAGAAGGAAACAGCTTCTCAGATGCTCGACCTAGAACGAGCAACGAACATGAAGAACCAGCAAAAGTTCTTCAAGGTTTTCGGAGTTATCATGGATAACTGGGACGGCACACCTGAGCATGCTTTGAACCTGTTCGAGGCACGCCAGAAGGTGAAACTAACACCTGCTGTCCCCGCATTGGCACCTACGGATGGAACCGGTGTGGACCCCCCCGTTCAGCCACAGGCTCAACAACCGGGTCCAAACCAGCCACCCGAGGAGAACAGGGAACAGTAAAAAAAAAAAAACTGTTGCATGAAGACCGGACATAATTGTGTGTCCCGGGGTGCTATTTCCTATGTATTGTTGGATAAGAAACCATTTTTTTATCCAACCCGTATTGATTCGGGTACCAAGCTGTACCCTAATCCGGAAACTGAAAACAGAAGGAGAAACAAACAAGTCACTCTGGAGGAGGAGTACGAATGCTGTAAACACCATAATTGTACTGTGCCATAATATAATGACTGTGCCTATTATAAAATCATGGACAATTTACACTAATATGGACTTTTGAACTACAAACCGGATTTACTACTACACCACTACTACTCGTGAGCTAGCACTTCAAGCATCAGGGTTTAGCTACGCCCATAAAGTCCATCAACAGTCTACAACTGGATCTACTATTACCTCCAGTTAGCTAGCACTACAGGCATCAGGGTTTAGCTACACCCACCAGCAAGTTTTACTATAGCACTTCAGGCATCAGGGTTCAGCTCGCCCATACCAAGACATCAGCAGCATCCGACTCCTGTTACATCCTCCAATCATGAAAACAAGTAACTTCGTTGATAATATTATAATGTGTGTAAAATTGTATTTATAACTATGTAATATCTTTTATAAAGATATATTATTATAGAGTGTCTATAAATATACTGGATCTGCGAATCCTAAAAGTTGTTTATGGTAATCCTAGACCTATAACTGTCTAGATAGGTCATTCTTGGTCTCAATATATAAAGAGACTATATTTCTTCTGTAACCTGTAAATATAAAACACTAAGGTATAAACTGAGCTGCGTCTCAAAAAGTATAAATATTTTTCCATAAAATAAGAGAAGGTCCAACGGATTTCTCTAAACTTAGTACTGTATTAATACTCAGGTTAATACCTAATTGTGTTCATATAGTATCAGATTAATTGTTCATATCTGATCATTAATATTCAATTCACTTTGTAAAGTGGACAGAGTTGTTAATTTAAAAAGTCGAAATTTTTTTTCCGGGTTCAATAACTGTAATACGGTCATTATTTACAACCACCGGTCCTTTTCAGGACCCTACTGTTGTCAAAATGTTACTATAAATCTGTGATAATTTTATATTTATCATTTGTGGTTGTTATAAGCTACTAGTGGAAGTGACATGAACGACACTCGATGCTATTATTGTATAATTTTTCAGAAATAGGATAGTCTTATACTATAGCCTATTTCACATCGAGCAAGTGTAATTAATACCCCTTTTTAGTATTGTAAACAATTACTTGCTAGGTTATTAATACACTGCGGTTTAATCACCCCCAAGTTATTGTCTAAGGGGGGCAGTGTAGGGGTATGGTATTTTACACTTTAACGTTCATGTACCCGTGAGACTCAGACCTAGGTCCTTCGGGTGTAGTGGGGGAATCCGGATGGCAGGTGGCAGCACCTGCCTCTGGGTTCGTATCCATTACACCAGGGGGCCTACCACTCGTCCGCCACACGTCACGTGGCCGGTCTGAGTTTCGCGGGCTTTTCCCCTATATAAGGCTGGTCCTAGCCCTAGGTTCCTCAGTAGTGGTTTACCCACTGCTCAACCAGGTTGTTACCCGAAAGGGTAACCGAATGCCCTAGTAGCATGTAGTCCTCTGAGGCTGTGATCGTATGTAACGCAAGCTAAGAAATAAAAGCTCGGTTGCCTACCCGGAAACTTTTCTCTCTCTTCGTTATGATTTAATCTTAACTTAACGAGACGAACCATTACATGATGTATTTAGAACTTAATCGTCGATTTCAGATATGAATAAGGACCTATGTTTAATGAGGGGTTCTGAGATAACTACTAGGAATTTTTAAGCCAATTATGTCTCATTTTAAAGATCTTGAGATAACTTTGATAATGAATTTCTTTGAATGGCGATTTTTGTTGGAGGAAAGTAGAGTTGAGAGTACAAGCCATCAATACCCTCTC
Source organism: Acholoe squamosa (assembly GCA_949317995.1). Taxonomy (NCBI): domain Eukaryota; kingdom Metazoa; phylum Annelida; class Polychaeta; order Phyllodocida; family Polynoidae; genus Acholoe; species Acholoe squamosa. The sequence continues at coordinate 24,612,033 of OX439046.1, forward strand.
CTGTGTGGCACTTGAAAAAAAAAAGACACAGGTATGGGATGTTACACTAGCTTATTTTCATATTTGAACTTCAGGATGCTTTGTTTACTTTTTTCCCTAATAAATGAAATAAGAATGAGGGTTATAGAAGCCCCTTCTATCTACTCCTTATATTGTCTAGGTTGGCAATGCCTTGGGAGATCCCATAACAACATGCAAGAATTTTGTCATCATGCTATATCTGTTCATTTTGCATTTTGCTTGTAATGGCATCTTCCAACAATGTTTTAATGCACTCGCAGGGCATTTCAAAATGATATCTATAGCTATAGTTTGAAATGCCCTCCTGATTTAGAGTATGAATCCCACAAATCTAAATAACCGTTGGTATATTATGACACGAAGGTTTGAGGGTGTTGCCAAATACTGAAGCATAGGCCTAAAGACCCTGTTTGGGCAGACATTTTCTTAGATGTCAAAAAGGTTAAGGTACAGCTATTTGCCTATTCCTTGTGAACATTTTAAAAATGGGCAGCATTAAAGGGTAAGGATTCAGGTGAACATTTCTTTACACACTACAACAACTGTCCTTTGAATCTTAGTGAGAAGACTCACAGTATTGCCATCACAGTATTATACACCAGGAGGGCATTTCAAAACCATAGCTATAGATGTCATTTTGAAATGCCCTGCAGTTGTTGTATTGGTTAATAATACCTCTACCAGTGCCTTACCAAACCTCATGTAATTACTGCATACATGCTAATTGGACAGAGTCGTCATAATCGTAGTGGTTGTGTGTAGTCGTAAAACCTTAAGAAATAGCCTCCAGATTGATCATGCAGCAACAAGGGCTAGAGCGTATGAAATAATCAATTTATCCTGGAAATTTGAAATAGGGCTTCATGTCTGATATATAGTAAAGATGTGAGTCTCGGACGTCAATCATCTGATGGGTATAGGGGCACCAATAATCATCATTGAATTTCGAGTACAGGTTTTGCACTAAAAACACTTCAAGATGTAAAACAGTGGTCTACCATCAGTCCTGCAATATTAGGCATACAACCAGTGCTATTCTACCATAAGTAACTGGGCATGTTTAAGCACCTGGGTGCTTATAAATACATTGCAACACTTATTCAAGACACAATTTTAGCACTTATTACTTATTTCGACAACCAATTTTGAGGGACTTATTTATGACTCCAGCCCATATGCTGATAAATACAACAGCAGCAATACAACATCATTATTAGCATTGCTAGTATGGGAATAACATTATCTCTTATGTTCAGATATGATAGGCGGATCACTGGAAGCATTGGCTGGCTGCTGGTGGCAGCCATAACAGCCATAACAGGAGTCACTCTCCCCTTACATTGTGTAGTGAACCCACGTTGTATAATGCCACATATATAAGGTTTTACATATTGCATGTGTTCAGTATATTTGCTTATGCCAAATCAATTATAGTGCAATCAATGTCCATCCACTGTACCTATCTATAGACAGTGTGGGGATGATGAACAAAGTGGCAAGAGTCTATATAGCCCTATCCCAAAGTTCTTTGAGGTATTGTGCCTATATATGATAATCCAGCCTCCATAGAAGGTAGCCTAGATAAGTGGCAGATCCAGGATTTTGAAAAGGAGGGGATGTGTCCTTTGTTTAATACCATATTTATTGCTAGATTTTGAGGTCAAAAGAGGCAATCAAACTCTTAACTTTTGACAGAATGGAGTCGGGCATGCCCCCCGCGACCCCTAACTAAATCCGCCACTGATCTTAGATCTATTCTTTAATGTGTTGGTCTTATTGAGAATTGCTTTTGCTTCCGCAATTACATTTAATCAGATCACTCATCTAGGTGAAAAGTAAACAAAAGTGTAGATATACAGAGTGAACACCTCACCTTGGTATCGTTCCAAGTCAGGAGTAGCTCATACCCAGGCATCAGGTCAGGTCGATTGTTAATGTCCTCCAGGGCCATGCCGACTGCAGGTAATACACCTGGACCCGCTGGCCACCCACCTGACATAGGTAAGAGCCCTATGAGATGCAGGGGGATCCTTGGCACTGGGGTCCCCTATCCACTTCCATATTTGCCTGACTATCAGGGTGTGACTATAGACCAGTAGGGACAGGAGGAAGGTAGCGAGGATACTGAAAAGGCAGTGATGCACTGACAGCCCCATGCTGCACTGTGGGAGGCAGTACCAAGCTGTTCAGTTTTATAGGCAGCTCATTGTAAAGGCATGTTTGTGTGCAGCCTCGATCACCTAACTTGTTTTCTATAGGTGATTGTCTGAGAACGGTGAGCCTGTTTATACAGACACAGTAAATGAATTCATGTTTTGAGCCTCGAGCTTGGCATTTCTGATTACATAGGCACCCCTGGGGACCTATCAGCGATGCAATGAGGGCATATTCCTGACTCCAAATTAATTGTACTCTAAAGGGAAGGTGGCATTGTGGGATATTGACGATCTGGATATTCGCTGACTATTTAACAATCTTACTTAAACTTTACACCTTAGTCAAACCCTAATATACGATGATTATGGATGCACAAGTTGACTTTAGGGCCAGAGAAAAGCATGAGCTGAAGCCGGGTGCTTTTATATAGACCCCAAAGTCAACGAGTGCATCCATAATTATCACAAATTGCATTTATACTACGGTCTCGATCTTTAGGATGCATCAATATGCACCAGAATGTGTTCTGCATAGTCTGACATACAAAATATATGCATAGGATCCCAGATATAAGACTGGTTCTAATCCCACCCATGCTGAGCTTTTTCGGTATGAAATACTGTCAAAGCTATAGCTGAGTCACATATAAGAATAGTATAGAAAAAGAATACGCTCAATATTCTAGTGTCAATTCAGTGCCTCTGTCCTGTGATAAAAGCACTGAGATTATCCAGTTTGGGCACCCAAAATCGTTCTGAAATGTGATAACCGTGGTATAATCATAATTAGAATAATAATCTTTAGCATAGTCACCCACTTAGACCATTAGTTATAAAGGAGAGCATAGGATAACATAGGATATGCAGACTCATCCCACCATAACCATGTAGTTTCATTGATGGGTGTGCTCACATCAAGACTTAAACTGCTACGATGACTTTACCAAATCCTAAGTACATTATGATATAGGGACCATACACTGTCCGCCTACCACGTGGACATACAGTAAAGTCCTTTTTATTCTGCAATACAGGTGTACCTGCTGTAGCTATGAACCTACATACCAAATTTACATCCTGTTGTAGGTACAGGTGGTTCTACTGCCTACTTACAGGGGTATTTATAATCCATTTACAATTGCGGCTGAGAGTGTAGAGAATCTCTGATCGCCAAATTGTCAGTGCATTCAATCTGGCAATATTGAAGTAAACCCCTGATGTAATAGCCTCCACTGGAATAGGATATAAATGAATGGAAAGCCAGTCCATCCTCACATCCACCAAAAGATCAACGATTCCCATTATTGGATCAAAAACAAGCTATTGGAAATTACTTTGGGAGCCAATCCTTTACCAAACTATGAATAATTATACGTGACGGCACCATAGGATTTATATTCTAATCCCTTTGTATCGTGTTTCGTTTTGAAAAAAAAAAATACTCTGCATAGGAAAACGTGGTCTTATTAGGTCGAATACGGTATATTGGCTCAATTTTAAACACAAAAATTGATAACCCACTGGCCCAACAGGCGCTGTCCAGCCGGACATGATGCTTCAAAATTGGCATGAATACAGTCGGCCCTTGCTTCCTCAGATTTTGAAAATGCAAGGAAAATTGTCTGAGGAAGCAAATTATCTGAGGACTTAAGTCTAAATGTAATAGAATACATAGAGGGAGTTGCAGATCCTGTGTCTGAGGTGATGAGGGATCTGAGGAGTCAAAGGGTCGAGGAAGCAAAGGTCGACTGTACCAGAAGCGGACCTTTTATTTGGAGTTGCAAGCCGCGTCAGCGCCCGGGAGCGTAGCGACCGTACCAACTCCATAATGTTTTCAGTTTTCTCCCTGTCACCTATGACATCATTGGTGACGTCATGCTGCCTCAGTGACGTCACCCGCAGTGGCTAGCGACGGAGTGGCCTATCCGTGGTCCTTGCCACATTTTTCTTTTTGAATGACTTTTAGTTTATGGCATTTAAATCCATTTCCAAGAACACACCACTTAAATCGATTAAAGATGTCAGTCAGGTTCATGGCAATTCTCTTCTATTTTGGTTATATAATTTTCTTTTCTTTTGAAGATGGATGGAACTTTTGATGACTTTGTTTGCCCAAGCCCCCCCCCCCCCGCTTCCGTTTCAAAGTTAGGATCTAGTGGGTGATTTATATCACATTTCAGAGACATATAACAGCAATAAAACATAAGATAGAGTCTATGTATTAATTGCCCATCAGTGAACTTCAGGATCAAAGGTAATCTAGCTCTACTCTTTGAAGTAACAAAGCTTATTACCCTACTAGCAGGGAATTGATCGGTCCACAGACAAACATGAATATGAAAGTTCATAAATATGTTTTGACTCTCACAGTGAGTGGTCTGGGCAGATCTTCCAAGTGCCATTGTCTGGCATAATGAAAAGGAAATCATCAGAATTACTGTAGCAGCCATTCACAATCCTGGTACTATGGGATCTCACGCTTAAGGTGTTGAGGTACCCCAAAGAGAAGGGTCAGGGAAATTCAAAATTAATTTTTACTGCTTTGTTCAATAGGGCAAATCAGAGATTCATTCACAACTGACAAACTACATTGCGTTTAAACTTTTAACCAGGGGATCTTTATTCTGAACTGGCTTGGGGGCTTAGGAAGACTGAACCTCCTCCCCCCCCCCTCCCCTCTCCAAACTCATCTCATGACATACCAAATCCTTCAGTTCCCAATACTGGTCTTCTGATAGCAAACTGGAAACAGATAAGAGTATACAAACTTGCTTATCTGAATAAATTGTTATGTTTGAGTAGGTGTGATGGATGTCCTTCTTGAAAGAAGTATGGAGAATATGTGCCCCCGTATATCTGGCAGAAGATTGAGTAGACTGTAATTGCTATTGTTTATAACATAAGATAAATAAACTGAATCCCCTTTCCATTTCTTCTCAGATTATGAGAGCAATAAACGGTGTTTTAAGTATAGTTTATAGTATGAAATGCATCATTTTTTTATATTGCAATACATTCGTATATTGACAAACATATATGTAAATTATTGACATTGACAAAAAGTGAATGTCAATGACATCCCTTAACCTATGGAATACCACAGAGACACCCATACAAGTACCAGCCATCTATACTTAATTTCCACAAAATAAATACCCTAAAGAGCTACAGGAACCCTGTTGTATACATCAACTGTATATACGTAACAACCTAGGCTTCCAGACATCAAATAACTACATATATACATGTATGCTTCCAAACATCTTACCAGAATGCCACCAGATGGGGAGTATGTGCTAAGCATAGAAGTACAATGTAGTACCTGGGCGCCCACCCAGGTGGCGAGAGGTGCAGTTTCTTGAATACCCGAAACAGCCCATATACATGTATGCTGTTTCAAGTCAATCTAATGAATACCCTAAAATTATACGTGAACTGTGGCATATGTGCCACCTACTTCGACTACTAATTTACTTATGCACATAAGCGCGGCTTATGTAGACTATAAATACAAGGATAATCACTCCCCCTGGTTGGATCCATGGAACTAAAGCAGTGGCAGCTCAGTGCCCTCTACCAAGAAACACTGCTAGTCTGGTCTGTTTACACCAGAAAATGCCATTTAAGTAATTTTTGTGACAAAAGCACCAAAGTTGGTATATAGGAAGAAAAAGATATGGTCTTTAACATTTTCCCTTGCTCCAAAGAAAAGGAATACCAGAACACCGATTTTGGGGCATTTTTCATGAAAAAAAGTGAAAGTTGACTTCAATATTTTTATAAATCTATCCAGTACAGGTGTTTGACACTTAAACCTCCTAATACAGAAGTTCTATTATTGGTAAATAGTCCAAATAAATGAAGTACTGGAACACTATTTTTGGCTCATTTTCATTTAAAAATGAAATATCACTTCAGTATTTCCTATAGCTGTGGAAAGAGAGGACTTCCATGTCATTGCAAGTTTGACAATTGAATCAACACTCAAAGGACATAAAATAATTTCCATAGTTAGCAACCCTGAGTGCACATGAGAAGCTGTTGAGAAAAGAGACACAATAACCAACACCGACACATAAGGAAATGTTCAATTTCATAAATTCCTCTTTAATTGGGACCCCTCCCTCCAGAATTACTCTTGCTGTACCTCAATCTGGTGTAAGAAGGTGCTTTATAACCATGTTCTAGCTGCTAATGTATCAAATTAATGCCATAAATCTGTTTTGTATAAATCTATAAATATGCTAATGGAATAGTTTACTCTATCATAGAAAATTGCCTAAGATCGGGGGTTCCATGGCTTTAGTGTTACACCATAAGCCATTATGGTATTATCAATGTTAGAATTTAATGATATAAGCTTGGGGATTCATAAAACTTCACTGGATAGACTTACAAAAATACTGAACTTATCTTTGGATTTTTTTTTTTAGGAAAATGACCCAAAATGGTACTTCAGTACTTTATCTGTTTGGACCATTTACCAATATGAGAATACATATGCAGGATACTTCTAAATTATGAGGTTTAAGAGTCAAACACCTGTACTGGATGGATTTATGAAAAAAAGTTATAGCCATATTTCACTTTTTTTCATGAAAATGCCCCAAAATTGGTGTTCTAGTATTCCTTTTGCTTGGAGCAAGGAAAAATGTTGAAGACCATATTTTAGTGTACCTATATTCCAACTTTGGTGCTTTTGTAAAAAAAAACTCATTTGATGTTAACAGACCGGACTATGGGGTCCAACAGGTAGAACAGCAGGTGCCACAGACGCTTCTCAGAGACGGTGGAGTGAACATGAACGCTTCCACATATTGAATTTTCTCTTTTTCTTATCTGTTGTCGGAGTCAATCATGTATGTGTTACCATGATTAAAGTTCGCCCAACCTCATCGTGGGTTAGTTGTATTGTGTATTATTATTTAGAAATGGCGCAGGATTTATAACCTGTCACAATTTCTTTACCTACACTTTGACATAAAACATTTGTAACATACAATAAGAATGGGTCATCTGACACTACTCCTCACAGTCACATGCACATAGCTGAACATGACTTACTTTTTAAATGAATCCTCTTTTTTCTTTCTTTTTTTTTGTGACTCTGGTGTTCAGAAAATAGAAATCGGACTCTTAACCTGGACACAGTTCTATATGACTCTGCCAAAGCGCTAAGTGACCACTATAGTGATATGTCTCTGGATATAGTGAGATTTTGATCACCATGTGAAATAAGCTCCACCCATATTTAGCACTTGTCTCGAACCGCATGTGGTGACTATCTTACAACCGTTATATTGTTTTAGAGAAAAAGGTTCTTGGTTACGTAGCGTTTGATCAATGTTATGAGAGAGCATGCGTGGGTCTATATATGGTTCAATATTCCACGACCGCGCAGCGGGAGTGGAATATTGAACCATAGACCCACAGTGCTCTCTCATAACTTGATTAAGGTGTTTATCCAACATTTGTCTCCATTTTTTATTAATTTCTTACCTTATAACCCCAGAATTAATCCAGGAGAAGACATTTTGTAAGTGCATGCGATCCGCACGGTTTGCCAAGCCAACGTAGCCATTGTTTTTACTCCACCCGTCATACCCTCGTCTTTCCAAACACTTTTCGGGTAGAATCCAAGCATGCCAGCTCTTGTACTTCTAATGCCAGCAAATATACGATCTCTAGTTGGGGATCGCGTACATTTTGTATCCATTTTCTTATAAATAAATGAGAATCCATTGATTTTCCATAGCGATCCAAGCACACGGCCCGGTACATGGCCATTGCATCTTGTTTACGATGCGGGGAGGTGCCCGGATGTAAGAACTAGGTCAGATATGCATTGAACAAGGAATGGCCGGATGGGGCGGGTCCCGACCCGTATCCCTATGGAAAATCAATGGATTCTTATTTATTTCGAACAATATGGCGAAATTAGGCATGGCATGTTCATCTAGGATATCTAAGGATGTTTCTCTGTTAACACTTACGTGCCCAGAATAGGAAAAGTGCGCTCTTAAGCATGTATGCATGTTTAATAGACCACCATGGGTTTAATAATAATTATCAAATTAAGATAGTTGTAACACTGGATGACTCATAAGGTCAAGGGCTTTCCAAGGACACCAAATTTGCTTGGGTGTAAATAAGTATGTAATGAATAGAAGGTGTTATTCTACAAAATAATGAATAGAACATGGCTTAAAATACATGAAATGTGTGCGCTCAGGCCATAAGAAAACAAAAAGAAATAGAAAAATTCAATAAAATAACATAAAAATTGATGAAAATACCAAAAAAAGTGATCAGATATTTTTTTACATGGTTTTCTCAAAGTAGTTCGATGATAAGACAAATCCTCTTCAATTTCTATCAGAATGGCCTCATTTGAAATTTCAAAATAACACTTTTTGAATTGAAAATATCCTATTATGACCAAAACATATATAAATCATGGCATTCTGGGTACTTCCATCCAAAATCAAGCCATTGCTCCTCACCATTCCTTATTGATTAATACTATGCTCTTACATATGCTACATATCACATTTTCTGAAAGCTATTGTACAGCCCTTTCTGTTACTATTTTAATTACTTTATTTTCATAACGATCTAGATAATATCCTGAACTTTGTCAAGTTTGCTAAATAAATCAACTTTTTTTTAAATATTCTGGGCACGAAAGGGTTAATAACTCCACCAAGCTCCATTGGATTCTATGCTAACAAGGTGTGTAAACTTCAGGTATGTCGCAACACTTTTTCAAATCCTCCATGTGGATTGGTTTCTGTCACCGGTCGGCTTGGTATAGTGGACAGCGAGCTCGTCTCCTGCCACAGCGGCCGGGGATCGATTCCCTGTTGAACCCTGAACAGTTTTAACTGGAAATGTATGGCGAGGTTGACTTTGTATACTTCTCCAATTTATTAACATGTCCAGGTTCTAACCAGCAGCTTCTTGAAGACAAACAAAAGGTCTCAGAGTGCGTTATGGCTAGATAATGAACCTTGGATTATAAGAAAAAAGCACTGTCCATCGTTAGATAAAATAAATAACATTTTATTATTTTTCAAAACACCTATAGAATTGGTAACATACTAGAGAATCCACATTAAAATGGCATATAAGACCTCTAAGGCAGGGTCTATTTTCATTTGGATCCATAATCTTTGAATATTACACATAATGATCATACAAACGTGACCACGACGATTTTCGTGGACGCATACTATTCTGAGGGTGAAATTTACAAAACCAAACAGGGTGGACCTGTACATTCCTTGGATGCCTATAACAGTTGATGCCCGTCAAGAGACATGTACAGTGGAATTTAAGCTTGCACTTTAAGGCGCAATTGTAAATGGGCTATAACTATAAATACCCCTGCTGTGCATAGAGTAGGATCCACTTTGGGTCATTGGTGTTATACCTACAGAAGGTACAACTGTATTCCAGAATAATAAGTACTCTACCGTATGATTAATGTGGCGGGCGGACAGTGTGGAGTTGGAAGCAAAACTTCCAAAAGTCAGGCCACTGGCCTTGGCTTTAATATGCAGTTTCCTATTTGATCACATGAGGGCGTATGTGTGCTCCTACATCACCAATTGATGCAACACTTTTAGCTCATACTTGTATGAACCGCCAGGTGGCCACACTGACAGACCCCATACTGCATAATAGTGTTGCGGAAACGGAAAATAAGAGGGTTAGGATATTTCATACCATAGTTCAGAAGCGGATCCAGGAATTTGTAGAGGGGGGGGGGGAAGATTTGGTGATGAGGCCTAATGTAGGGGATGGAGTGGTGCGAGTTGTCACAAGCGCAACGCAGCAACACTCCTAAAGAGTTTTGGGGTATGCCCCCAAGAAAATTTTTAAATCTAGACATCAAATGGTGCATGCTGGTGCATTCTAGATCCTAATCATAAGGCTAGTTTCCCTAAAGAAACATAAGAATGATTGTCATGAAAAAAATCATTAAATAGGCCATCCTATGACCAGAGGGTAGCTGCCTCCTCCCCAATCCCCCTCCCCATTCCTACATACCTCAGTCCAACCATTCCTCCAGCCTTATTCTTACCATATCCTCACATTAGTCCAACCATTCCTCTTTTCTCAGCTATCTAGTCATCCTGCCTTCACCCCAGTATAGGCCGCAGATGGGTCAAGTTGACAAGCGGACAGGCTTACCTGCCGTCAGAGTAGCACCAATGGGTGGGGGAGGGAGTGGGAAGGGTGGGTGGTGGGAGAGGCTAAAACACTGGTATTCTCGGGAGCAGAACCCTGGTTGCTAGGGAACTGATAAAGGGTCAAATTATATAGGCACTGTACTAGAATAAGTAACCTTTTTGCTGTTTTGTCTTTAACATTGGGATTAGAAAAGAGTGCATCAAGTATGTGACGCAATTTTTGACATTGTTGAGATTTTGTGATGCATTTTGCTGTGGCATGTTTAGATCTGTTCTGATAAGGGTTTTAACACCTTTTTCTAGTACATTTCCTATTTAGAATAGCCCTTCATGAGGATTGTTATCAGTAGGGAGATAAGGGAGTGGTCATTATTTATCAACAGAGGGGGGGTGGGTTTTCGTGGAGACGCGCGAAAATTTTTTACGCCCCCCCCCCTCGACGGCAGTAAAAAAAGTTTGTGCCCCCCCGCGCCAGAGGCGCGGAGAGTTTTCGCGCCCCCTCTTTGATCTATAGTAGCGCGCAGGCTTTTTTGAAAAAAAGAGGGTAAATTTTTTTAGCCCCCCCCCCTCAAGAGGGGTCAAAATTTTTTTAGCCCCCCCTCGAGAGGGGTCAGAATTTTTTACGCCCCCCTCTCAAACCCACCACCCCCCCTGTTGATAATAAATGACCACTCCCTAAGGCTGATAAGGGCTGCACTGGTTGATATGACGTCACTGATGCTCCCAAGAATAGGCACCCTCAGTGTTACGGCCTCCTACTCCCTTTGGTCACAATGCCATCAGAATCCTCAGGAAGGTAACCCAAAATGGGCCCCCATCCATGGGCCCCCTCCACTATCGATCCAATGCCATCAGAATCCTAAGGAAGCTAACTATAAATGGGCCACCCTTCCCCCTGGTTCCTTAAGTAATCCAATGCAGTACCGGTAAGATTTCCTCAGCAATGTAATCCTAAATGGCCCCCCTCCCCCTGGGCCCCAATAACAATATATAGTCCCAGTGCCATCAGAATCCTAAGGAAGGTAACCCTGAATGGGGTCACCCATGTGATTTGTAGACGATGTGGCCAAAAGACGATGTGGCCAGGACGATGTGGCCAAAGTTGTGGACTATGTGGCCAAACAGGGTGGACGATGTGGCTAATGTTTTATAATGCAACCTGCTGTAAGACTATGGGTCCCCCAAGGGTTCTATAACTAACCCATTAACCTACACTAACATAATTTTACCCTGGGACATAATACATGTATCTATTTTTACAATATTCTACCCAATTCTAACCCGAATTTGTTCACTAATCTCTGTGGACAATGTGGCCAAAAGATGATGTGGCAAATGGATCATGTGGCCAAAGTGAAGCAGATGTGGTTTCAATGTAAATCTACTTCTAAATGTCCACATTGTCCATTTCCTCAGATTGTCCACATCATCCACTGTTGGCCACATCGTCCAGAAATTTGGCCACAAAGTCCTTGGTTTGGCCACATGGTCCAGTGTCCACATCGCCCATTGGCCATATCGTCCATCCACCACCCATGTCCCCTCCTCATTGGCCCCTTCTGAACTGTAGATCCAATGCAATCAGAATTCTTAGGAAGGTAACCCCAAATCAACCCCTTCCCCTCGGTCGCCCACATGATTCAATGCCATCACGGTTCCTCAGAGAAGTTCCAAGGGTGGATCCAAGCCCTAAGGGGTACCTGCCCCCCCCCCCCCAGACCCCCTGGAAATAGACCTGCATGGCTATGACTGTTAACTTTAGGAAATGTCCCAGGGGAAATGTGAATGTGACCCGAGACCATGGCTGTTCCCCATGACCCAATTTTCCCGGCTGTGCCTCCCAGACCACCCATTCTGGATCCGCCCCTGTCAGTGCAATCAGAAACTAGTGTGAATGACCACTGTCCATGTGTGCTACCCCCCCTTTCTTCCCCCTTTCTTCTCTCTTCCCCCTTTCCTCTCTCTCCTCCTCTTCCTTTTCTTTTGGAGGGGAGGCAAGCCCCCCCGCCCCCCCTAGATCCGCCACTGTGGTCACAGCCTACCTTACAATTTAAAATTAAAAAAAAAAAAAAAAAAAAACCGCTCCGTGCCATCACATAGGATTAACCGGAGGTCTCACAGCAGTGTAGGCCCGTGTATACCCTATAGAGGGTTCTGAGAGGGTTCATAGATTCATTAGTTAGGGAGTGGTCATTATTTATCAACGGGGGGGGGGTGGTGGGTTTGAGGGGGGCGTAAAATTTTCAGACCCCTCCCGAGGGGGGGGCTAAAAAAAATTTTGAACCCTCTTGAGGGGGGGCTAAAAAATTAACCCTTTTTTTTTTAGCAAAAAAGCCCACGCACTACTAAAAATTTTGACTGCCGTCGAGGGGGGACGTAAAAATTGTTCGTGCGTCCGCGCGAAAACCCACCACCCCACCTGTTGATAAATAATGACCACTCCCTTAGGGGCACAAGGGTGCGGGTACTACAAGCGGGGAGGGTAAAGGAATCCGTTATAATTGGTTTTCTTTTTATTTGTTCTGGTTTTAAATCATAATTTTATTAGTCCATCTTTTCTTTCTTTATTTTTTCTTTCCTCTTCCCTATATTTCTTTTCGCATATATAGTCGTCCTTACCCCCCCCCCCCCAATCTGTGGAGTTGGCTAAGGGAAATTCTTTGATTCACACTTTTTTTTTATTTATCTATTATCTTTGTATTATTGTTTTCTGAGAGCCTGCTGTGAATGATAATCGGTATAGTGCAGTAGGGCTGCGGCTAATCCTGCGAGTGTATGCGAGGACACTTCTTTGTGTGTGTGTGTGTGGAGGCGGGGGTAGGGGGAGGGGGGTTATCTGCCAGGTGTACTATCATCCCTCTCGTATCTATTCCACATACCAGGTACATCAAACATACACAGTAGGTCTTTAGTCGGTTTGAGTGTGATTTCTTATCAACAATATATAGAAAAAGATAAGGGTTGCTGTTGGAGCCCCTTATACTCGCGATTATAGCGAGACCTCTGTCGGCTCTATATTCCTCTGTTATCAGAGGGCAGTCTGTGGATCATGGCACTGGCGAGCAGTCTTTCTTTCTTTCTTTCTTTCTTTCTTTGCTAGAAATGAGTTCATATCTCTTTGTGGGTTTCCTCATTATTGTCAGATCCTCGTATTTTTCTTTTTTAAAAAATCATCTCGATTGATGCTTTATTATGAATAATATATCCTATCCCTATTTCTTGAAAATTTCACCTAGATGGAACATATTTGGTCTGTTGACAATATATCAGTAGCTTACCACCCTATTCAATTTATGGTAGATTTGAAAAATAACTAGGCCTACCACCATCCCCGCATCTACATGTACTTTACCCATATCTTGACTAGTATACACAACGTGTGTCTATACCTCATCCCATTTGACACACTTTTCTGTGGGCGTGTCATAAATTGTGGGAATTATTTATTCAAGACAATTGAAAGTGGGGGACAAAACAATTAATGTTCAACTTAAAATCCCTTGGGTAGGCCTATTTGCACTGATAATTGTGATGTAATAAATGTGTGGATGTCGAACCAAGTCTATAACAAAATGAATAGATAAAAGCTAAGATGTGATAGCAAAGTTAAATCAGCTAAACTTTAACATAGCAATGCAAACCTTGTAGCTTTCTGAGACAGGACCTTCCTATGTATGATGTAGCCATATACAAACTTCTATTGGCCTATAACTTATGACATGAATGCGGGCATCTGTCTGGAACTTGTGGAAGATGTCAAGAACAAAGACAAGGCCACATCAGCTGGAGCCAGCGGAGCGTGGTGACCCACAGATACATGCCCCTCCTACAATAGTATACATAGGTCTACCGATACTACTTCCATCTGCTAGTAAAGTAATGTTTGGCACAAAGGGTAGATTAACCTAGAGCCTCCACATACTCAGTATAACATAGGCTACCACGAGACGTCTACCCCACTTTAATAGGCCTATACCTATTGGAGATAGAAGTCAGTTTGGCGCTGAATCAACTCTGAAGTCAGGTTGATCAGCATTGATTCAACCAGTTTGCGATGTTGATATACTTTGGAACTGATTCTAACATTCTTGTAGCGTAGGTATGTGCACTGCTCTAGGTGAATCTATCCTAGCCTATTCATAGGCCTATATTGGCCACTAGCTGGTCTGGAGCTGGTTCCAGTGACGCGTACTTGTTAAGTTATTTTAATGTGATGTAAAATAACTGTAATTATTATCGTCATATATACTTTAACATAATTCGAGTTTTAATTTCGCTGGTGACTTAGTGGTGGGAAGAGTGCTTCTGGCACAAGGGCTGGGCCAACCCACTATTACCATTAGATAGCCATTTATCGACCACTGACTTTGTGGGTAGGCAACTTCAACTCGTTCATGAAATTAAAACTCAGGTGGGAGCTTTGCTATCTAAATCAATTTTATTATAATGTTAGCAAAACTACAGTCATCACTTTATATGTAGACAAAACATAAATGATAGGTCAGGAACTTTATGTTCAGAGTAAACAGGCAAAATGTTATACATTGCGTAGACCTTGTATGACATAACAGTGTTATTTCAATGATTGTAGGGGTAAATTACCTCCCCCCTTTTTTTTCTTTAAGGGAAAATAGTTTACAGCTATCTTGCTGTAATAGCCTCAGCACTCATCGTGTCTGTAACTGTCTTGGAGGCTGAAAGTCACCAAATCTTACCGCATGTAGAGGATATAACTGATACACAATGTAACCTAAGCTAATACTTGGATATAAGTGACTAAATAGACTTATGTAGATATTTCTACCCTATTATAAAGTCATCTGGCGATGAATTTGTTTGCAAACAAGTGTATGAGTGTTTATGCATCATATATAGATCCAGCAGGAATGGGATAAAGTCTGTATGTTGCAGGACAGGTGGTAGGCCTATACATGCAACCGAGCTGCTCATGGTACCCCATGTGTTGCTCGGGCGTGCGTAGCTGGGTGTCCCTGGCCCCCCTGCCGGGGGCATTGGCATCTGGTCCTGCCAGCTTGCCTGCGCCCTGGCATGTTGATAAGCCCAGTGTGCTCTCGTCGAGACACCCGTCTCCAACGAGAGACCTGGTTCAAGTGACGATAAGCTCACTGTACCTGACCTGTCTCTCTAAGCCTACCCACAAAGTCAGTGGACGATAAACGGATATCTAACGGTAATAATGAAAAGATGGGACCAGCATGTCCCTGGAAGTGTGTTTACCAGGGACAAGGCACCCGTCATGGTATTTCTTATCAGTGGGTTTTTATTCAAAATGGCAGCTCTACTTAAATTGGCCTCCATACTGCGTCCTATAAGCCTAAGGGAGTGGTAATTTTTTAACAACAGGGGGGGGGGGCGGTGAGAGAGGCAACAATTTTTTGCCCCCCCCCCTTAGAAGGGTCTGAAATGTTTTTGTCCCCCGCCCAAACTCACCCCCCCCCCCCCCGTTGTTAAAAAATGACCTCTCCCTAACACACCTAGGCTATATGCCTGCCCCGCGTACATTAAGCCGCATCCTGAGTTCAGGGTCTGAAAAGGTTCCTACTCCTTCCTATGGTCTATATGATTAAACCCCCAACTATAAGCCGCACACTGGAGTTTCTGAAGGCCTACTCCAGGGTGGATTAGTTTAGAATATAGGGGGGAATATAGGCCTACCTACCGGGGTAAGGTTGCCTAATTTGGACCCCCTAATAAAGAACTAGGCTATATAGCTATAGGCCTATAATATGCTCTATTTATCTCATAATTCAATTTGTAGGGGCCTACAAGGTTGATTCAGATTGGTTTTGTTAATTATTGCATTGTTTAGTTGTAGCCCATTTCTGTCCATTCTTGGCCTCAGAGTAAGAAGTGCCTGCACTCATGCACAGCATCAATAGCTTACACTACAGTAACGAGAGGATCCAAGAGGGCACGCCAAGGGAATTTAAGGTAGGCTACCTGTAGGCTAGGCCTACAAAATGAAAATACCAAGGCCCATAGCTAGGCCTAGATGTTCTTGAAATAGGATAACATTATGCCATTTATTAAACGGCTATTAGATTTAGTCTAGGCTATCAAATTTGCTGAAAGAATGAATATCCCTGGTGTGAACCCTGTGGTACCCACGGTATCGTAATAGCAGGTCCAGGTCCCTATATGGGCCAGGTACGGTACTATATAGGCCCACTATATGCCATTAGATCTTAAAAGTTGAGAAAATGTCTTCTGTTGTGGGCCTAGTCAATGACACCCGGGGGGGGGGGGACACTCACATTTATTCTGACACAGGTGTGCGACTGGAGCTACAACAACCCTTACCCAACCCTTACCCAACCCTTACCCTTGTTAGGGGGATTTTACCTAAAAAACTGTACCCTTCTTAGGGCACTTTTGACAACAACAAAACTATGTTTTTAAAGAAATATCTGACTGATAAACCATTAAAATTCCCTAGATGTGAAAATATGTCCTGAAAACTCGGAAATTATGGTCAAAATGTGGGTAGGGCCTATTTTTTTATTGTAGGCCTATGTATAAGCCCCGGCTTATACGACTGACAGGTAGACACTGTACCTACCTCACAGTGCTGCCCCCTGGATATTGCAGCATGGACTGCACAGGCGTCGGTAGTAACGGACACAGCTGATTCAAACACCGAACAGAATAATAAAATTTTTGGGATATTTCACACCTAAGTCAAAAATGAACCCTTCTTAGGGGGATTTTGATGAAAAAGTGCCCCTGCAGCCGCACACATGTGTCAGCAAAATAGGGGAAGGTGGCCTAATTTGGACCGGCTCCTAAATTGGACCACCCTGCTCCTCTTGGTTGCTAGGCAACATTTTATCGTTCAAAATCCTTTCAAATTTTTAGATGTCATATTATACGTTTAGACTAATATGAAATTTGATGAAAAACCATTGTCATGTTTTAAGAAACAAACTATCAATGAGAAAGATGAAAAGTTGCCAAAATTGGACCAGCTTGAGTGTTAATTGGACCATAGTTGTAATATTGGATCCAATTTAGTTGCCTAAATTGGACCACCCGGTGGGGCCTAGGCCTACCCAGGTAGCACAGAGACATTGGCATAACGTTGGCCCAACCATCCCCAGTGAACAGCAAACGTTAAGAGAACGTTCGTGAACGTCATTTTAAAGCTAGAAAGTGAACGTTACGTTTTGATGTTTTCCAACATAAATGAAATGTTCAGCAAACATTTACTAATGTCCATAAAGGCTTTAAAACAAACGTTCATATATAATGTTTTATAACATCAAACAAACATTTAACAAACGTTTGTTAACATCAACAGTAATTTAGAATGTGAACATTCATTCCAAACATTTTAAAATGTAATAAAACATTCAACAAATGTTTATAGAACGTTTTCTAACATCTTTTTACATTTGTGTTATACATATCTTCCCCACAAGGTGGCAGGCCAATCGAATGGGGAGATTTTCCCTGTATGTTCTGTAATCTAAAGTTGCTTTAAATGTATACATTATCATATTTTTGCTTACTTCATATATCCTTGGATCAAAAATTTAATTCCAAGTCATGCTTGATAGAATATGACTGGTTTTATCATATTCTATTGGATTGAATGAAATAATCCTGATGAAGACACCCATTGCTTGTTACCAAGAAATCTACATATTCCCTCTGAGGACAATGTCCTCTTGCACCAGTCCTAGAGATATTTGCTCAGGGATTACAGGTATAATGTGCTTCAGGAGAACTCTATATGAAGATACTTCTATGTGCACAACAAATGATTATGTTCTGTCATTAATTTGGCAGGCACAATAGTTTGGGCAATAGGTGCCTATACAAAATACAAAGTCAAAATACCCAGCGGTTATGCTAGTAGAAACGTTTAAGAATGTTCTCTAATGTTTTTGAATGTTGAAAATTATGTTAGAAAACATTTTAAAATGTTAGAAAAAAACGTTTGTATGAACGTTGAAAAATGTCAGAATGAGTCAACGTTTTAACGTTAGAATAACATTCAAAACAAACGTTTCTAAACTTTCAAATTATGTTGAAAAACGTCAGAAAACGTCTTTTAGTTCACTGGGTCGGCTTTACATAGGCTGCCCATCCTGCCGATGGTGCCAACTAAATGCCAACATAGGCCCAACGTTGGCTTTTGGTCTGCAAACATCAGCACCCGGGCATCAGCATCGGCAAATGGTCGGCCAAGGGTCCAATTTAGGCATCCAGGTGCCTAAATTGAACCCTGACTAGAGAAATTCAAATGCCTAGATTTTAATGCTATCACCATAAAACTATATAAAGATACCATCACAAAGTATATAAATTTTACATTAAAATTCATAGAAATAATGACTGGACAGGAAAAAGTTATGTACCCCCCCCCCCCCTGGGCTATGACACCGGCTGATGGTGTGTAGGGTAGGGTGGGGGTAAGATGCCCTTAATTTACAACTGTGTCATTTCTAAGGAATTTATTGCTACTTACAGAATATCTTATACATTAATCAAAGGATGGAATAACATGTTCTTCATGTGCAAAAGCTTGTCAGCCCTGCCTTATAGAATGTTATGATAAAGCATTTGTGAAAAAAATGGGCCTTTTACCCCATCATCTAGAGGCTGGGGTAAAAGGCCCACAGCCTTTGGGGTAAAAGGCCCACATGCATATAAAAGAGCATCATAATTGGAATAAATGCTCAATTCAAATTCTTATCATAAGAAAGGATACTAAAGATAATCTTCATAAGCTACAACTAAGATTTGGACGTTGTGAATAACCTAAAGTAACGCTTTAGATATTTTATATTGAAGTTCAACGAATGACAGGGTTGGATAAGGTGAAATACCCTAATAACATGTAAATGAGCTAGTTCTAAGAAAATAATTCCCAATTAATGCATATTTTCCACAATAATCAAGGGATGGAACAAGGATTAATAATTGTGGAATAGGTTGTCAGCCTAGCCTCATGGAATATTCCATTTCAACGTTTGACAAAAAGCGGGGCATTTTACCCCGGACGTCTAAAGGCTGGGGTAAAAGGCCCACACCGATGGGCCAAAAGGCCCATGAATCCGATGCTAAGATAATGTTTAGGTAAAAAGCCTATGTAGCTGTTGGAATAAAAGGGAAGGTGAATAAAATGTATCTTTATGGCCTATTCTTAACTCCTTCACCTTATAGCACCTCAGCTAATATTTGTAACCCCTAGCTTTAACTTGCTATCCAACAAACCATGCACATTTCCAGACCCTTTTATTTCTAATTATCTTAAATTGAACATGATGATCTTAACAGTTATAAGATATTGAATGTCTGATAAGTCGACTATTTCTCTTCCAATCACAATGAAAACCTACAAAAGAGGTCTCCTTGAGGTAATCTTTACTTCCGGTGTATACAACCACTATACCTTAGACATGAGAGCTAAAGGGCCTTTTACCCCAAAGGGCATCTTACCCCTTCCTACCCTATTCTGATGTTACATGTCAACCTTTCAACAAAATAAACCTGCTACCCTCTATGGATAACCCTCCTTTATATATGTCATTTTGATGGTCGACAGCTGATAGCCTAAAAGGGGGCGGGGTCTGAACGCGCTTCCGGCTCAGGACGCGCCCTGATTGGCTGGCGGTTTGGTCTTTCACCCACACGTGCATTTACCGCCATTCGCCATTTAGACGAGAAAGGGAATCGAGAGGGGCAGACTCGCGCCCAAGAGCTCGCCATATTCTAGGAGGATTTACCCCGAACAAAACCTTTATCATCGAGGGAATTACACCACAGACCGAATGCCAA
The DNA here is from genome assembly GCA_949317995.1 of Acholoe squamosa. Classification (NCBI taxonomy): domain Eukaryota; kingdom Metazoa; phylum Annelida; class Polychaeta; order Phyllodocida; family Polynoidae; genus Acholoe; species Acholoe squamosa. The sequence continues at coordinate 24,632,209 of OX439046.1, forward strand.
TGTCAGGGTTCAAAGTCGGGATCGTCCGACTAGGCCGGGCAGCAGGGAAGGTGAGTGTCTGCACTGTTTATGAACAGCTCCCGTCCGCTTATGTTATGTTGACGGTGTTGTTGAAAATGGCGACGGGCGAACAAAGGCTCGGTTGAAATGACCGATTCTAGCGACCGTGATATATAAGATGCAGCCTCGTGCTTGGCGTAACCAAGTAGCATTGAGGCTTACGAGAGTCGGAAGTTTCATTTAACCCTACTTATTTGTCCGATCTCTGGTTATTGCGGTCAGAATTGGCACTGACATTGTTGACAGCACCCCGAATCTGACAGCGGTAGGGACACCGCCGTAGTCCTTGACTGGTGGCGGGCTGTGGTCCAACACAGCCCGGTTGCCGGTGAGTGTCGGCGGCGGTCTCTGCCTCCCTGAGCTCCACAACAGCCCACATAAATTGTTCATCGACAGCTCCCTGTCTGCACTGGGATGCCAAGGCAGGCAGGAACGTGAGGGTGCTGCACATACATGAATAGTAGATAGCTCAACACTATAGTCTACAGTCCACATACCTATGCTAGGCCTCTGCCACAGTTAACATGCAGGGCCTACTAAAATTTTTGAATGAATGCAGTGACATGATAATGTTGAATGCATTGTATAGATTACAATCTTTGTTCAGCATCATACCTTCCCAACTGTGTGCCTGGATGGTGCAGCAGATCCTACAAAAAGGGTAATACTGGTAGCTTAATCCCAGGGTTGATGTTGTTAGCTATTCTTTCTATTTCTATTGTCTTTAGTATCAGATATCGGTAGATAGACTACCGGTACTAGTGACTTTACTGGTTTTCCTTTGTGCAATGGCAGTTGCTGAACCTATATCACTTCACTTAGTATGATATCCACTGTTAAAACTTAAATATTATAGCAGCAGATACATGTACGAGATACAGCCTATTTATTTAATACAGGTATACGATAACAAATTTCTAAGAATAGGTTTACCGGGTGTAACAGCCTAAATTAAAGAAATGCGGGAGAGATAAAAAGTCTTCGCCAGAATGGGTTTTGTCCTGATGTTCATCATTTCATGCCTCATGGTCTTTGAATAGGATTCCTAGTTATTGCAGATACCCAATAATACCTACCGAACATGTATAAATATTAAACCTCCCACTGAATATATAGCTTATTGATAAAACCTTTTAATTCTTTTGTTTGATATTAGAAGAATGATATTAAAAGATCATCCACTGCATTCACAGAACTCTCGTGATTAAGTCCTCTAGCACTGTCACCTCCTGCAGTTTTGAGTGAACTCCACACACGATACATGCCCTCCACACATGATCTACACCTACACAACAAAGAAGTCGTTGATATCATCCCTCCCACTGTCAGTGAGTTTGGGTGTGTGTGTTTGCTCCATAGACCGTGTCCACTGCACACTATACTCTATGTGCTCATGAGTAAATTACATTCCTTTTAAATCCATGTTAAAATCTGTGGTTGACACAATTTGATATTGAGAATCGGGCCAACACATGCCTTATTTCCAATGTGTAGAATTAACCCTTTAAGGGCAGAGCAAAAATTGTTGCCCTGGCCATGGGGACGGCCTCTGAAAAAGTATAGTTCTTAGAGGACGAGTCTATTTTCAATTCCTATACTAATCCTATATAACTGGCATCAACTACAGTCGGCGCTGGGTTAATGGTCACCCAATACACTACAGTTTACAGTGCAGTAATCTATAGTAACAACTATACATCAGAAAGAGGGATGACCTGGGGCTCATTTTTTCAAAGGTCAAGGGAATCCATCAAATCGCACTGGTCAGCATAATACCGTAGGTCACCTACAAGTCCAGGCCTGAAGCTTATATCAGCTCTACAAAAGCCTGGGAATATACTCAAATATGTCTGATATAATCTTTTAAACTCTGATATCAGCATGAGTTTAGAAGACCTTCTCCTGTCTTGCTAGACACGTAGGATTTTGTATGTGTGCTTTTCAAGTCTAGGGGCCCATGGATTTATGACGTGAACAACCAGCACTGTCATTATTTGACCTGCTTCCTCTTAGATGGCAGGCAGTGAAATGCCTTTGTTGACGTGACCCTATTGAGGTTATACTGGAAGAGTAGACACTATACATTAGAACTATAGCACTCTTTAATATAAAAGTGACAAAACACCCATGGAGTGGAGTGGGTGGAGCTATAGCATACAGATTATACTCCCCACCTTTAAGTTAAATGTCATAGGTTTAACATAGGATTAGCCTTAAGATTAATCTTATAAATGACACTACACAAATAAGCATCCAGTGCTGTCATCTTGTTGGTTAATTTTCAAAAGTTAGTATACCGGTAGTTCTATAATTTGGTAAACCAGTTGGACAGAGACATACATGATGTTGTACGTTAGTGCCAGTCTGCTAATGAAAAAAAAATATATAAAAATATCTAGCCTACATTGGGCTCCACATGTACGTGGCTAGATTAGTCATAGCTGGTGGAGGGTATGATTTAAATAAGAACTTTGATACCCAATTTCACCCTAGTAATTATTCAAGCTGGAGATGCTAGCTTTTATATGGCATGTTTATTAGCTTACACACGTATATCAATTCATGCATTGACCCTGCATGCTAATAGTCATAATTTTTCTTTTCTCATTAGAAATTCAGAGAGTTCCCAGTTTTCAGGTTCTCGTTTTAGCCTGCCAGATTCATGGTGACTAGTGTTGCTCTATATGCTGGTCACACAGTCACTATGACTCTTTTAGCTGCTTATATTGTGCTCCCACTGGGCCTGTGCTGTGGGCCTGCTCAGTTTATCACAGTTTGTACTGGTTCACAGTCATTGTGTTCCCAGCCCCCTCCCTAAGCATACAGCTGGACACTATGAATGAACTAGGGGATTATTAGAAATTGATATAACAGGTTTACCTAGTAATCCTGTTTAATCTATGTCCACTGATAAGAACAATGATAACACATTTTAGACCTAATGATATACCTGGATATGTTTTCTCTCAAAGGCATAGGTAAAAAATCAACATACCAACAAGTGGTGAGTGGGGGAGGGAGGGTTAGCAAGTTTGAGATCTATCATATACTTCTTAGTACAAATCGACATGATATATACTGCTTTTTTCATAATGTTTTGATTAATGAAAAATGTACATAGTGATTTTTATCATGAGCTTTATAGTTACAGGGACACGGAAATAGATGATGAAACCTCTGCCATACAATTCATTGATACAATATTAGTCTAAATTGGGCATAAGGTATTACATGTAGTTTGAATACCCCGAGAGGAAGAACATGCATTTACTCTGAGTATCTTAAAATGACAAACCAGGTCATACTTGTATGTGCCATAGCTGTGTTTTTGTTTCTTATTCTGAGTCATACATTATATACTCTACCACATAGACATTATACTAGGGAAGGCAGGAGGTGTTGAGGATAGGACCCATTTGTTTTAATACAGCCCTTCCCCACTCCCAACACACTGTCAGTACCAGTGTCCCACAGGTGGTGGTGGTGGGGGGGGGGGCTTGTCATAGAGGTGACACACAGGGCTCCTTTGTTGACACATGTCGCTTGTCCCGTTGCCCTGGCGACCACTCTCACAGGATAGAATATGGCCCTACAGTGACTTAGTGTACATATATGGTCTTGCATTATACTACCTATATGTCCTATAACATTCTACTTAATAACGGCCCTTTCTTGATACCTTCCCTGCCTATACCTAGTCGAGAAGAAGCCTCAAAACAACTACTCTAGTACCATCAATAGGGTACTGGCGGGGAACGCACGAAGGACACCATGGTGTTATGAATAGAGAAATCATGCCTGAGCATTACCTTTAACCTATATCCCGTAGGAGTCCAGACCCATTCCTGGTGGGTTCACCATTTTGAATGTTGCTGCGTCTGTCAAAACTGCAAAGGTTGATACACTGATCAGAGATGTCATGGGGCCACCCTTAAAAATATGTCCGTTTCCTGTCCAGAGGGTGGGATTTTTTAGACCCATGAGGGAGGGAGGGAAAAAAGATTTTTTTAGGTAAATATTTTTATTTGTCATGAGCATCGTAAGTGGACATGGCATGAATTTGTGATCATATTCTAAGATTTAGTGATTGGAAACCTAGATTCTTGTGCTGGTGGACGAAAAAATAAATTGTTTTTCAGAACTCAGGAAAAAATTTTCCCATTCTCACAAAAAAATACACCAGGCCTCTGGACAGGAAACGAAAATATTTTTAAGGGTGGCCTGATGGCTACTAGTACCTTGTCCCTGGAAAACTGCACCCACGTCCAGGGACAATCTTGTGCCCATCTTTAGATATCAGCTGTTATCTTTTCATTGCCAGATTGGGTGGTACACAATGCATTACCTCTGATATGAAAGGGTATTGTAGAACCCATACACATGTATGTCCCCCGGTATGTCCTCACTACCACCCACCCCCCCCCCCCAAAGGGTGGCGTTGCTTGTGTTTTCACCCGGTACTATGTAGTAGAAATAGCCCCTATACATAAACTATAGTACACATGTACAAAATATACCACCATGGTATCCATTTAAGTAGGCTAATAGAGCCGACCCCCATAGAATCTCACCCAATACTTTGTATACAATTGTGTTCTACAGGAATGTGAATGCTTTGAATGTACATTTACCAAAGATAACTTTCTCCAGACGGCACAGCCATCTTATAAAGCACTACTCTGAGTACTACATGTAGGCCTATAACCCTGCTTACTATAGGTGTGATGAAACCTCTAGGTATGATGGTGATATTGATGCTAAGGATGCAGACCTGCAGCCCACTGGGGGACCCCTTAGTGAATGGTGGCTATAGGGCTCCAGCTGCCGTCAGCTGCTGTTGATGCTGCTAGCAAATGCTGATAATGGCTCTGCTATACACTGTCCAAGATTAAGTGGAGCTATACTACTAAGCTATAATAACCCTTTAATGGTCACTGTTATTTTGTTGTTTTTTGTTCTTCTTCAGCAATGTAGGAATAAACAGAGTTTAGGAATTGCAGTACTAATGGGCAGTGTTTCTAAGATTCAATATACCCCAGTATTTAGATTGATTACAGCGCAGGATACGTTAGGACTAGACGTGGTATAGCAGGAACGTGGGAGCGGGGCCATACGTTCATGCCCTTTGTATACCTATGCCGACTTGCAGGTTCTATTACAGCTGCATACATTACTGCCCAGGTCACATGTACATGAACATAACCAGGGGCCTTTATTTATATTTAAACCCTTTAAGGTTTTAATGCAACAACATGACGACAACAACAACACAACGGCAGCAACAACAACAACAACAACAACAACAACAACAACAACAACAACATTATCCTTTCAATCAGAGTCAAATGCAGGAAGTGATAAGGGGAATGACAGGACAAAATTGAAATTGACGAGAGTTAAAAATACCCTATTAAAGCATTTATACTATATGTCCATACACCTAACATCTATTGATTCTATTAACACGATGTCACATGGTATTTCAGCCATAGCATTATAAACGGCTAGCAAGAGATAGCATACTCTAAGCAGTATGTGCATATCCTGGGACCGGAAGTGTCACTGTTGACGCAGTCGCAAACAGAGCCTGGTGGTGCCACCTTTCTCTCTGTGCCCCTGATGGTGGTGGAAGTGATGGTCAGGGGCGGATCCAGAAGGGGTGGTCTAGGGGGGGCACAGTCAAGGAAATTTGGTCTAGGGGGTGGGGGGGGGCACAAGCAGGTTTTTAGGCCATGTTTCCTATAGTTAAGAGTCATAGCCTGGTCCAATTTCAGGGGGTCTATGGGGAGGGGGCGTGTCCCTTACCGCCCCCCCCCCTTGGATCCGCCCCTTGATGGTGGTTTGAGGAGCATTTTGAGGTGCACTTTAATACAATGTAGTATGTCCGGGAAGGGGTTTTATACCTATAATATATGTCTTTATTTTATAAATTCAGGGATCCCTCCATACCATCAGCATCCGGTCTCACCCCCTTCTGTAACATCAGGCTTCAAATTTACTAACAGTCGGCATGTCAATGAAGTACGTATGTACGGTATCATTGCGTTTAAGTGCCGGGTTTTGAATAGATGCTGTGCTTGTATAAGCGCCGGGGTTACGGGGGGCATGAACCATATACCTTGAATAAGCGCCTGTCTCGAACAAGGTCCGAGGGTATATTCAGTATTTAGTAACGAAATTACCATGTGTCACCTTTCATTACAATGCTCAGGTCATCCAGGGAGAGCAGTAAACCAGTTACCCCAAACTGATGTCCTTCAGGCTTTTTGTTGATGATGTTCATATCGTAACATCATGAATTGTGAAACGCCTACACAGACTAGTGCACACAGACATTGGAATGGCCCTATAAGGTACTAGGACTGATTTATTTTGATCAGAAAATAAATACACAATATATAACAGCATGTGCCCGTCATATGTCCTTGCATAATTCCTTTTTGAAAAATCATAATATTTATTCAACGAGGTGTGCTGGCAGCTAGCGTCATTAATAATGACCCTCTGTCCCATATAACGTCACATTACGTCACATGACGTGCACCAAGCGTCCACGACGGCTGTCAAGTTAGATCTCTCGTATACATCTGTAATGTGACCGACTATTGACCCACCTGGCATAGTGTTTACCCTAGCCACCACTAGTCACCATATGCCCAGGCAATATACTTGGCAAGTAAATACATGCAGCGTGGACCAGTGTAGATGTTATGGTAGCAGGTTGGTCAGGGGAACTGAGCAGAGAGGAGGGGTAGGGAGTCGAGAGAAATGACATTTATGTTGTTGCTTATGCTATACACTGGGCAGAGATGTCACTTTTTCTGGTTTACTAGGAATTCCTGGTTTTATTTTGTCAAGATTTCTGTACTAAATCATGATAATTTTCTGTGAAACTGTCCAAAGTCCAGTTTTCCTGGTTTTTGTCAGCCAGTGAGCGGCATCTCTGACTAGGCCTTTTCATGAAACCCCTTCAATAGGTCTCAAGTCAGTTTCCCAATTTACGTTGGGGGTGTTAATGTTGCAATGCATCATGCTTTTTGATACACCGTTTGGGGAAGTCTACTTTCATATACTACTCACATTTGGTCTTGGTCTTGGAGACTGGCACAACAGTGGTTTGGGTATTTTGTAATTTTATTGAGGTATTGCTGATCTAGCATGAGCAAGATAGCCCAGTCATTTCAGTTGTTTCTGAGATTTGTACTTTTAATCAAGGATACGTCCTTCATAATCTACCTATAATTGCAGCCTTCCATCTGTTAGCAATATGTTTCGTTTAGGTCGATTGTGCATGAAAGCTTCCCTCCAGTAACTAGATGAACACGGGGGTCCATTATTAGCTTACACACCCACTTTACTCCCACCCACCCTTCCATCCCTCTCATCTCCTGTCTGGCGGTGGGTCTATATGTGTTGCTAAACTTAGTCCCCATGTCATTAGCATGTCCTTTGTTAGCACGGGTAACATGGCATTGTGGCAGTCGGTGACGTGTGGCACCAGCTGCACAAGAGCGTTCCTGCAGCTTCCGGGTAGCGACAGGATGCTGCCAAGTGACTTTCCCAGCAGAGTCTACAACAATGGTGTGACAACACAACTGAACAACTTTCTGCTGGGAGATTAGAATGCAGCGTCCTTTGTGCCAAGCGAGCAGACGACAATCATTTTGGGTCGCAGCAGCTGTCGCTGGTTCGCGGCGATACATCTGTGCCCCACAGACGCACCATCGTCATCAGGCCGGGTATCAGCTAGCAAAACATATATTGGGATTTTTTTTATGGCGATTTCAGGGTTTGTTAGCTCTACTGTGGACCTTCACTGTCACGACCTGCATGTTTCCAATAACTGCAAAATTCCATTCTTCTAGACCTACACGTGGTTGTATCATGCCACAATCTTTTGTAACATACCCTGATTTACACAATACCGAAGACTAGATATTCATACAAATTCACGAATATACATTCACAAATGAAAATTATATCTAGCGCACCTGTTGTTTGTTTTTTTGACAATTGCAAAACACAGTAAAACGTCACACTAAGAAATCAAAAGGTCGTAAGACAAATAGGCACCCACAGGGAGGTTCTCCTTCCTCACAAAAGCAGTCAAAGAGCCAAAAGTTATTTAGCCAAGATGACAGTTTGGCATGAACTGTTGTACTGTTTCATATAGTTACACTATAATAGCCGCTTGTCATACATCAATACTCTTGTGTCTACACGGTGATCTGCCTCAATTATGCCTCAATAATTAAAAAGGCTTAGTGAGCAGATTGTAATTGGTCTGTGATGCTGGCTAGTCAACAGCAGGTGGTTGATTGATCTCCCCCCCCCCACCCCACACCTTATCCACAACGAATTCTGACCCAGTCCCACACTAATACACTCAAAGCCCAACCCAACATACAACCAATACAACAATAATATTTACCACAGTCAGACCTTGCCTGGTCGAGCTCTGACCTGGATCCACCCACCCCTCAACCAAGCATCCCTAGACACTGAGCTGGTTACCATAGCAACGGAACGCTGCCTGTACTATGTAATATCTGGCTTCGGAGAGAGATGAATGCGGTCCTCGTCGGGCCCCTAGGGTCGGTGCCGGGATGTTGGATGGGGGTGGTCGTGGGGGTAGAAGGAAGGGCAGAGGAAGTTGGGAGTTAGCCACTGGCAGAGCAGCTAACCAATGATGACCTTTAATGGTTACTCTGGCAGATGGAGTGACCAGTACTGCCGGGGACGAGTAAAGCCAGGCAGTGATGATCACTGGCAGATGGAGTGACCAGTGATGCCAGGCAGTGATGATCACTGGCAGACAGAGGGACAGGCAGTGATGATCACTGGCAAATGGAGTGACCAGTGATGCCAGGCAGTGATGGTCACTGGCAGACAGAGGGACAGGCAGTGATGGTTACTGGCAGATGGAGTGACCAGTGATGCCAGGCAGTGATGGTCACTGGCAGACAGAGGGACAGGCAGTGATGATCACTGGCAAATGGAGTGACCAGTGATGCCAGGCAGTGATGGTCACTGGCAGACAGAGGGACAGGCAGTGATGGTTACTGGCAGATGGAGTGACCAGTGATGCCAGGCAGTGATGGTCACTGGCAGACAGAGGGACAGGCAGTGATGGTTACTGGCAGATGGAGTGACCAGTGATGCCAGGCAGTGATGGTCACTGGCAGACAGAGGGACAGGCAGTGATGGTTACTGGCAGATGGAGTGACCAGTGATGCCGAGCAAGTTTTTACCAGCAGAGTGACCAGTAATGACAGGCAATGATGGTCAGTGGAAGACAGAGTGACCAATGTTGCTAGGCAGTGATGGTCACTGGCAGACAGAGTAACCAGTGATGCTAGGCTGAGATGGCCACTGATGCCAGGCAGTGATGGTCACTGGCAGACAGAGTGACCAGTGATGCTAGGCTGAAATGGCTACTGATGCCAGGCAGTGATGGTCACTGGCAGACAGAGTAACCAGTGATGCTAGGCTGAGATGGCCACTAATGCCAGGCAGTGATGGTCACTGGCAGACAGAGTAACCAGTGATGCTAGGCTGAGATGGCCACTGATGCCAGGCAGTGATGGTCACTGGCCGACAGAGTAACCAGTGATACCGGGCAGTGATCTGAGTTCCTCGATGGCCCCCGGACGTAAAACTAAACAAACAAACAAACACACAAACAAACAAAAGACTGACCAGGTGACACATGACAACATTGCCCCAGTGTTTATAAAGACTCCTCCATAGTTCTTTCCAGGGCTTCTTTTTAAATACATCTACTAGCCAGCATTGCATTTACAAGTACATCAGACCAAACGTTTGGGACTTTACATAAACCCACAACCCTACAGATTTGTCATGGCTACCCTCATGCTTATGAGGGATGATACATCAATGCACTAGCTGTCTGACCCGAGGGATATAGTAAGAAGAATCTTTAAAACCTTTTAAAGACCCATATTGAGTTTTTTGTGCGAACGAAAAGCATAGGGCTAGTGAATGGCTGGTTTGACATGGTGACCGAATGGCACAAGTTGGTCATCGATTGGTCTTATATTGATTTTAGGTAACATGTCCTTGGTCTGTGAGCCCATGTTGTACAGCCATCAGGTGATTATTCTCATGAAATATTTAACCTGGGCAGGGCAGGGGTGTATATGAGGTCCCTAGCTACACTCCTCCCCTCCCACGACCAGAATATGGTAGGGGGTAGACGTGGGGGGAGAGGGGGGTGGTGGAGAAGCTATATGACTCTTATTAAAATTTCATATAGTCTGTATTTGCAAGCATATGGTGTGTTCCTGAGAAGTCATAACATGTCCCAACATTCTAAGGAGGAGGCTGAACACCATAGTGGTCTACAGCATGCAGTGTGGAATATAGACCTAGTTATGTCCTACCTTTGGAAGTAGCTAACTGATAAGACCAAACGCCAAATACCAGGCACTGCCATTTACACAAAGAAGCTCTTGTCACATGGCCAAAAGTGACTGTGCATGGCATGTCCACTGTTGTGCCAGTGGGGTGTCTGCCTAGTACTATAGGGAACATACATAGGGTGGGGAATTACTAGAAGGATAGGTGTGCCTCTGAGAGTGGAGCTCTGGGAGTAGGCCATGATGGGGAAGGTATAGTAATGGTACGGTACTGTAGGTGTGACATGGAGGAGTGACACTGGGGAAGTGATACTGGAGTTCGGGGTGTATAAAGGCCAGGAGAGGAATGGTAATAGTAGGGTACTGTAGGTGTGACATGGAGGAGTGACACTGGAGCTGTGTGCAGGCCATGATGGGGGAGGTGTGACATAAGGGAGTGACACTGGGGAAGTGACGTTGGAGCTCTGTGTGTAGGCCATGATGGGGGAGGTGTGACATAAGGGAGTGAGACTGGGGAAGTGACATTGGAGCTCTGTGTGCAGGCCATGATGGGGAAAGTGTGACATAAGGGAGTGACACTGGGGAAGTGACATTGGAGCTCTGTGTAGGCCATGATAGGGGAGGTATGTTAATGGTGGCGTAGGGGTGACATTCATAGGGAATGACACTGGAGAATGACACTGGAGCTTGGTGTAGGCTATGATGGGGAAGGTATGGTAATGCCCGGATGGTAATGGTGGGGTAGGTGTGACATAGGGAGTGACACTGGAGCTCTGGGTGTAGGCCATAATGGGGGAGATATGGTAATGGTTGGGTAGGTGTGACATGGGGGAGTGACACTGGAGCTGGGTGTAGGCCATGACTCTGGGTGTAGGCTATTATGGGGGTGCCTAGACCTGTGGGGGCAACCACCCATGTACCTGCAGTGCACGTGAGTTGCGTGATCAATGCTTGTACTCCCCAACCTTCCCCTTCACCCTGCAACACACAACACTCAGCCCACACCCCAACAGGGACACCCCACCCTCTCCTCCAGCTCTCCCTACAGACACACAACCCCAGGCTCACATCCAACAGTTCCCAGGGACCATTCACAAATAGATAAAGGTCACTGTATCGTGCCAATACCATTTTGTATCTTGTAGGGTGCTCAGCCACCTTTCCTGATTTATTGCAGAGAAAATACGTGCAAAATACCAATCCCTACAGTACTGCCCGAGCCAACCTGTCACAGAAAGATTGGCCATGTTAGTTCATTCTTAATTTCTGTTTCCTCAGATGGCCAAAGAAATACAGATGTACTGTACTAGGAACCTGCAGAGAAATGTTGATAGTCACCCCCATGAGGTTTCTGCGAATCATCATTTCTTCACTGGTTGTTCATCTTGATCATGCAGTAAAATAAAGGAGCAATGTAAAATGGCTTTGACACCCACTAGACTATAACATATTGAAGGATAGCGTGGGAATAATAGTTGAGCTTGTCTCTAGATCTAGACTAACCCACAGGCCTCTCGCCCCCCCTCTCCCACTGTTCTAATGTAACTAGGGGGCCCCCATGTCAACCCCATTGGTGCTAAGAAACTGGCTGTTTAAATATTTGCAGGATGCCCTGGGCGGCACAGGGAGGGAGTAGTAGTGGCAGTACATAGTACAGGTAGTTAATCACAGCAGCTGTTAGTATGGCATTAACCCTTTTAGCGCCAGCACTGTGATTTAATGCATTCTGCCAGTATGATGCATGAATGCATCTCCATATCTGATGCACTCAGTGTATATATTCAACTATGTATCATGCAACGATAGCCACCCCAGAGCACAAAAGGTAGCATTGCTGCGACTTTTAGTAGAGTATTTCTCCTAGTAGAATAGCACGCTTTAACCCTTTATTGGTCGTGTGACCTCTTTGCTTTTTAGGTTGATGTCATAATGATGCATCCATAGAGTGCTGCCAATGCTATATATACAAACCAGCATCTCAAAATTGTGTGGGAATTTCATAATGTATGAATGCAGCCCTGGTGAGTGGACCCATCATGGCATTTGTGAATTAAAGCACCATGCAGTATTTAAAGGGTTAATTGAAATATTAGACAAGATTGAATATGCAGCAGGTAAAGTGTTAACTGAAACAGTAGATGTAATATAGTCAACAGTTATGACTCATCATAATATTGATGCTGATTGATGCATTAAAGCACCCATGCGGCAGTTAAAGGGTTAACTGAAATAGTAAAAGTAATTGAATAGCACCATGCGGTAGTTAAAGGGTTAACTGAAATAGTAGATAAAATAGAGTCTACAGTGTTCACTAACACTGCTCCACACTGATGGCAATATCACCAGGAGCAGCAACAGCTCCAGCCAGGAGCAGGAAGAGCGGAGAGAACATGCCTTTTTTTTTTATCCATGTCCTCTACCCCAGATGCAGCCACTGGCAGTAGCATTAGTCGATGGTGGGCCTGAGTGTGGGTGAGTTGGTGGCTGGGGGGGGGGGGGCGTGCCGGATCGCACAGGCAGAAACCATTATTGGCTTGGGACGACAGGCCAGGCACGTGTGTGTGTGCAGGGGTGATAGGGGAGGTTGGGTTATGAATGAAACTCATCCTGTAATTTTGTCTTTATTATCTTTATCCCTAGTCACTGCTATCTAAAAGACATACCCTAATGCAGTTGGAGGAGATAAATCCAAAGTAATAATAGTCACTGCTATCTAAAAGACATACCCTAATGCAGTTGGAGGAGATAAATCCAAAGTAATAATAGTCACTGCTATCTAAAAGACATACCCTAATGCAGTTGGAGGAGATAAATCCAAAGTAATAATAGTCACTGCTATCTAAAAGACATACCCTAATGCAGTTGGAGGAGATAAATCCAAAGTAATACGTCAAGTAGGCCCCGGCTGTTTTCTTGATATTTTGTCCCAATTGATAACACTAGATAAGTGCATAAAGAGAGCAGACGCCATTTAGAGTCACAGAGGGATCAATTAGAGAATTTCGGCCAGAATTTCAAAAATGGTGGAAGCAGACGACTTCCGCGCTATGAAGAGTTTGTATGAATATTTGATTGTCTGATTGAAAGCGGGAGACATGCAGGTCTGAATGTCAGAAAAAAAGACACTTGAAATCTACAGGGAATATTTCGTATAATCTCGGGGATGAAAGTAAATTTAAATTTAAATCTTTTCATCGTACTCAACATTCTAGATGTACTTAGGCGAAAGGGCAGTTATACACTTAAGACTTAAATAAGATTGGACAAAACTACCATTCCTTATTCACTTTACAAAATGGTTGCTATTCTAAGCTTGGCCTCCCTATCAATAGCCTACCTACCTATGCCTAATCGTCCAGTGTATTAACTAGTTATGGCTAGATCTAACAACAAGGGATTACCCCCTCCCTTTCCTATAAAGCACAAATCTAATCAGGAAAAGATCAGGGTGGCACGTACATGCGCATGCGTGAAGCGCTGGTAACGAGGCACACCGATAGCGTCTTGTTGCTGCACACCTGTAACCAGCATACTACTTGTTACCATGGTTACAGTGACTTTCACGTCGTTAGTGCTTACTCCTGGAGGGCGGTATATAAGAAGTGATACATTTGTGGATATTTGAAGGTACCTTATTGCTCATAAAGACTAGCGTCTTTGGAATGGGGTTGGCCCTGGGGGTTGTCTCCATCCGAGAATTATATAATTACAATTTAGAAATAATATGACCCAGTGTGATAGCAATTAACGATGCTGTTGTCTCCACAATGGTTTAACATAGCTCCAGGTCGCAGCAGTGTTTAAACTCGGCCTTGGTTCTTCTAAAATCTTATTGACTGTTCTAGTAGAGACCTATATTACCTTAGCATTATGTTAGCAGCAAGGGTGAGGTGTTGGAGACTTTGTTGATGGCATACCAGTGCGTTTTGGTCCATATACCATGCAGGGGGCTCTATCCTACAATAGTACCTTTGTACCTTTGTCTACTGACACACATTTACACCCATCCATAGTGATGCATGCTAGCCTTGTCTTCTAGAAAAGAAACTTTTATATCACCGCCTAGTAGGTTGAACTAAAAAAAAAAGTCTATTATCACGACAACCTACACGAGACTTAGCTCTAGAGTATTAGATAAATGAATATAGCAAAGCAACCGAAGATATAGATAATTACAGAGTAGAAAAATAAATCTTCAAATTGAATCAATCCAGATCTAGGAAAATGTTAGAGTTGAGCAGGGTATTTCTATTGGAGTATATTAAAACAGGGAAACCATGTATACATATATTTATTGTATACATTCATGGCAAAATAGAGAACACATTGTCTAGAAATCTGCAGTTGTGCTAGGAATGAGGCATGGCCTAACCACTAGAGCTTAGATATAGGTGTCTAACATTGATCTGGAAGGTTAGGGTGGTAGATTAGAAACAAGGTTTCCTGAGTGGCATTCTGCCCAGTCTCCTGCCCTACGCCATGGCCTCTGTCAACCCCTATTATGGCCTATATGTAATGTGTCACAGTGCCAGTACTAAGATAATGGGATAACTTATATACATGTAACTCCTTTCAATGTAGAGACTAGTACACCAGATGTTGCCTCTCTCACTGTTTTCTAGGTGTATGTAAATAATTGGAACACTGAAAGTTGATCTGTGCAAAGCACGATAGGTAATCGCAACCATGATTAATTTTACAATTTATGTATAATAGCTTTTTATGATGAATTGTGATGTGCACGATTATATTATTATAGAACAATGAAAAAAGAATAGATAATGGATGTAAATTAGAGAGTAGAGTCCCTCCAGGTTCTGTCATTTAAATCAAAATTTGATTCAAAATGAAAGATTGCTGTCAAATGCCATAGAAATGAATCACCTTCTAGACGGAAGTTCATTGCAATTCACAACTCTATGAAACTTGGGCAAATGCTGAGCAAAAAGCAATAATGTATGTTTATATATGTGTGTAACAAAATACTGTCTCTGCGTGAAAGACGTACCCTGACTTCAGGAGCAAGCTATAAGGCACATCTAGAGTCATATTTTGGCCACTTAATAGTACTGCTCTAAAGTTCAAAATACACACGTAAAAGGGGCACCCTAACTTTGACTGCTTCTATAAGGCTTCCTCGCGTATAAGCTGTGCGTACATACACAGGTATTACGAGTCCCCAATGACAAGTAGTTGCTATGGAGGTCCAGTTCTTAGTGCCTACATAGTGACAGGTGGGATGTCAGTGACCATCACCTCCCCACATGCCTGACACCCACCTGCTCAGTAGTACTATATACCAGCAGGAGACACGTGGCCCAAGTTCCCACCTGGAACACCTGTGCACATGTCTCCAGTGCACAATACACATCATGCACCCCCTGCCTGCCGACATCCGCATGCCATGGAGGAAATGCCAGCTCCTCAGTTTGACACGTGCCCTATGGGCCTTATAACCCTGGAGGTATACCATATATGACATGGTGGGAGATGGGGGGGGGGGTCCTGAATGGTAAGGATGTTTCTATAATGGTGTAACAATCACAGTCATGTGGTATTGGGAAAATGGATTCTCTGACAGCTGGGACAGGACCTGAATAGTTGTGGACAATTATCTGCCTTTTACTTGATTTATCCTAACATACTATTTCAAGTTCAGATGGAAATTGTAAAGAACCACATTTTTATGTGTCTATGTAGATTCTGTGTTTTTGTTGTTGTTGTTGTTGTTGTTGTTGTTGTTGTTGTTGTTGTTTTCTCTCGTAAATCTCACAATTCAGCAGGTTCGTTATGAATGCCAAGTGGCGAGACTAAGATAAGTTGAACCCTCGTCTTCCAGGGTCTGGTGTGATATGGCATGTATTGTCAGATTTAAACCTCTAAATGTGTGAAGCCTAATATAATGTATTAATGTAATAGGTGATACACAGTTCTTTGTCTGGAGCCCTGCGCCCATCCCTGTATGTACTAGTATGTATGCTCACCCCACCCTCCACTCTGTGCATGCATGTGTGTGTCACATTCAGCCTAGCACATACCTGGTACATTGTGCTGGTGTACATACTAACCTTGCAGTGACACTCAGTGCACATTTTAACTGTACCAAGCTGCAGCCGCCACCCTCCGTCCACCATTTAACCCTGCAAGGGCGGTATCATGAAATCATACAGTGTACATGTCCATTTCCTGTCATCATGATGCACAAAATACAGTCCTGGTGATTCACTCGCCGAGGCTGCATGATACTGCTCCCATATGTTTGATACATCCACAAGAGGGCAATCAATAAAATGCAGTTCTAGCGAGTATAACTCAGAGTACATTGTATTGATGCATCGTGATGACAAAGGAACATGGACCTGGTCCTGGAGCCATACCCTTTAAGGACTAAAACGCACCCACCCTGTCGTCCAACCCTTTACCTGGAGGCACGTGCAACCATCCAGGTGTGACGCCAGGGTCACAGGCGTCATGCATGGCGACACACGTGGACATCTGCAGCTGCTGCTGCTGCTGCCACACTTACCCCCCCCCCCCCCCGACACACCCCTCATCCCCATCCTCCCCACTTAAAGGCTTACCACCCCCCACCCCCCTCCCCAACACACAGAGCTCCTGCCAACTTGTGCTAATGTTAATACACATGGCTATATTGTGGTATGGAAGTGCACTGGAGCGTGGCCAACGCCTGACCAGGTGATGCCTACTTGAACTTTCCCCCTTCCACCCCCTCCCCATTTGACAATGTTGTATCCATGGGGGTCTGATGCTTAGCCTTAGAGAAGTGACAGGGTATGATGGTGTAGAGATTTTTTTTTTTTTTTTTTTTGGGGGGGGCATGTATAAAGGTTGAAATTTGGGATGATGGTTCAAGTTATTATGACAAAATTAATGCATGGATTCCCCATGCATGTCAATACAAAGCTAATGGCCTTTCAGCTGAAATGGACCAAGTATAGTGTAACAAAGAAGTTTTACTGGTAGTGGTTTTATGCAGTAGTGCAGAAGAACAGAGGGTCAATTGTGGCTGTGGGGTTATGGGGACATTGGATGACCTGAGGCTATCATTGACCTCACCTCACCAAACATTGCTCGGTAAAGTGATAATGTAGGCCATACACCTCTTGGGCTATCACTGTGTAGCATCTGCCACCTGGACGTCTTCTTCCTCTGAGCTGAAGGCCTTCTGATCAGTTCTTTGTAGAAGTATAATGGACCATAGAGATTAATGTCATGGTACCTCCAGAGTAATCTTGCACATGCCATGACACATCATCAGCATGTAACTGAACAACACATATTTTTTTGGTAGTATATTACCACAAATGAGAATCATAAGCATTGTATCGAATCTATGCATCATGGTGGTAAAAATAGAGACATTCAATCTAGAAAAAGTACATCCCTTTAAATAGAAATGTGATGAGAAATTAAATTAACACTAACGGTGAAGGAGTGATACATAACATGAGTGATGAACGTACATGATGTGCTCAGAGATTGTTGCTTAGTAAAAAAACAACAACAAAAACCCATTAAAAAAAGTAAACAAACAACACGATTATCTCTTTCTCTCAGGACAGATACACCACTGTAGTGATGTGAGTGTAGAGGGAATCCAAACAACATCTATTGCTGAAAGTGAGGAAATAAAAAAAAAAAAAACAGTGAATAAAAGGATAAATGATTACAGCTTCCACATCCGTAAACAGAAACTCAAACCGTGGAGAGGGTCAGTGATTTAGAGGTGAATACCTACTAGGTATACAATTAAGGGGAGAACATGACAGCCCCCCCCCCCCCCCCTCGAGCTACCTATCTACCCAACACACATATCCCATGAACACTCTTGCTGGTCCACCTTCGATCTTGATCCCCTTAGGAGACAGCAGGGTCAGTCAGTGCAGTTATTGTGACAAATGGGTAAGTGTATAAGCTGTTAAGGGGTTAGAGGTGGGTGGTACTATAGGTCAGGGAGAGTGAGAGGGGATTTGGAGGCCGATTTGGAAATGGTGTAAGAGATTTAATCCTTTGAGGACTGGGCTTCACTGTAATGTCATAAGTGTTTCTGTCATTTCTCGCTTTTTTTTTTTTTTGCGGACGCGCATCATGGCTGCCCTATAGTGTTGATACAGTGTGGAAGGGTCAGAATGATGCGCTGATGCAGTGCGATGCGGTACGTATCGGCATTGCATAGATACTGGTGAAATGAAATTCACCAGAGACACCATTGTGCCTCTCTATCTGCCCATCCCTAAACATCTAGTAGTGGAGATAGACCTTTGTATTGGGGTGTAAGATGAGAGATCCTGGAGTAAAGAGATGTGTAGGGGATCATGGGGAAGGTGTAAGAAGACAGGTTAAGATGCCCACCTTTTGTTTGACTGAAAACTAGACGTTTAACCTCCTTCTGAACCTCACTATCCTCTGTCCCCCTTCACCACCCATGTATACATAAATACCTCTCTCAGCTGCCAATCTCTAGTCTACCTACAGTTTTACTTGCTTACAAGTTGCAAACACTTGAAGACATCCAATGGCATTATAGAAACCCTGCTCCTCCAGGATAGTACATGTACCCTGCCTATAGACGGATTCCTATAGAATCCATTTATGCAAAAGTTAGATAAAATACCTCTCTGAGGAAGTACCGGTAATTTGGATGTCTTCAAATTTGTTATATGGAATTAGAAAACAGCAACTTCTACAGCCCATTGGACTTAAAAGATGCAAGAATGTTTCCAATGTGGTCATTTAGATTGATCAAAGGTTAAAAGAAATATCATCTCATATTCTAGCCAGCTTGACACTGCAATTATAGGGCCCTATGCCATCCATTTATCAATAGATAAGTTGTGTACCATAGATAAACTCTACACCTCTATATGCATCTTTTGTCCTGTGTAGTTTAGGTACAGTTCAACCTACACGTCCTATAGTCCCCTATCTGTGATAGGTATACATTCAGTAAATACAACCATTGTCAATGCTCACAGACCATTCGTGAGTGCAGTCTGGCAATGTTAGAATAGTGATAGGAACAGTATGACCTTATCATGTGTAGGTATTTGATAAATGGTGCCCCGGCAGGTACCATAGAGATAAGCTCTCCCTGATAGGTGCTCTACAAGTTATTGTGGCCCAGCTGTGTAGGTATAGGTGTCAAGTCCAAGCCTTGCTGCTATGACAAGGGGGAGTGTTATCCACAGAGTCTCACCCATGCGATATAAGCATACAGACACATAGATTAGAAGAGGCCTATACAAATACCTGTCACTATTAGGGACATCTCTATGTGCTGTCAACGTATTGAAGAAGAGTGTATTCTTGAACATTTATTAGCAACATATGTATAGTCAAATGCATTTAGGTGATTCAGTGAAGAGTATTTAGGTAATTTGGTGGCCATAATTCATCCTATGGAACAAGTTACATTATTTCTTAATACTTATTTATCAATACAATACGTCGGTTATTTTTGTTAGTGCGAAAAACCTATCCTGAGATATAATGATATTCTAATTAACTTCGTTATATCCACCAGTAAGAGAAAAGGAATAAGTTCTATTTCCGATTGATTCCCACATTATATACATATTATAGAAATTCACCTCAAGATATTTACCCTGCCACATCTCCGCCACACAAAAGCACATCTTTTTTACCTGTCGACAAGAAGCAGTGGTTTAACATGTTAAAAGGCGACTGGAGGCAAATAAAGAACACACCTTGGACCCTAAGGCACAGGGCCCTTCCTCACCCAGATATATGGGCCACCCTGTGCCCTTACCCTTTAAAGGCTGGACCGTGCTATAAAACACTATATGACTATGCCATTTGGTTGTCATGGAACATGAATGCAGCCCTGGCGACTCTGCTTCCCAGGGCTGCATTCATGCATCATACCAACCCTTTCTGTCTGATACTCCTTCTCAAGGTTGGCATAACGCTCCAATACAACGCTGGCGAGTAATTTGCCAGCGCTGCATATATATGTGCATCATTGCATCCCTGTGGAATCTTCAGGCATCATAGAGCCCTTTAGCGGGTTAACTTAAACGTAACAGGAAGCGCAGCATTTTTCATGTTAGCATAGGCAATGGTGTAAGCTGTGTTTGTCAGTACACAAGTCTGACAGAGAGAGTGTCAGAGGGATGGGGGGTAGGGGCTGGAGGAATGATCCCTGAGAGCCTCTTGACCCAGCTCAGCTCAGTCTGCTCTTATACTGGTTTGTGTGAGGTATGACAGCAGGTTTAGGAGGTGTCTATGGAGGTAGTATACATGGGTGGTCAGACAGGATGTCTAAGCTAGAGGGGTGACTGTTGAGGTGGGTGCTGACAGCATAGAGTTGTGACAGGAGTGGTTGGTGCTGTATAGGAGTACAGAGTTGTGACAGGAAAGGTGAGGAGTGGTAACAGTGTAGAGTTGTGGCAGGACTGGTAGGTGCTGTAAAATTAATGGAAATAGATATAGACTTGTGATAGGAAAGGTATAAGTGTGCTGACAGCATAGAGAGTAGTTCCTGTTACAGCATAGAGTTATGACAGGGAAGGTAGTTCCTGTTGCAGCATGGAGTTATGACAGGGAAGGTAGTTTCTGTTGCAGCATGGAGTTATGACAGGGAAGGTCGTTCCTGCTACACCATGGAGTTATGGCAGTGAAAGTAGTTCCTGTTACAGCATAGAGTAATGACAGGGAAGGTAGTTTCTGTTACAGTATAGGGGTGTGACAGGGAAAGTATTTCCTGTTACAGTATAGGGTTGTGAAAGGGAAGATAGTTCATATTACAGCATAGAGTTGTGATAGATGTGGCAAGAAAGTAGTTACAGCCTAGAATATGAGAGGAAAGGTAGTTTTTGTTACAGCATACAGTTGTGACAGATGTGGCAGGAAAGGAAGTTGCTCTTATAACGTGTATACAGTTGTGACAGGATTGGTAAGAACTGTAATAATATAATAGTTGTGATAGGAAGGGGAATGCACACCGCACCGATGTATTGTAAATTTCTTTGGTATGTTCTGTCATAGAGCTATTATGAGAGTCAGAAATGGTGCATGTCATCGATGAACATGATATTATTGGTACTTCACTAGACCAATAAGCTCCATGAACATTGCAACCATGACATAGCATAGCCATTAGTGCAATCTCATGCAGCATAAGAATATCCACAAATTGTCCATAATATGTCACAGCCATGACATTATCGTCATATTGACAAACAGTCCTCAATAGACTATGAACCTTACCCCACCCCACACTAGCCTAGGCTACCCCGCACTACTTTGTTCCATATCTATATAACATGTTACTATAGAGCTTGTAAACATTCACCATGGCAACCACAAAGAGTCGCAAGCCATGAAAGTCTAACCAGTTCCGGTTTCATGAAAGCACCATACCCTATGGCCGATACCCTATATGGTCTCCATATAATATAGGCCAGATAGGTATTGCAACCAATATTACTCTAGACCATAGGGGTGTATGTATGTGTGTGAATATATATATATATATATATATATATATATATATATATATATATATATATATATATATATATATATGTATATATATATATATATATATATATGTATGTATATATATATGTATATATATATATATGTATATATATATATATATGTATGTATATATATGTATATATATATATATATATATATATATATATATATATATATATATATATATATATATATATATATATATATGCTGCATTGGTATAAGTAAAAGCCATAGAACTAGAGAAGTAACCATACAAATCGAGCCCTACAAATCTACATCAGGTCCTTGCAGCTGGTTCAACCTCTAGACTTGGCCTGATGGAGAATTAAAAATAGTACATTGCACTCTACATTATAATATAGAATAAATATACAAATGAACTGTGAGGTGTATGCTTATGCCCAAACTCTGTTCTTATACACTCTGCTATGATAGGGGGTTGAGTGGCAGAATAGCTGGCTCTCCTCTCATGGTGATATGGCTATGTCATAGATATGGTGTCAAACCAGGGTCATTGAGGTTAATTGAACCTAAGTATAACAATGAAGTAAGTGATTGAAAATCTGAGAGGTGTCGTGAATGACGACAAAATCACCAATCCACCTCCCCCCCTGTTGTTAAAAAAATGGTCACTCCCTAAACATGCAGTGTGTCACAAGATTTTGAAAAGTGGGATTGACAATGAGAAAATAACCTCTCATGAGAAGGGGGGGGGGTGAGTTCTCATTGGATCCCCCAGTTAAGGCGAGAGAAGATTTGATGAGGCGTCCAATCGTAAGCATACTAGTAGACTAAAGGCTACATCTACAGAAGGGTTTTCTACCCAACTGCCCACACCACCACTACCACCACAAGCTCAGCCCTGGTCTGGAGGGTCTGCAGCCGTCCAATCTGTACAGTGTGGACTGGAAGGGGGGGGGGGTGAGGAGGAGTAGGGGGGAGGTGTTGCAGAAAGAGGAGGAGTGTCCTGGTGGGGCCAGTGTTGCCATGGAAACGGGCAGGCGAGCTGGATTAGGGACACGAGATCTAGCCCTCCTCTCTCCCTCACCCTCCCACTCTCCCTCCTCCCAACCACCCACAGTTCTGTTGATGTCTCGGGCGGCAATGCTAGACTTGCCACCACCCCTCCTGTCTCTCCCAGTATTATTGATTTTAGAGCTCCCTCCCAGTCTCTGGCTGCTGGGTTATAAGGAAGGCGGTCATATTTTTATTACTTTCATCTTTGTGTTCTTCTCCTCTTTTAGCATTTTTTTTGATAGAGCAGTGATTAACTGAGAGAGAGGAGGAGTGGTGGAGTGTCTCATGTTTAACTCAGAGGGTGAGTTCCTGGAGCCATTTACTCCATGATCTAAGCCCAGTGTAGGGTTAAAGTGTTCAGTATTTGGGGGAAAAAAACATTGGTTTAGATAGTAGAATTGCTGTGGCTTCAAAATCAAACGTTGCATTTCAGAGGTGGTAATGATAGAACATGCTTCCATAAAGGGAGTTTTGTGGCCGCCTCGGTACTTTATAGAAAAGGGTCACGGTGTCTACTTAGTACCGTTACTGCCCCTCCCCTCCTCCCCCCGCCCCAACCAAACTTTCCAGCCTGTGTCCTTGGCTTCCCTAGCCCATCTGAAAAGGCTCTCCTCTGTTTTCACGTGTATATGTATGCTTGGACACAGACGCACAAATCGTATGTCCAAATTAGTTTTATGCAGCTTTCTCACCAAGAATATGACCTTAGCTATCAAAAATGGTGATACTGATTCTCTCCGACCTTGTTCCCTTCACTTACCACTCTTTCTGATTTCACCCCGAAATCTGTATTCATTAGTGACAGTGCAGACCTGTGCAAGTCGATGCATGTGATTATTTGCTGGAGGGGTTGCTCCCACATAGTGTGTCTATTTTCGCCATTAGCTGCTGTCATCTATATGATAGGAGCCACTGTCTCACGTATAAAAGATGCCACTGGCACCCTGCCACATTATGGTATCCATATACCCCTGCCATGTATATGTGAAAAAGTGTCATTTTAGTGTATTTAAGTGCTGTGTAATGAAATGTCGTCTGCTCATTACAGCAGACGACACCGCTGTGACTGTAGGGTATAAGTAGGTAGTAGTATACCAAAATGGGTCCCTCTGACAGCTGGGGTAATTAGGCAAGGTGAAAATTGGGGAAGGGGTGGGAGGTGGGGGTAAAAATATGGGAGGGCAGTGTCAGATGAGTATCAAAAGTTGGTGCAGTATATGGTTCAATGTAGACGTAGAATGTTAGATTTCAGGGATTTTCAAGTTCCAAAGATGGATATATTCCTATGAATAGCCCATCTTTGGGCCACACCAAAAAATAAGTTGGTCTACGGATTTTGGTTTTTAAAAAAAATGGTGTGAGTGAGCGAAATCTTTTTTTTTTAAGAATTTTTTGGCGTCCAATGGATTCCTTGCTGGAAGAGTGAGCCGAGCGAAAAAAAAATTATTAAAAAAAAAAATTGCCCAGCATCACAAAGAAAAAACTTGTAGAAACTGAAGCGAGCAAAATCTGTAGATGAGATTTATTTCAACGAAAAGAAAAACTTGTATTTCCGAAAATATGGAGAGGGGAATCTGTAGACCAACTTATCTTTTTTTTTTGGTATGGCCTTACAGGGCTCTATTTTAGCATTTTGAGGATTTTTGTGCTCAAGATACTTTCATACCTGAGATTGATATAGTTTCACCTGGTACTAATAATCAAATAAGGATTCATTGTGACCTCATCAAAACGTGTGTTCTTAATATACATATATGTATGATATAAATGGAAATACAATGACCTTATATTTCCTTTTCCTTCAGACATTTAGCTTTCCTTCTCTTCCCTCTCAAAGACATATCCCACCACACAAAACATGAGCCAAACAGACGTGATCCCCAGGTGACAGAAATAAACCAAAATGGTGGCTGCGCGTGACATCACCCAGACGACATTTAACCGGAAGTTGACCCAGGTCGTTTGCTCCCAGCGTCTCTGGAGTGGGCGGTAATAAGAGGCTTTTAATTAGCCACGTGACTCAATATAGCCTTAGGACTCCTAAGGTCAGGTTTGAGTAAGAGCTGGTGAGCCTGTCGGAGGAAAAAGAGACAAATGACAAGGGGGGATGAACTTATTTACTGTGGTTTAAAAACAGTAACCCTTGACTTGATCCGTGAAAGTTTTGAAGGACACTTTCTGCAGGGCTTGTTGTTCAATTCGTGGTGTTGGCGGTGGGGTCATAAGGGCCTTACATACCTTCATGCTTACCTCACCAAGAATTGTGAAAGAGGATAAGTGTAGTTGGGGTATCAAAAGTATCGTTAGTTATGTTTTTGTCAGGTAAGCCAGTATATAAGTGGATACTGCTGGTGGAGTCGGAGATGGTCTTAACGGGCGTAATACATGTAAGGGAATGTAAATATCAGAAATGATATTGAGGAGGAAAAAACCCATAAACACACATACAGAAAAGACACACACTAAAACCTAGAGACATAACTGTAACAAATTACCCAAACAATCTGACAAACTGAAATCTAGGTTGAATGTACATATAATTGCAAAATTAAAATTATAACCTAAAAAGATATCTATTACGTGCCTTAAATTGTGCTGCTCTGTGTCTTTATTATCTCTTCAACCATTTCTACCATTTGCAAACATCCTTTTTTTTTGGCAACCCAAGCGATAGGCGCATTATAGTCTGCTTTAAAAAAAGTCAATTAATCAATATAAGTCAACTGGTGAGGAAATCGACAAACAACACTTGTATTGTTCACGACTTCGCCATTAGTTCAGCTCCGTGGACTTAAGCATAAAGTTGCTCCAAAGGCCGACCTTGTAGTAGAGTGATCTTCCCATTATCTTCAAATGTGTTTAGATTTGAGTAACATAATCCTCATAACTAGCCCTGGATGACGTATATATAAGCTTATTGACCATCATCAGGTTGGTAGGGGAAGTAGAGGGGGATCCAGTCTTCTAACATGTGTTCTCTGGGAAGCCTTCTCTAAACCAGGTCAGGGGTATGGATCCCCATATCGATCAGGGACAGACCACTAGCAGTATACATAGTACCCAGAGTCCACAGAGACCGGGAGGGGGCTCACCATAGCTACATAGCCTGGAGAGGCTGCCAAAGGCACAGTAGATGCGCTATAGGACTCAGTTTGGCCATGTTTGGTATCAATATTACTATCGTCTAGAGTGACCATAAAAGGCTGCTATTAGCTTGGACATAATTCCTAACAGCATCACTGACGGTTTACTCAAGCAGGGCTACATTAATGCATTAGGACGACAAATTGATATAGATGTTGTGTAATTAAAACGGTTAATTAAATACATCTACATTATGTGTGCCTTTGTTAGCGTTACTTGATTCAGTAATGGTTCAACAACAACAGAGCATCCACATATATATGTTCCTCATTTCATGGTAAAGTCCTTTACCTTGGCCAGTCATTTGGACCCTGGATGAGACTATAACACCGTCTCCCCCAGTGGGTGAGACTACATTGGTAGTGAGCGTTGTGTATGTATACGGACTTAGCAGGATTAATTATTAGCCAATGAAATAATGTCAATGATTCAATGCGTTCCTCTCGGGGGCCAACTGGAACCCATGTGATAGGTCTTATCAGTAGAAATCGCTGATAACAAGCTCCAGCAATGGCGGCGCCCATGGGACAACCTGCTACCTCGGAATATGGGAATAGTGAGTAGTATAGTAAAACTGGGCTTTGTGGACGGCGACGTTACTAATGGGTGTGTGGGTGTAGTGACACACGCGGACTCTCCCCTCGCCAGCCTCATCAATCATCATCTGTAGATATTGATGCTATAGATAGAGGATGATATCAAGAGCTTTATCCACCTGGTACTGATAATACGTGATACTAGATGTGACTTTATATATTTCTCTTTTACTAATGATATGTATGGACAGAGATACCCATGTATTAGTGTGTGTATGGCTGTTAAAAAGCAATGTAACAATACCCGGTCTTTACAGAAGAATACAACAACTGAAAAACAGAAGAGTAAATGAGAGATTGGAAAGCGAAGAAAATGACAAAAAAAAAACAAAAAAAACAACAACTTTGGTTTCTTGTGACAATAACAAACCAAATGTGAGGTGGTAAATAGTTAGGGCTCTATTTATTTTTGTGTATATGTGGACTCCAGGGGGGGGGGTAGAGGGTGTAAATTAAAGGTAGAGAGGATGGCACACCTGGTGTGCACGTGTACAGGTGTGCACACTCCAACCACACCTGTGGACGCACGCTGGAGTAGCAGTGGTTGACTCACCTCCACACCTGGAGCTGCTACTACACTGGCCTCCTGTACATGTTACAATACTGTATTAAGGCCAGAGCAGCGCATGTACACCACAGGTGACACCCACACCTACACACACCTGGCCTGGGTTAGGTATATCTGTGTAGGAGTCCTCTTACTAAAGACCTTCCCTAATTATCATCAATACTCATGTAATTATATCTTTAAGTTGAAACTTTCTCTCTGCCTATAATCACATCATGCTCTCAGACTGTATTACATGTATAATAGCACATGGACACACACGTGATATGAGCACATTATGCAGTATATTATTGTGTACGAGATCTTTGGATTTACCCTCAGCGTACGCATGGATATATTCACTGCGGGTATATTCATTATTGACCTTATTAAATACAATCACTTTCAAAGTAGTCTCAGATGTTTTATCAAATTATGAACGATACAAGATGATGTGCACTAATCTGGCGTTGATGATGTACACTAAACTGCCCTGGAGTCCAGTTTTTTTTTTGTCTTTTCTTTTTTTCTCCAACTGGAACAGAATCGCGCTTATCAGGGCTATTGTTTGCAAGCGTGAAAATCCGCAGTGAAAATCCCAAGGGTTTCCCTAGATTAGAGCCGCTTTTCCCCTTTATTTTGTAAGTTAAAAAGGACAGGAGTCGGGACTTCCAAGGTTTCAAGAATATTTGGAATCGGTCACTTTCACCAAAGGGGGTGTTAATAAATACAATTAAAAGGGGGGATGTCAGAGCACAAGGGACCTGCTTAATGATAGGGTGTGACAACAGATGGCAAATGACGCCACCTCTCACTAGATACCCAGGATTTATAGTAGGGTGTACATATGTTTAAAGGGTTAGCCGTTTCGAGGCTGCTTCATACTCCAGATTCATGTACCTTTGTCGCTATGATGCGCCAATGCAGTGCTGGGGAGTAGCCTTGCCGTCACTGCATTGGTGCATCATACCAACTCGACTGGTGTGTATCAACCGAATAATCGTAATAAAGCATCATGTTGCATTTATAGGGTTAGTGAGGATAGTGACCACATAACCCATAATGTTCTATTCCCTACCCCCTACCCCATTGTCACAAGCCTGTAACTAGCCGGACGTAACTAGGGAAGAGGCTTGCGTCCCTTGGGACGTCATGTGACGTAACTCGGTAAGCTTTGTAGTCCGGTGTGACGTCCAGCTGGACGTGGCTTTGTTCCCTAGTTACACTATTGGTCTGTGTGTAACAGTTTTGTATGCTGTAAGGTCCCTTCAGTGCTCAGAATATTTCAACACCTGGTACATGTACTCTATTCTTCTTTTCACCATAGAGGCTACATAGGTCTTTTTTGTACCTAGAAGGTCTACGATATACAATTTCTTGTCTTGCAGGCTCTCTTTACATCTATTAAAGGTCTATAGAAAGATCCCCGAGACCTTTCAAAATCTGTTGAGAGAAAATAGAAAAGCATGGTATTTTTGGTCGGGGGGGGGGGTGTTCTGGTGGACAAGATTCAAGTATGGGACAGGAACATTAATAGAGTTTCTACAGGATATAGACATATTTCCTTTATTCTGAGTGATCATGGCGTTTTCCCACTCATAACCAGTAAGACCACATTGTAACCCGATCTTGATCTGCGGCAGGTATTGAGTAATTATCCCCGGATGTATCTTCTAACACCTGGGTTTTAGGTTCAATTATGACGTCACACAAGTAGTAATACCCGGTTGTAGGTACATTGATGTGGTCAATATCGTCTTTATTTTCTCTCTCTCTCAACCCCATGGAGAATCACTTTTAAGAATATGATATAGAAAAACTAAGCTGGGCATGAGGAGAGCTTGTACACGGACATTTCGTTTCAATATGGATACTAATGATGTTGTTAATGGGAAAGACAACGGAGAAACTAATTATGAATGCATGGAATCTCCATGAACTATTCTCTGTCTGGTACTATATATCTTCACAATCAATACACGTCATTAATGTATTTTTGTTTCTTTTCTTTCAGACGAAGTATGCATTATTAGATGAACAGGACATCGGACTAGTCGAACAATATGCCTTCGAGGTAAGCTTTCATAGCTTTTCTGCATTCCTATTTTTCACATTTAACTAGATAATCTTTCGCGTGGCCATTTTTCGCCAATGACTAGACATCATTCACTTAGGTTTAGGCAAACGCTCTTTTGACACCCCCCCTCCAATTACCTAATAAAAGTTGTACTATTGTATATATCTGTTTCTGTTGGGTGAATCAGTATATTTATATGATAACTCATAGAGAAACTTATACTGCTAACAAATAGAAAATCTCATATAGGTGACTATGCAGTATGCACAGGATCTCTAATGATGAATAGAAATTAACATTTCTTAAAAAATTGTTTCCAGGCTCGAGTTGAGGTGGACCCAAACGGAATGGGGGCCCGCATCTTGGCGTGGGCATTTGATGTGAACCGGGGGCGTAGTACGGGGCAATATGTACATTCTTTACTATGGTGAGTAAGCAATGTAGGCCTAGCAACCTATTTTTACCGGTAATAGGCTTTGATAGAGAGGTACAGGTAATGTGGGTTATCAGAGAAAATATTTTGATAGTCAGAATTGTGATGACCAATTAAATTGTACATTTTTATTTATTCCACCTTTTTTTTATAAATAATTTCCTGTCTAGATCTAGTATAAGCAGTGAGATGGAGCATAGTTGAAGTACGTCTTAACTTATTCACTAAAGTTAGACTTTGAATGACCTGAGTTTTATATAACTATAAGGCTAGAACTACTAGTAGTCATCTCTCCAAAGAACGCTGGTCATTTCTTTAGTCGATAAAAGGGTGTTGCTGTCAACATTGGTTGAAACATGAAAAAATAAATTTATGAGTCCAAGACTAACCGAGTTCTTCCTTAACTCACCAGGGAGCGACACTGCGGTGGCATAGCTCCCGGCTGGAAGGTGGTTCACAAGAATGGCATCACAGTAGACAACCGGTTGGAAAACCTCACCTTAGTACCAGAACAGAGCAAAGCACCAGAGCCCGATGACCCCTCAGACAAACCCAACAAAGAACAGTCCCTCTATTGGGTGGCCATCCAACAACTACCGGCAGACCCACTACAAGAAGTGAGTAGAGAGATTGTCACAAAGCCTTTGTGTAGTTACAGTAATAACAAATATTATGACTGGGTTAACCACAATTTTTGGATTAAATCAATAGCTTGATTTTGCATTTATGATTATGAGCCTGTTTTAGGCCTATGTCCAAATATTATTTCAAAATGGACATGTGTGCCCTAGTGTGCTTTTTTAGCTTGGTGATTGAACAATTTATTTTATATACTGGTAAAGAGTTGCATCGTCCTAAAATTGCAAATAGAAACCACACTTGTGATATTCTATTGACATAGTTGTTTACAATTAAGGGAAAGTATGGGGTGTAAATTTGATAAAATCAAATTTAAAATGTGATTATTACAGTCAAGTTTCAAATTACAAGATAGTTTAGATTTAAGTTCACAACACTGCCAAAATATGTTATTAAAGGAACCCTATCTTTTACAGTCGCCATCTGGTGTCTTGTTTCAGCAT
Source organism: Acholoe squamosa (assembly GCA_949317995.1). Classification (NCBI taxonomy): domain Eukaryota; kingdom Metazoa; phylum Annelida; class Polychaeta; order Phyllodocida; family Polynoidae; genus Acholoe; species Acholoe squamosa. The sequence continues at coordinate 24,663,068 of OX439046.1, forward strand.
TACCCAGAATCTATCTACAACCGTTTCTACAATGCTAATGGAGAGATTGTAGAAGAAGAAGGTGAGAATTAAAAGATTGTTTATGGATTTGATAAAAAAAACTTTTTCATTAAACCATGATTACTTCATCTTTGAAACAGAACGATAGAAATGATTCTTAGGATATTGCTATATTGATTTTAACAAAAAGTAAAGTGCTGAGCCAAATTGCTACCAGCAAAGAGTAGATCAACAGCCAACAATTAAAATCTTATTTCCAAAATGAAATGGATCTAAATGAACTTCAGTAAGAGTAAAAATAAGTTACCATTGTAAATAACGATGCATGTTTAATTATAATTATAACAGATGACAGCAACGTTTACTATGAGTGTCACTACCCACCCTGTACAAATATGGAGAAGGAGCTGAGAGAGTTTAGTATATGCGGCAGATGTCAAGAAGTCAGGTGAGTTGATGGTCTGACATGTGAAATGCAGAAATTTCTTATAAAAACCTGATTGAATTAAGGCCCTCCAGAATGAAATGTGTAAAAATCCCAAACCCTAATAAATCAAACTTCCAATAATGAGTATTTGTCTTGAACCATATGTAGATATAATAATTCTACCATTGTCTTACTAAGAGCATGAACCATGACTTTAAGATACTTTATTGTGGGGTAGGCCAAAAAGATAGTTTCTATGTAACATAGTTTTCAATAAGCTTTCATTTGTGTTTCTCAGATACTGCGGCACCTATTGTCAACAGCGCGACTGGCCAATCCACAAGAAATTCTGTCGTGAGCGCCGAAGACTTAATTTTGCAGAGCGGCCTCCGGAGCGATAAACCAGCTTAATGTTACTGTAATGCTCAGATGTATCTAGTCCATGAACAGTGAATTGTTTGTATATTTTGCATTTGTCATGATGATGAAGAAGGTGGTGCAGAAAACACAAAACCCTATGATGATCCTATGTTAGGGTTTGAAATATCTGTGAAAAAATATGCTTAGTCATAATGGTGGTTGTCTGTTACTATTGGAACCATGAATGGACATGGTAGACCTAGATTATATAAACCCTGTGCATGTATACCTTAATCAGTGGTATACATGGAAAATAACTGTTCTGTTATGTAGAAGTGAATTAACCAACTCAAGTTGATAGACCAATAGGATCTCATGTTTCAAGATGCTTCGGGTCAAAAAGTACAGGGTAAACTGACCTTTGATTGGCTGAAGCATTACCAAAGGGAAACTTGCTATATCCCCAAGGCTCATTGCATTTAACCCATATTGGAACCGGCTATATATATTATAAACTAATATACTTGATATTTTCAAACTAATGCTATCTAACATGTAGAGATTGTATTTTTCTTTACATTGAACAAAATTTGAACTGCTACAATGAAGCTATTGTATTCCCTTCACCAAAAAGAGAACTCCCAAAGACTTCAAAATGTTTTGTAAGGCCACAGCTACTATCCACACAGGGCCATAAGACTTAGATGTCTAGATTTAGTGGTCCACACATATCACCTGTGCACAGGGCTCATGCTAGCTCGCATTCAGAACGACTATAAGGAAAATAGAAAACTCACACAACTCTTACCTAGTAGCATTTCCACTCTACAAAAGTAAAACAGACCCAGTCATATATTGTGGGCACCACAGACCCAGTAATCTATTGTATGCACCTTAGGCCTAATGTAACAACACACTTAGGTATATAGGGTGGATAAATTATTATTAACAAAAGATTTCATTGTTATTAGTAACAAGATTATTACTAGTATGACATTGTGGATTGTCCTGGAAATACTGTCTTTAGTCCCACCCTTCTTTCAACCAGGTCCCTCACCTAACATATAACACACATCCACACCATACAAATCATGTACATACTTGTCTCATCCCATCCACTACAAATAAAGAGCCAAGGCCAACCATTTATACACATATATATGTAAATTCACCTAGGTAAGTCAAGATAGGATACTAGATGTCTCATCTATTTAACCCAACACAAATTCAACAGGAGCTATGTGACTAAGGGCAATTATACTAAAACAGTATTTTGAAGATAATTTCATAGTGGCCTAGTTAGTACTGTCTGGTATAGCGTTATCAATTAAAGCTTTAGCAGACAATTAAACACAATACCCATACACTGATTTATATGATTATGGATGTGACTTAGGGGTACAGTCCCTTATCTGGTTCCTTTTTGCTATATTAATACCTTCTGTGATTTAACCCATACCAATTTATCCAATATAATTGACCTTATTATCGTGTTGCCCAATTCATCGCAGCACTGACTTTCTATTGATCTCAAGGACAGAAGTCCCTCATGTTCTAACAGAAGACTATGTAAAATGTGTTTTGTGGAACTATGCTGTCCCTGTTGAGTAAAGAAAGCCCTTTTCTTCTGCTCAAATAGGCTGTTGACAATATAACAGACCAATCATGCCTTTGATCATCATGTACCAAAATGAAGAGGGAACAGTTGTAAATGCATAAGTCAAAGAACCCTGAGTGGAATGCCAAACTTCCAGTTCCATAGGTGTTTCATAAAAATATTCCCAAAACCTTGTTCAGGTTCTAGAGGTTAGTTCCATAGGTCCACACTATGATAAAATCTCAAATTGTTTTGGATATATCATCACAAAGAAATAAGGCATTTATGGAGCATTACATCTGCACAAATGTTAGGCACATGTATCAATACCACTCACTGTTGAACAGCAGCAGATGTATGTACCTAACAGGAATATGATAGCTAAGGTGTCGCTCGAACCAAATAAGAACAGCGACTCCCCACATTTAGGTCATGATGATAATGCAATACCTAGGAAAAGGAATCCTATGTTCCACTATAGAGCTTTTCATAGGGAATATCAGTGTCAAACACAGTGTAAATGTGACAAATTGGCCTTGGTATTTATTTCTATGACTGAGAATTCAGTGGGTACTTCATCTTTTCCAACCATATTCATTCATCAAGTTGTAATATAGGCTGCATGTACGCTGGCAGTAGTTGCTAAGCAGTTTTCCATTTGTTGTTTGTAATCCCCTTTTATACCCAAGTTACACCTACTTTCTTTCCTGTTTTTGTGAAATAACTTGTTCATTTTGTTGCATTCTGTGAAGGAATTTCCACATCACACTGCCACATTCTAGTGCCAGGCATGGCAGTTTTATTACTGGTGAATACTATTTGCAGACTTGGGGAGAAGTCTTCTAATTTTGGGTAGTTACTAACTGCTTATCAGTCACAAACATATATGCGTGCATCGCAGTGCACATCTGTTCTTGACCGAAGCACGCTAGATAATAACATAACACACCTAACTGTTGCTTTCTTCTCAAATTCTGGGGGTTTTAAAAATATTATTTAGAGGGAGAACACATTACATTGTATGTGTATAAATGTATATTAGATGGATGCTGAAGAGTGAATGGATGAGAGTTGTAAGTGAATTGTGCTGCTCACTGTCGCCGGATATGCACCCAGTGGTTGATGACAGTACATCTGAATACATGAGCCAAATATGGAATGTGAAATGGTGCAAGGTTGACATGAAAAGAAATCCCATAACTTCAGTCCTCTTATCATTTATCATACAGTTGGACAGATTCTGTATTTTGTTATTTGGGACCATAAGTTCTCAGTTACTTAAGAAGTCAAGAAAATAATGTGGAATTAACACGATACATTTTTGACTGGGGGTATCTTTATCTTTTGCGCCACAAATTTCACTGGTATTTCAGGATGTTCTGGATGTACCCAGTGATAGAAAAAACATCCAAACTGTTTTGTGTTATTGCTTATTAATTTTGTTCACCAGAAATGATGTATTTTCTAAGTTGCAATTGTTATTGGTGGTTTACATTCCAGTGCTTTGATTTACAGAAGAAAATCTGTTATTTTTAGATTTTGGTAACAAAATGGCAAGCCAGAGAGCTTGTTCTCAGGGTTGGCCATGTACTAATTTGTACTGGACAAGTGTTGGTTTCACCCTCCCCAATATTGCATAATGCTAGTGCTGTTGTTGAGTTGATAAAAAGTCACAAGTTCATTCCCTGTGGCCCAGCCATTCATATACTACCTTGAAAAATCTATGGGTCAAGGTAAAAGCTTGATCAAGGTCAGCGTTAACAAAGGTCAACGTTAAAGCGAAGTCTTCAAAGTTGTGTTCAGTAAAAGCCACTGCTGGTCAAAGTACCTTCTGCCCTTGTTCAGAAGTTTGTGAAAGTAGAAAATGTAAATGAAGTAGTTCACACTAAGCCATATATACAAATATAGTTGTATGTAACTTGCACAAATTGAAGTCGATTCAAATTGTCCGCTTCGATATTGTTCACGTCTTATGTGACTAACCCATTTACTGTATAGGGCGACAATGCTGAGAAGCTTTGACCCCGTTTGTGTAATGTTGCATGCCATATTAACAGAAGTTTTTGCTTTGTAACCATTTTAGCTATTTATTATTCATATATTTTTTTCTCATTCATTGATGGTTGTGTCTGTAGGTACATGTGTGAAGGGTGTGTGAAGTTAATATGAAACCTACTAACCCGCAAATAGCTTTTACTAACACAACTTTAGTAGACCGTGTACACCGCAGAGTTATTAGACATCAGCGCATGGCCCGCCTTAGCCATAAAGCCCACACTATTGTAACTTCCCCTGATGGTTTGTCATATCCCGATAAAGCTTATAGTCCTCTTATTTATTATTGTCCACAACGGTGTACCTCGATGATGTGCCATTCTTGTCTTCTCCCAATCACCCAATCATGGAAGGCAAACCATCAGCGCCACAGGGTGAATACTATGTAAGGGGCTATGTGATTGGCCGATTGCGGGTCATGCGTCTGAGCAGACCTAGATCTTGTATCGGTGTTGATGGTGGTGGGTCTGAACCATAGAGGTGCTCGTTATTATTAATATTAGCTATGTATGTACGGCCAAGGGCCACATGGTCGCTTAGTCTAAGCGATAGGAGACACTTAACGCTAATTTATGCTAATTACATGTCGATGTATGCGAGTACCCAGAGCAGCAGTCTTAACTAATAATTGACGTATGGGAGAGTAATTGTGATTCATAGTATGAAGAGTCCTTGTTGTATTGACAGGTTTTTGACATCGGACGAATAATTTATTCAATAAATAATTTTAATGTACTCATTGTCTCTTGTTTTTGTCAGCAAGCTATCCTGAACTTCTTGTCAGTGTTCCCATAGGTTATGGAAAGTCAGGAAGTTTATGAGTGGTCAGGCACTAGTCTGGGGGGGGAGGTTGAGAAATTTGAGATAAGACTTCTTGAAATTAGCTGTTTTCTTCCTGAGTTCTAATAAATTTCCTAGGGGGCACACAACCAATATTATTCCAAGTAATATATGGGTAAAGGGGGGTCCAGGGGCCCTAGCAACCTACAGCTTTTTCAAAGTCCATTGATTAGACTGGAAGTCATGTTATTTCAACTTTTGCATTTGAAAAATTCTCTACATCCAAGTGCGGCTTTAAATCACCATTAATTTGTTGTGAATCACGCGAAGATCGGGACCTCTGCCATCTTGACTTCTCACCATTGACGGCCTTGATGCGAAGAAAGCTCCTCCTTGGTATCAAGGGCAGGTTAGTTCCAGTGTCAACTACAGTTCAATTATCACGTGATATCCGAACTCATTTTATCAGGGTTGTGCACTGTATATCGTGCGAAAATGTGTTAACCATGGTATAAGATCATTATAGCCACACACTACCTTTGGGAAAAGGCTAGAAACAGTACCTGGGGTCTGGAAATTGATGATTTAGTACTATTGTATATTCCTACATACAAATCCCTCGTATAAGCCGCACCCTAAGCTCAGGATAATCCTATAAGCCGCACCTTATGCCTGAACTGGTCTTTTAACACTGCTCATGCACTGTGTTTTACAGTCTGTCGTAAGTAGTATATGGAAAAGGACTTTTAGCAAGTAGTATATGAAAAAGAATGTATCGAATGGCACCATTATGGAAAAGGAATGTTATTATGCTAAAACTCAGTAAGTAGTATATGAAAAAGAATGTATCATATGGCACTATATGGAAAAGGAATGTTATTATGCTAAAACTTAGCAAGTAGTACATATATATATATATAAAAAAAGAATGTATCATATGACATTATAATCAATAATTATTATGGAAAAGGAACGTTATTATGCTAAAACTTAGCAAGTAGTATTCGAAAAAGAATGTATCATGACACTATAATCAATAAATATTATGGAAAAGGAACGTTATTATGCTAAAACTGAGCAAGTAGTATTTGGAAAAAAAGTATCGTATGGCACACACTAGAATCGTATTGCATTAACGGACGCCAGTGAGTTTTATCCTACATGTGATCCCTATCACCTGAAAGTATCAATACATACTAGTTTTTATGGGGGCTGACCCCTTTAGGACGGTGGTGGTACAATAAAAAACCTTTACTACAACATCAACAAAATAGATCAAGCTTTATAATTACTTTAATCTCTTAAACTTCAGTCAAAAATAACTACTCCCTGAACATAGCAATTTGTGGAAAGTTAAATGCATTATACCACCAGGTGGCTGTAGTGAACAGACTACGAACGCTGTTGTTTTAGGTTCTAAATCTGCTCACTAGGTGTCTGTACTAGTTTAACTTACCGCTAGTTCCCTGGACAGATCGGTGTTTTAACTCAAGCTAACGCGTCTCACCTGGCTGAACACAATGCGTGAGAGACGTATGTATACACTCTTCCAGCGGATCTTTAGTACCTAATGGATATGCTAGAAAAGTGGAATTGATCCTGGGAGAGTGGTGGAAGTGGTGGGTGGGAGGTGATTGAGTCAAGTTGACCCAATTTGGTAAATTTGAGGACATTGGGAAATTATCAAACGTCACCAGGGTTTACAATATGAACCACCTTTGAAAAATAAATAAACTCTATGGTTACCTTTGTTTAGTAAGATGGGGAATGATATTATTACGCCAAAATCTTTTCCATCCAACCCCCTTCAATCAGAATTCTACAGTAGGATAATAACATGTAGGCATTTTCGCTATCAAAAGAAAAGTAGAAAAAACTGCAGACCTCTAAACACATTTTCTTATGCAGATCCTTTCCATCACAACAATCTTATCTCTTTTCAATAATGAAGACAATCAGAGGCAAAACAATCCACAAATGACGCCATGCTCTTTCTTCCCCCCCCCCCCCCCGTGTTAAAGAGATGTCTGAGAGGCTTGGATGCCCCGTCCCCCTGCCGCATGACGTCATTTATGGACGGTCCTTACAGCGCACTGAGGTCTCTCTGTGTGCTTTCAGTTTTTCCTTTTAAGAATTATCAAAAACTAAAAATGGGTGTAGGCATGGATGTACTTCCATGGTGTAGGTATGTCATAGGACTTTGTTCTGGGCTATAAAATACAGATGACATTTTTGGAGACGTGAATGCATTTTGTTTTACCCAGTGAAAAGAAAATCTAAAATGGTCCAATTTGAAAGCCTAGAAAATGGCTTGAAGGCTAATGTCTATAGGTCATGCAGGGTCAGACTTTGATCTGGTTGTTAACCGCTCTCTGCTGGAGCTCTTTTTGTTTTGTCGGCCATAGATTTCTGGCTTGGTCAAAATAGATTTTTTTTTTCTCCATCAAGTACTGACCATGGGGACCATGAACCTAAAAATAAGGTCGGTGAACTGGCCCAATGTTTTCCTGTAGTGTCCGTCTTGAATAATTTATTAGTTTTTCCCTGTTTAATAATAGTAAGACTAATTATTTCTACAGTGGACCAAACTCTGTCCCTCACATCTTAGTGGTAGATTCTATAGCGTCCCTATTATATATGTGTGTGTTACACAGGTCAACAAAACGCTCATTGTCTGAAACAGGTTCACAAACATGAATTCCACCATGGCACACAAGTTCTATTCTTACCCAGCCGTCATGGTCTACTGACTCTCACTGATTTACGAACGCACCCGGTCCCACAGCATGAGTAGAGGTGGGCACTGGGTCTGGGGCACGTTGGGGGTAGGAGAAAGGGGGGGGGGTGACGTGTACCCGCAGGTAGGAGGGAGTTCAGGTGAGGAGGTGGAGGAGGAACAGGAGGAGACGTGTCACCAGGTGTAGGGGAACTCCACTGCTTCCTCTCACGACCCAGGAGGACCAGGACAGAACCCTGGAGGTGATGTGTGTTGGGCCTGTGTGTATTACATATATACAACATGGAGTAGAACTAGAAGGTATGGTGTGTATTGGTTTTGATATGGAACATAGTAGAACTGCTACATTAAGATCTAGCTATGTTTGGACCGGTCTCAGGTGGAACACACCAGCTACTACTGTACGAGTATATATTCCACAATGCTAGACATATGTCAATGCCTTACTGACTTGACTCAAATCAGAGAGGTAGACACTGACTATGATATACTATGGTATCTAAAGACCATGTATTTTCTTTATAGCTGACATATGATGTCAGTTTTGTATTATACTAAATTAGATTGCATATACTATATCATATATCATTATATTGTCAGCCTATATAGGCTATGGTATACAAGGGACTCACTGAGTCAGTGCACAACAATTGGTGATTTATGTTAACATTACAAATCAGAGGTATAAAGAATTGAGCTTATAATACGGCGTATGTGCAATATACAATACTGGCTCTTTATTATTATACATTTCTGTAAGAGGAACTGGGTAGCTAAAAATAAACAACCCCATTACCTGACTCTAGAAAACTCTACCGGTCTGGCCTCTCCATGTATGGCATACACGTGGTCACTGAGTATTTTTAAACCACCCCCCTCCCACCTTTCTCTCCCACTGACTATATACCCTTAATACATTTGTACTTTCACTTTCAGCTGTTGAGACACTGGAGGAGGTCAGATTTGACCAGTGACCGTCGTAACACTCCAGTAAACATACCCCTATTGAAGCAACCACAGAATTCAACCTGGTAAAGGAAAACCAATATACAAGGTAGAACCCTGTGCATTTTCCCTGCTCAGAATATCCAATAAGGCCAAAGACGACAGATACCTTTGGGAACCCTTCATCAAAGGCACACAGCTCAAGTTTCTACACTGTGGAAATAGGACAAACCAACATTGAGACAGAAGGAGTTCTTAGGCTATTATAATACACTGTGGAAATAGGACAAGTCAACACAAAGGCAGTGGGGATACTTCTATACGACTATTTATAATATATATGGCTATAAGCATTATTTTCCTATTCTAATAGTGCAATAGCTGTGCCATACCTTGCCACTGGGTCGTGAAGCAATGGGAGTATATCATCAGAGGCTACTGAGTCTAATCAATAATGCGTTATTGATCACCCCACATGCATGTGATATTCATCATCACTAGGAATACAGGTGCATGGGGCCCCATTTGTATTTTAATGCCAGCGTTGTGTGTCCAAGAGCAAAGTTACCTGTCAACTAAATTGGTGATCGACACTGTTTAAAATTATACAGTTCAGGCTTATGTGAATTAGTCTTTATGAAAATACACCATCCATGAGGCAATTTATTGTGGACTTCTATAACATTAAAATTTTATGACGTCCTCTCCATGAGTGAAAGTCCCTTACTGCCAGCATTATCATCATTATAATAATTTATTATCTCCAGTTTTGAATTTATCATATTTTGTGATAACAAATAAAGCCTCTGATCATGTTAACCCTAAAGATGCGTCAGACGTGGTACAGACTGGGCAAGAGGCCAATTGTCCGCTGGTTTGGTCAGATAGCAGTTATCGGTATCTTTACCACCATGCTGCTAATGATCCTCATGGGCCAAACCCATGATGAAAACACCCTGGCCGAGCAGGCCAAACAGAGAAAGGCCAAGATGGTCGAAGAAGTAAGGACTAGAAGACTGAAGGCAATGCAAAAAGAAATGTTCAAACATCCCCAGCGGCCTGCCGATTGGACGTACAATATCAATGTTACCCTAGCCGAGTCTATACCTTTAGATCGTGATATAGTAGACTCAAGACCCAAGGAGTGCCTATCTATAGAGTACAACATCAAGGAACTCCCAACTATCAGTGTGATCATACCTTTCTATAATGAAGCCCTATCCATGCTGCTCCGCACCGTCCACAGCATCCTAAAACGCACCCCTCCTGAGTTACTCATGGATATCATACTTGTTAACGATCACAGTCCAAATGAGGACCTGGGAGCAACTCTGGAGAACTATGTCAAGCTGCTCCCAGATAAGGTGCGACTGGTGAGGACTCAGAAGAGGGAGGGGCTGATACGTGCTCGTATGATAGGTGCTAGGATGACCCATGGTGATGTGCTGATGTTCCAGGACGCACACACTGAGTGCAATGAAGGCTGGGCCCTGCCTATCCTCCAGGAGATAAAGAACAATCCCAATACAGTGATACAGCCAGAGGTGGACCAGATAGAGGCAATGACCATCCAGTACATTGGTGCAAGTGGGGTGGTGCCTCGCGGGGGCTTCAGTTGGGATCTGAGGTGAGTATGAAAGATATGGCATAACGGTGGTTTGTAACTTCTGAGTTGGTTGTATTGTAATTTGTATAGCTAACAGACACAGGGAGCATATCAGTGTTTATGGTGGGGGTTGGTCAAGAGGGATTTTATAATTTTCCATATATATAAGAGAGTAAAATTAATGGTATGTGAAGTTACCAAACCTAAAGCACTAAAAAGAAGAGAAATGCTTTATGTACTGTCCCTCACCTCGAAATGGTGTCAACGAACCGCTACAAGTTGGTGAAGTGATAAACACTGAATCCAGAGAAGTTCATTTGATCTTCTTTATTGCACAGCTGACAGGAGTCAACACTGGCAAGTGTATCATTTGACAATGATACACTTGCCAGTGTTCAAGCTCTGCCCATATAGCTCAACCTGTCGTAGGTTCTATTATGAGGTATAGGTACTGGTGTGAAGAGATGTAAGTAGAGATACTGGGAGCTGCTCATGTGGTGTATTATATACTCAGCTGAGCAGCTCGCGGTATATGAAATCTGCTCTCTGTCAGGTGCAACATTGGATGTTGCAATACCGGGCAGAGAGCAGCTCGCCACGTGGACCAATGAGGGACAAGGGCATATTGTGAAATATGTCCTGGTCCCAAAATAGCATCCACTGGTATGTCACAATACCTCCAGTGGGGTCATGGCCGGAGTAACCGGTTTGGCTGTTGTAACATCCATGTTGGGATGGTACAAGAGCAGCTCAAAGGATTCCACTGGTGGAGGCAGGGTTTGGTGTTGTGCAATCCCTGCCTACTATTGAGTAAATAGGTAGGGGTAGGTAGTAGGCTTGTGAACAGAGCTTGGGCATGTATGGCAAAGAAATTAATAAAGGTGTAAAATAATGACAATACCCAGAATAGTCCATTGACAATGGTCTAGATCCGGGGTCTAGATGGACTAACCATCATTTCAAAGACGCTTTAAAAGGCCGAAATTCCCCCTCCCCATAATGTTGGCCACCAAAGAATTGTCTAAATATTTGATTCCATAGAGACCTTAGTACAGAGGAGACATTTGTTTTGGGAGTATGTGTTGGATAATCATTAAAGAAATGAGGGGCATGAGGTTCATGCAGCGACGTTGATGCGTTCATAATGTACATACAAAGAGGGCCACAGGAGCATTCTCCTCTTTTACTCCACCATGGAAATTTAACATGTCACCAGACCCTACCTTTAGAGGCTAAATCTTGGGTTGATAGTAAAAATTGGAAGCTGAAGTGAACAAATGAATGGGAATCTGATATCATGTAAGTAGTCATGGGATAATGCATGTTGTCCCATAATGTCATCCCCTCAATACTTACAGCAGTAATGGTCAGTGTGTGGGTTTGTAATGGAATAAAGGCAATAATTGTCCCAAAGAGACCATTAATGAAATGATGGAAATACCCTTTATTCCATTACAGCTCCCCTTCCAATCCAACATGTACATGGCTAATATGAAGGCATAATATAGCCACTCAGAGTGGTGACTTAAAAGAATCTAGTGTCAGTGGTGGGGGGGGGGGTGAAATTGCCCTTTATTCCATTACAGCCCTCTCCCATTTTATTTCACCATACCATGGTGGAGCAAAAGATCCCCTTATAGTCATGTTTTATCCCAGTATAGGATGGTGGAGTAAAAGATCCCCTTAGTCTTGTTTTATCCCACCATAGGATGGTGGAGTAAAAGATCCCCTTATAGTCTTGTTTTATCCCACCATAGGATGGTGGAGTAAAAGATCCCCTTATAGTCCTGTTTTACTCCACCATAGCATGGTGGAGTAAAAGATCCCCTTATAGTCCTGTTTCACTCCACCATGACTGCCACATGAATAAAGCTTCGCTTCTAGAATTCACACCCCAAAAAATGCCAAGCCCCTATTTTTTATATATGGGCCCCATCAGAAAAACCCTCTCCCTGCTTGGCTTTTTTTGGGGGAGGGGGCAGTTAGAGGACAGTACATGTACATGGATAACAACATTAGATCCCCTTATAGTCCTGTTTTACTCCAGCATGCTATGAATGTAATATATGATGATTATGCTTGCACTAGTGCCTTTTAGGTGCTGATAGAGGCATGAGATGGAGCCGAGTGCCTCTATCAAGTACCTAAAAGGCACGCATGCAAGCATAATCATCACACATTGCGTTTATACCACGGTTTGCACCTTCAGGATGCATTAGAATGCATCAGAATGCATTCTGCATTCACTGACATACAAATAAATAAATATATATATATATATATATATATATATATATATATATATATATATATATGGTATCCATAGGGTCCCAGACATATGACTCATCTAACCCAACACTATTGTCTAGCCCTGTGGCCTAAGGTGGAGTAAAAGATCCCCCATAGCATGCTGGAGTAAAAGATCCCCTATAATTATGGTGGAGTAAAAGATAGTCCTGCTTTACTCCACCATAGCATGGTGGTTAAAAGATCCTCTTGTAAGAATGTATAGGAATAGTATAGGGCTCCCCAATAATTTCCTTTTGTTTTATACAGGGATTCATATTTTACTGATAACTGTCATGGTGGAGTAAAGTAGGAGATGGCCACCACTGGCAAATGTCAGCATGCAAAGGACTTTCTGGAACGTATGATATCACATAAACCCTATGTTTTAACACCCCCCCCCTTTATCCACTGGACAAACCCATAATTTCTATTTATTTTAATACAGGTGAATGACAAGAATTTTCTTTCAGTACATTGTAATAACTCTATTCATTTAAGTGTCGCAATTGTATTTCTCTGTCTGTCTGTCTGTCTCTCCCTCTCTGCTCTTTGTCACTATTTTAGTCCTTAATACTTATGTATATCCACTTCCAGACCACCCTCCTTAAGGGCCGAGTTACTCATTGCCAGCTGGGGGGAGGTTGATGGAATTTGGTGGACATCTTTTTCCGAAACCCCCACCACTATGACAAAAATTATCGCGACCCCCGACTAAGAACTGATTTTGTAAAATGAACCCCCCCCCCAAAAAAAAAAAAAATCATCAGATACTCATGTAGAATGACACGTCGTGATAGGTATTTGAATTGCCCATAGGCCTATTTAGTTTTGACCCCAGCCCCCAGTGTGAAGGTTTATTGGGGGTTTGCCCCCACCAAGGGGCTCTTTTTCAAAATGCCCCCCATATCTAACAAGTTCCCCACATGGCAATAAATGACTCGGCCCTAATCACATGAAATATTTTACCCCTCTTTATTAATCGGGCACTCTGTGTCCCGATTACATTACACCCATACAGCTCCTCGCTCAAAAAATCGGCCATTTCCCTGCTTCAAGTACACCACACTGTATATTCTATAATGCAAGACCATGTCTGACCCCTGCAGAATGTGTACCTCAAAAGTATAGAAAATGCAGTGTTTCAGGCCAAACCTACACATGCTTATTCCTTTACTATTCATTACTAGAGTCGTTGTGCATTCTCTATGCTGCAACCTGTGTGAGGAAGGGTTAGGGGGTGGTGTTAGTGCTTGTCCCTAACCAGGGACTGACGGCCTGGTGTACATGTCTATATAAGCAGGTGGTGTGTGTGTACAGGGGGACAATTACAATATATCACAGATAATTTTATTCTTCTCGCTTTACCAACCAATAAACCAATGATCTATATTTTCCACAGGGTGCCCGGTTATAACATCAATTTGAACCCTGCAAACTGCTTCCCCTTGTATATCTCTCCCTCTCGTGTACATGTACCGCACATTTTCATAACCTCAGTGGTCAGAACACAGCTGTGTGTTCAGATCGTGACATAAACCAGTAAAACACAGTCTACAATCGCAATACACCGCAAACTATCTAAACTATATAAGAGCCTTATGTTTTTTTCTTCAGTGAGTCACGTTGGTAGGATCAGGGATATCATGAATACAATATTACACTTTAATACACAGTCATGTCTCCCTTAACCGGCCACCTCTAATTCAGACAAAAATTGACTTTTTGGAGACCGACATAATTGAGACTGTACATGTTTTAGTACGATCAGCATCGGCAGTGCACCACAACAAGCCATTCTAGAATTATATACACAAATCAAAGCTCCACCAAAAAAAATCGTCTTCTAAAGTTACTTCCTAGGATGCATGGAGACTAATATCACAAATAACAAGTCTTTCACCCCACAGTATGTCTCTATAATTGATGTCAGATATACCAACGGCCAAGGAGGAATTACCCAGTCCTATACCTGTACAGAAATGCTTGGCTTACCCACTCACTGTTCAGAAATATGATAACGTCCCTCTGACTTCAATATACAACATGTACCAACTACCATGTAACATGTGTAACCAAATAAAGATGTACACACATTTCACCCTATGCTTCATTCCCATGCATCATTATACTAACATCATGATGATGCACCAATGCAGTGCTGGCATGTAGCCTTTCCAGTCCCATTTAAAGTGGTTTGATACGCATCACAGACATGTCATGGTTTCTATGATACACTGAGTAGTATAATGACATGAAGGCTGCAATCTAGTTTATATATATATATATATATATATATATATATATATATATATATATATATATATATATATATATATATATCATAGTACACAGAGTTCTGGATCACTGCTAAAGGTTGCCACGTTGTACCCTAGCTGTCCAGCTGTTGTCCAAAGAGAGTCTTTGTTATGCTTTGTACAAGAGCCTTCACAAAGAGAGTAGATTGTTAAAGGTTAACTAATTTGGCTCAAAGGGTGTGTTTCTAAAGGTTAACCAACCCTACTTAACAATAGAGGACCGATCCTACACGTTTAAGATAGATGTGCTCTTTTTGGAGGACAATTATCTGAATAAGTTACCTGTGAGTTAGTGTCACAGTTTTGCAAGTTCTTTGCCGCCGTCTGCTTGTTGCTTTCAGACAAAATAAACTTGGGGGTTGAGTAAATGGGGTGGGGGCATTAAAAAAAGTGACCTGCCTTAGTAGTCTAGTTAAAAAGGCTAATATCTTTGAAATATAGTCTTATCAACGAGATATATATACAAAATAACGTGCTTAGGAAAGGGAGGAGGGCAGGAATCGCCTTTAGCATCAACCTGTTGTGTGTTTTCATATAGTTATTTAATTATAGGCTGTTCGCTATAGATGATGTCATTTGAGAATAAATAAATCACAAAACACCATGCAATAACAGAAATCTGAGGTTTTCACAGTAGGAACCTTAGTATCAGAGTATGTTACCTTGAAGAGGTAGAGAGACAACTCCAGCACAAGTGTTCTGTCCCGCAGTCAGCGCCAAAGTGCCTGAATCCCATGCATCAGGCCCGGGACTCCTCATACTGGGGAAACCCCGGTATGACGTCATAGGTCCGGTGCCTGCCTCGCGCACACAGATGCACGCGTCTCACACTCCTCTCCGTTCAGGTTTTAAAGGGCAGGGCTCCAGTCCAACGATGTCCAGATTATATACATGTTCGCCGGACCTTTCAGTCCAGCTAATATTGCTGCTATATACAAGGTGCTGTTGACTGGTCCTAGCTTGATGATAGTTTCCTACTTGTCTATGTGCCTACAATCTACGATGATGACTACTGACTATGTGTGCTCTCGGGGGCTTAGGATTGAGGCCCGAAGAACACCTCAGTGTCGGGCTTCCCTAGCCCACTTAAAAGGGTCTATTTTTCCTCTTTCCTATCCCCTCGGGATGTGTGGTGCACATATGCGTGGGCACTGACACATTCCCCTGTAAATTGTGTAATGTAGTTCTCGCCATGAATAATATTATGACCTTAGCTGTCGAAATGACGTTAAACATCTATTACTCACTCACTCACACCTCAGCGTTCCTTGCTGCAATCCTTAGTATGATGCTATGGGGCAGTCCCTGCAGCTCCCCTATACGTCTGGCAACCTCCAGGATTGACTCTGGGCAATGCTGACTTGGACAGATTCCAGGGGGGCAGAGGTATGGACTGGCAGTCTCCAGGAGCAGCTTGTCCAAGCGGATGTTCTGTACTACCTTCTCCAGCTCTGGATGGTGGTTAGAGCATAGCAACAATGCAGAGATGCTGAAGGACACCTCCAGAAACAACAGTTCCCAGGCCTTCTGCTCTGCAAGGCCCCCATCAAAGCTGTGGAGCTGGATATGGTGTTTCTGGGGTAGCAATTGTGTGAGGACTTGGTGGCACATCCTACCAGCCCATCCATCACCCCTGTCGCGTGTATGGACTATGACTGGCAGTCTCCTTTCTGCAGCCATGTTGGCTAGGTTGGCCAGTGCCACCTCTTGGGCCAGGACCTGTCCATGGCCTTTGTTATGGTAGAGGTTGATGCCGATCTCTCCAACTGCGACAATGTCCTGGGTGGCTGCCTCACGGATCCGGTTTAATAGATCCCCCCAACTCCTCCAGCTTTCCCAGGACTATTGCTGGGTGTAGGCCCACTGCTCTTAGCACTCCAATCCCCGGGAGATCTGCCATGCATCCCCAGTCACCCGGGTAGCATTGGACATCAACTACCGTAAGGGTAGAGAGGTTGCTCCGCCAGCCTTTGTCATAGACAGTGGACCTGGTGGAGTTTCTGGCCAGCTGGCAAAGGTGACAAGGGGCATCAAAGCCAGATGGAAGGGTTGACCCCAGGCACCCTGCTGACTCATTTGTTGTCCTGACTCTTCGTCGGCTGTTCTGGTCACAAAGCGCCAAGAGCAATGCCAGCACACGCGAGTGGAGCAGGCATCCTTCACTTGATGGCGGCTTCATGATCCTTTTTGCTGGAGCAGTGAGCCCCAGCGCCTGATCATAATGCGCCATGAGTGCTTCTTGGCAGGCTGACACTAAGATCTCTCCAAGTGTGTCCTTGTTCAGCAGGTGGTGTAGGTTGGCTCGCTTTGCGCCCAGGGAATGTGACAGGTCTTCAAGCATTCCTGCACACAACCCTGCTGAACGGTCAAGCATCCTATTGTCAAATGGTCTTGCTCTGCGGCACTGACTTAAATGCTCAGTTAAACAGCTGTGTCTTATGAACTGTTCCTGACAGCCCCAGCATGCTGTCTCTAGCTGGATGAAGAAGGGCATATGAGACTGTACCATGTGGCGATGGATGTGGTTTGACTGACTGCACATGACGTGTATGTCTGACAATGGGCACATGCTAGCCTTGCATCGCTTTTTTATTGCCAGCTGCAGCCCTGTACCACGCATCTTGGGCTGATTGTCATCTGGGCTGGAACTTCCCTCCATGGTCACCGTTCTTACTTCCTCCTCTTCCTCACTCCTCCTGTGTAGTGGGGAGCTTCATGTGAGGGCATGGAGGAGCAGAATAACTTCATTGGGAGTCCACGAAGGAGGAATTCTCCTTCCATTTTACCAGTGGGCATACCAGATTTGTTAAAGGCGACAAACTTGGGGTTTCTTGTGGCTTGGGGTGAGCATGTGGGCAGCTGGTGTCCATATGCGTGGGCCTTGTCTTTTGCCATGGGAGTCCCTCTCAGTGAACCACGTCTGAGTGATAAAAGGCCGTGGTTTGTCTGGCTTTGCCTATGGGACCAGGCAAATAAAAGAACACTTGCTATCCTTCGAAAAGAGTAGGGGAATGAAGCCTGGTAGCAGTTTTCCCCCTCACCCCTCCTCATAGATGCAGTCATTCATCTCATAGATTCGGTCATCCATAGATGCGGTCACTGCTGTGTCGGGCAAGCAGCGTATAAATACCTGTCCAAACAGAAAAGAAAGGACTTCATGTCCGAAATTGACTTCCTCGATGGCCCCCAGACGTAAAACTAAACAAACAAACAAATCCTCTTCCTCACATTCTCTTTTCCTGTGGTCTGTGGCCAGTGTAACCGACCGCTGACTGCCTTTCTTCACCACTTCACCCATTAAGGATCTCCCACTTGTAGTGTAGTACCCCTTCTCTCATGGCTTGCTGCGACCTGTGCACACAGTAATACTTCGTGGCTGGGCTGCTGATGGCAAGAGTGGCTTGCAATGGCTCACATCCTGCCTCTATCCACCTAGGCATGTGTCCAGCATTGTCTGTTTGTCTTCAGCATTAAGGTCTTCGATATCCAGCATTCTAATCGCTGTCTCTCGGTCACACTCGACTGTATCCAAGCCTACATCCAGACTCTGCAATGCAAGTGGCACTACATCATCAACATCTGTCTCGAAGTGGCTCCACTGGTCATGCGCTCTCTCACAAAACCTGCATCCGCAGCATGGTAGGAGCTGAGGCTTGGATCCCACCCTATAGCAGTCACAGTATACTCAAGCCACCATGATAGTTGACCTTGGATGCTCTTAAAGCCCATCAGCCACATGAGGCTGTTGTGGCCAGTTCTGACGAGGAAGGACCTCCTAAGCAGGTAGTGGTGGTACTGCCTCGACAGCATCACCACAGCCAGCAGTTCTTTCCGTGTGGTGCAGTATTTACGTTGTTCAGCGGTAAGGAAAAGCTGTTGTACGCTATTATCTGCACTTTCCCGTCAACTATCTGCCCTAACTCTCCTGCTATGGCTACATCAGAGCCATCACAGTCCAGGATGAATTTATATCTGACATCCGGGTAAGGTAGTATTGGCGCTGCCAGTAATGCACTCTTGATTAGGGCCTGTGCCAGGGCCGCCTCGCCTGACCACTCAAATTTTGTTTTAGGGCTGGTCAGGGCGTAGAGTGGGGCAGATATTTCCACAAACCGTGGGATAAACTCATGGTGGTAATTTGCATACCCAAGAAATGATTCAAGGTCTTTGACACACTTCGGTGTTGGTCAGTTTTCTATAATCTCTCTGCTCTCTGGGTTTATCTGGATCCCTTCTGGTGTGACTTGCCTACCGAGGAAGTTGACCTTGGTCTGGTTTCAGTTTGAGGTCATATTGCGGATTGAGTGTCTGACACTCTTCTCCCCTGCAATCAAAGCGGCTTTCTGCTCAGAGCAGCCCTGCCGAAAGGAATCAACTGCTGCCTTCTCATTGGTCCGTTCTGAATCCCCTCTGAACCCTTCCCTCGCCAAGTCCATGCACCGCTATACAAACGCATCTAGCACCTCATTGGGTCCCTGGCGCAGATTTTGAACTCCCCAGTTGTTTTCTTGCTCCACACCGCCGCTTCAGCACCTTGCAGACCTTTTTGTAGATCCGCCTGGTCCTTCTGGGCAACGACCCAAAGAAGATGAGGGCATCATCCCTCAGATGTTGCATGAGGCTGTCGATCTTCTCCTCCTTGCCCCATCCGCATATGCGAGCAATTCTTTTGAACTGTTCCTTGTAGATTCCCCATTTCAGACGACCATCATAAGTGGGAATCTTCCCCTGGTGAGGTTTGTCCCTGGTATCTCTTGCTCTTTGCGATGGAAGTTCCTCGTCGCTACTTGAACTCGATGAACTGTCCTCAGAGTCCGAGGAATCTGTATCTCAACCCTCGAAACTGCTGCTTGGTCCTCTGCGACTCCTTTAGTTCACTCACAATAGGCTGGCTTGAGGGACGAGGGGCCTTGTGTTGCGGCCCATCGTTTCCCACACTGCCATTCCAGTCAGCAGATGCTCTTTGGTTGTAGGGCTGTGACCTCTTGCAGACATACACATTGTCTTGCACTGCCCCTTTATGATAGGGTGTTGAGTGGTAGGGTAGGAAACTCTCACTTGGCGCCGGGCTCAGCCCTGCCATCGTTCTCTGTGCAAGGGTCGGGTTTTGCCACAGAATGGCCTGTAGAGTCTCCGCCACATCGTCAGTGGGTAGCGGGTTGACGTGTGGGCGTTCTGCTGCGGTGGCGCAGGCCGATGCTTGGCGGGGCTCCGACTATGCACTGATCTGTTGGTGATTGCACTTGCCCCTGGGCCTCCAACCACTGTTTGTCTGCCTCCAGCTCCATTATCCGTGACAAGGACTTCTCCTGGCGAAACGACTGTCATATCACCAACGTCGTCTTCTTTCTGGCCAAAAGACACTCTGCCCTTTACGACAGCCTCCTGCAGGATCCCACCTACTTCTGCAATGAGCTACTTTAGCATCCCCGCCATTGACGTGAAGGGCCCATGATCCTGTGCGCACTGGATGATCTCACGCGCACGCACTGTCCCAATACCAGGGAGGGACTTCAGGTCTTCTACACCCGCCGCATTAACGTCAAACACAGCCATCCTCAGGTTATTAATGTGATGTGGTTAAGATCGGAGATAGATAGATCCTGGTGTGAGTAGCTGCGGAAATGTCAGTACTGGCCAGGTGATAAATGAGAATGCCGAAGCAGGACTACACAATCACTGGCTTATCTTATACAATGTTAGTGTTTCCCCTCTTCACTTACTTATGTGGATTCTCAATGAGGGGGGGGGGGTCAGTCAGTTAGGTGAATGAGGAATATCCACTCTTTCTCAAGTGATGATATGACAGATGACATGCATTGGCTAAGTTATGTCCTTATCAGGTATTTCATGCACACAATAGCAAGTTTTGCCAGATTTAATCCAACAAAAATTGGCATAAAAGTAAAATTATATACAGCATTAGCACGTGGCATTGGCTATGTCACAGGTGTAGGGATATTTCACAGAAAATCTACAACACCTGGAAATAATAAAATTTCAGAGTCTGCTGGTCTAAACTTCAACTGGGGGGGGGGGAGGTCACCACAGACTTCCCCTCTGTCCTTCACTCAGAATTTCACAGTACAGAATTCCAGTCCTATATTGCCAGGTAGTCAGATTTTGGCAGGGACTGCAGGAAGATTTTCTTTTCTTCCCTTTGAATTTTTGAATGGGGGGGGGACACTTTACACAGTTCCACCCCAGAATGCCAGAAATCAAACAACTTGATATTGGCTAAATCTTCAAACACAGTATAAGACACAAAATTATTGGCTTCAATATAATTATAGGAAATGCCAGATACCTAGGGGCATTGGCTGGTCATGCTATTTTCCACTACTGAGAGCCACCTTGTCCAAGGAGAATTCAAAATGGCAGCCAAACCACATGGGCAGAAATTACCAAACCCCAAATCAACTCATTCTCTAGGGGCATACATTCAGCCCTATAAAGTACTGATTTCCCAGCATACCCTGTCTCTAGAAGATGGGGCTCTTTCCCTTACCTGTTTTAACAGTCTGAGCCTAGAAAATCAATGGGAGGATATAATGTGAACAAATAACAAATTTAGCTTGGAAGGAACCTATCCCATCTATAACTTGTGAAGAAATTATGCAAATCAGAGCATTATTTCTGTCATAAAATGAATTTTACTTTTCAAAATGATGCCAAATGGTATGATCAGTAGTGGACCATGTGATGCCAATTGGCATCACCCGTTTTTGGCCATGTGATGCCAATTGGCATCATCAGTAGTTAATGAGTTAATTAATTTTTCAAAAATTGACAAAAATAATTATCCCAGTGATATTGTCAATAATTTGCTACTGTGAGACAGTTCAAGAATATTAGGGATGGCTTGGATTGTCAATTCAAATCAGTGGACTGTGAGGCCTTTACTACCAGATCCAAGATGGCTACTCTGTAAGATTCCAGTAATCCTTATTAGTGGCAGCTAGAACCAGTTCCTCCAAGACAGGGTAAAGTTCACAAAACTTGGCCAAAGTTGATGACAAACACACAGAAATGATAGCCCCAGTGTGGTAAACGAAATAAATCCAATGGTTTTCTCAGAATTTAGAGTTCTCCTTGTGAGCAGATGGATTAAAGATATGCTCACTGTACATAAAAAAGTGATGGGGGAGGCTGAGAATGCTCCTCTTGGCTTCCTCCAAAACTTCCACAAAAACAGTTCTAGTGCCCACAGGTTTTGTAGACACTTCAATTCATCCACAAGGGTAAGCACTCCTGGCACCAATGTGAGGTTTTTACAGTAGGAACCCTAGTATCAGAGTATCTTACCTTGAAGATGTAGAGAGACTCCAGCACAAGTGTTGTGTCCTGCAGTCAGCTTCAAAGTGCCTGAATCCCATGCATTAGGCCCGTGATTCCCTCATTCTGGGGAGACCCCGGTATGACGTCATAGGTCCGGCAGGCGCCGGACCTATGACAGATGCACGCGTCTCGCACAGAGGAGGTCGGAAGCAGTACATGAACCCGTCCATGATGCATACATTTTCACTTTCATTTCATTGATTATTGCACACCAGTCTCGTGAACGGCTCTTTGTTCTATACAAATATGTCTCAGTTTAGACTGTATTTTCAGAGAGAAAACTACTTGCTCCCACTTGCTCAATGAATAAGTCCAACACATAAAGTGATAGTCTAATGGTATTTGAAATAAGATTTAAAAAGATCCACACATTGCTGAATAATACTACCTTTGGTTTAGCTAATTATGATTTTTGTGGCCGACTTTTTCATGGATATAAGATAACTCTAGCACTGACAGCTTTAAAGCACACATCAGGTAGGTGCAGGGAAGGATTTGTAATTTGCCTGTATCTAAGTATTCATCAAAAATTGTTTATTTTTATGTCTATGAAGAGAGATTTGTGATGGCCATTCTCTGGTCAAACCACATGTTCGCATTGTTATGACTGGAATACGGCTGCGCATGGCTGACTGGGTCGGGCGAACGCTCGCCCCTTCCGACCTCCTCTGCATCTCGCAGAAATAAGAACAACCATTTTGATGTAATCACCATTCATTAAGACCTAAAATTATCAACTATGCTCTAGGTACACATGGATGCAGATCCCAGACCATGAGAAGGCACGACTCCACTCTCCTGCCCAGTCATTCCGTACGGCTACATTGGTGGGCTGTGCCCTGGCCGTAAAGAAGGATTATTTCTACAATATAGGCCGCTTTGATGAGGCCATGAACATCTGGGGTGGAGAGAACATTGAGCTGGCATTCAGGGTCTGGATGTGTGGTGGACAGGTAAGTTGTACTTAAGGTTAATGAATGGCTAATAGTATTAAGATATTTAGTGCATAATTCATGGAGATTAAATCTGGATGATTATGCCAGGTGGCAATGATATTGATAGTGGTGGAAGAAGTATTTTCTTATGCTGACTATGATTCCCACATCATCCCAACGTCCGTGCTAGCTATAATTTTGTCACTAACCCAAGGTCCATTTTGGTCCCCATTTTCACAAAGCAATCCTTTTATCCACTGCATTAGTTCATTGTAGCTTATGTGATTCCAATGCCTTGCTCTCGGCCCAGTTATACATCTATAGTGATTCAATATCATGGACTACACTAAATCTTACCCTATTATATAACTTCCCATGCTATCCTCCTGCAGGTGCTAACTTCCCCTTGCTCCAGGGTGGCCCATGTCTTCAAACCTTTCTCCTATGCATTTGACGGTGACCGGGAGAAGATTGTACAAAAGAACCTGATGCGCATCGCTGAGCTCTGGATGGGTGACTGGAAGAGGTTCTTCTATGCTGCAACCTATTCCTGGGAGTTCAAGCATACCTACTTCACAGAGAAGGACAGATACACATTGGAGAAGCGCAGGGAACTCAAGAGGACCTTAGGCTGTAAGGGTTTTGACTGGTACATGAAGAACATCACCCCTGAGATACCCACCCCTCCAGAGGATGCCTGGTACTTTGGAGAGGTGGCCAATGAGAAGACTGAGGCCTGTCTGGCTATGACAAAGGATGGCTATATGGGAATGACCTATTTCTGCTTCTTCCATAGGTTAGTGGCTTAATTTCTACATCTATAAGAACTTTAATCATTAAACTTTATCAGTGTAACCATTTAACTAGCCAACTTTAAGTATTACTTAGACCTTTAAATTTGACACCATGCATTGCTCTGTAAGTTTAAATTTTGCAGTTTCCTCAAGAATAATTCGTATTTCATTTTATTTTTTTCACTTCATAGATTGACCAGTAAATTTGACTGAGATACGTATTATCATGTGTACACTAAGTCTTAAAGAAAAACTTTTCCTTTCATCCATAGAGTCCTCCCTGAGAATCAGTTCTACATTGACACAAAGGGCAGGCTCAAATACAGAGAGAAATGTCTACGCATTGAACCCAGCACATGGCTCATGAGAGAGGGCAATTGTTTCTATGACCACTCTAAGGAATTTTGGGACGTGATAGCTGAGAGAGAAGTGACTGGTCAAATAAGGGCCAACTTTGAGTTCAATGGGAAAATGCACCAGATGTGTCTTATTCAGGTAGGTTTATGTTGTGTATTAAGAATTTAAGACTTTAAATGAAAAAAAGACCTATTGCTATATCATTAGTGTTACTATACAGTCAGAAGACATCTGCTCCTTCTTGCATGAAATATTCTGCATATTTGCATACAACTTGAATTGAACATAACATATCATGTTCAGGGACGATTGAAGATGCACCGAAATTTATGGGGGGGGGTGAATCAGAACTTGTTCATACACAATCATTCCTTACTAAATTTTAAATCTTTTATTCCCTGATACTACACTTCCATTGATTACAATTACCTTTTCCCTCTAGGTGACCAATGTAAACAAGGCCCATCACCGGGAACAGATGCCCCAACTAGGAGAATGTAATGGTGGCAATGAGTTCAGCCACTGGAGGTGGCAGTACAAGTTTAACTTCAAGTACAATTTTGACCCACCCCAATAACAACCGCCTTACAATAGGGGGATTCAGAAATCTAAGACCCACGACAAACTTTTAAATGTGAAGAAGCAGTGTCATTGGAGTACTACATATCTGTACTGTGATGTCACCCAAGCTGTTGCAATTAAGGCGCTATCTCTCAGCCCTCAGGCCTATCATCAGAATCATGCTATCAGTTACTGAGTCATAATGATTGACATCAGTAAAAATAACTAATGACATCAGCAAGATAGAGCCATCAGAATCAGAGTCAGCACCAGCAAACTGAGTCAACAAGGATGACATCACCAATTGAGTCAGCTGAAGGTGACATCAGCAGAAAGTGACACCAGCTTCTAATTGCTGTATTTTTGTGTTACAAAAAAATAATATAAATCTTCATTGGTTACTTATACCAATGGAGATTATTGTTAAGTATTACATTTAACAAACCTAGAGTGTTAGATACCACTTGTGACTGAGGTATTTAATCTTTTATACAACACGCTCTCATTCAGGTGTGAAAAACTTATCCAAGAATCTTAATAATTGACTCGGTCTATGTACTAAGCATTGGAACCATCAATTTATGTCACCGTTAAGGGTAGAAAGGTGCCAGTATAAACAAGAGTAATAGACTTAATCCCTAGACCATGGTCTCTTGTCTCAGGCATGTCTCTCTGTAATCCCACCTATTTTATTTGAAATAGAGGAATGTTGAAATGATGTTGTTTTACATATTGACTGTTTTAGATGTCATTAAGCTCACTATGAGTCACAGAGTAGAAATGATATATTTTCCTCTGTATATTGGCTCTGTTGTTCATAGCGTACCGATGAAAGGAGTCCATGCAATACTACCCAGTTGTCTTCCAAGACACACTAATGGAGAAAAGAATATACAGCATCGATATAACCACCCAGCACAGGGTCATTGGGATGCTTGGATGATAATACTACAAATCGTCGCCTCAGTGCAACAAGGTTGTATCTGCATATTATAGCACACAGTTGACACAACCTTATTACCTTGGGACCTGTAGGTCCAAATATTAGAGACAGAGCTTCAATAATTTCATAGTAGGTAGACACGACCCTATCTATAAAAAAGAAAACTCAATTTTGCCAAAATGTCAGTTACAACCTTGTTGCACTGAGGTGAAGAAGTTATTTGAGACTGTTTTAGCTTACACGTATCCCAATTGAAATGTCAGTCCATTCATGATGGACCTTGTATCATTCCTGTGAATGAATATGTGAGACACCAAGGTGCATTGCAATAAGCGCATGTGTGGTGAAGATAATATTGAATGGGTTAAGGCAGAATTCTATAACTTATTATGTGCTATGTGAAACTGATTGTGTTAATTTTCATGTGCCAGCAACCCACCTTGTACCAATAATGATATTTCTTGAAGCATTTGAAGTATATAGTCTTGTAAAATTTGTATACTACATAGAATATGTATTCCATTACCGATTTACTGTCTATAACATTGGAGGGGATTTACAAGTTAACATACAAATATGATTTGTATGTACCAATGACTATGTCCCTTTTCGATACAATCTAATATCACTAAAATAGACAGATATATTGTGTATGTATCTCACCAGATCCGTGCCAAACATCTCCTCAGTTTGACCGGGGAAAAAATAGGTGCAACACTCCGAATGATATGATTATGATATAAGCCATTTCATTTTCCAGAACATTTATAATTCACCCCTTAGGTTATGACTGTGTCATTGAAGGTAGTCGTATAAAGATGTAGTAATGGGGTTTAATGGGATAGACTTTGATAGGTAGACCTAAGGAGTTGGGTCATATATTTTGCATATAAATTATTGTCAATGGAGGGTGTGTCAGAGGAGAGAAAAGGTGAGAAAGTGATGATATTAAGAATAGATAAGGTCAACCCAAAAAGTCATAAATGTACACCAAAAGATTATGTATACGTTCAAGAAAGGGTTATCCTTAGTTTGGTATGAGAATGAGCTATTGACTAATTATATCCAGGACATAGAATAACAGATCTGTTAAAAACAGAACGGCAATGCATTATGGTCTTGTTGAAGGTATGAATAATGATATGTCCCACCAACAGTCTGTTACTTCCAAATATAAGACTTTTGTCATTTTGATTCGCATATGAATTGTATATACGGTAATGATTTTATTCCCAAAGGCTCTATAAGAGATACACGTCGAAAAGTATTTTTTTTCTATATTGCCGTACTAATGAAAAAAGATGGAAATTCCCAGTTCTTGTATCAAAGAAGGGTGATACACTGTATTTTCTAGGAATGGTATGAGGTTCCAACCACTGCTATCTGACCTATAATGTTTGCAATGATACCACAGCTATACGGCCGCAATGTATCTTACAGAGCTCACACCTGACAAATTATATTTGAATAAAGGTAATGGACAACTCACAAGATAATTTGAGAGTATCTTTTATTTTACTTTGATAGAATTCACAATTTTCCTATTAATACCCAGAAATATAACCATATCAGTCTTAATCTTCTTGGACGAAAAGAACATAAAAATGATTGTGGCACAGGTATACCTAATTAGGTAACTGTCAGGGTCTGCTCTGGAGGTACCTGCCTGTCTCTCCTCCTCCTCTGGATAATGACAATGATGCCTGAAATTATTCCTCCTAGTATTTGGAAGCCTCCACAGTATATGAAAGCTACTGCTGTATTCTTTGTAGCGTCCACTAACATTCCTGGTTTGGAAAAAAAAACAATGATGAAATATGTTAAAGTTAATGGTGCATACCCTATGAACATTTTCCATAATAATATTTTAAGTCTCGCAAAGGCAAAATTATACATGTATGGCAAAGTCCGTCTTGGAGAGCAAAACGGTGCAATATGGGTTTGGCCCATGGTTGAAGTCACTTGTGACTCTTTGATCTAAAGAGTGAGTGAGTGATCTTTGATCTAAAGAAACACTTAGTTGTTCATATGCACTACCATAGCCATAGTTACCATAACCGTATTCTAATGAAGGAACCTACTAGTTTATCCTAATACAAGCACGCGCATTATTTAATGTTTAACACTAAAAGGATTAACATTGACAGATATTGTATGGAACCTATGACTAACCTGATGTGGTGACACTAACTAATACTAAGGTCCCAACAAATGGTAGTAGAAGACCTAAAGCCTGAGGTAGTCTTTTCACTCCAGCTAGATCTGTCATCAGTGTAGACAGAAAACTCACATAACATCCTGGAAACATTGGATTTATGAGAAAATAAGCAAGTATCACGGATCAAACAATAAATAATATAGAGAGAAGTGATGAGCAAATGATGGATTTCCCTATATATATATATATATATATATATATATATATATATATATATATATATATATATATATATATATATATATATATATGAATCATAGATCACTTGTCTGGTTGCATTTTTTCCCTTATACTTTAAAATAAACATGCCTCTGGAAAGTATAACATGCTTCTGGAAATGCAAAAATTGAACTAAAACCTATAATCACTAGTACAGGAAAAGGCTTAGGTCAACCTGCAGTCTATGGTATTTTTAACTTCTGATCCTCAATGACAAGTGATTCATGTGTGCTTTTTTTTTTACTGATGATGGACTGTGATAGCAATTCTTCCCATTACAAGTGTAGTATAAATGCACAATCACCTACCTGAGAGCAAAGCAAAGCTTATGCTGTACACAACCAAAGAAGCATAATTGAAGGCTAATGCAGACAAAATACTGGCAGTGCCACTTAGTATTCCAGACAAAGTGTACATGATCTGTCTATGCTTTGAGAAAACATCTCCAAGGTACCCCGATCCTAGGCGGCCTACTGGTCCAACGATACCTATTATAGAGACTAATGTAGCTGCAAGCTCCCTTGAGATACCAAGACTAACTGCACGGGTTGGGAGGAATGTAGTAGCCACCACATGACCATAGTTAATACAGCCTGCTGCTAAGATATACAAAACGACTTCTGGCATATGGAACAATTCTGAATAGATACTCCTGCTACAACCCTTTTTAGCTTCTTCCACCTGCTCAGTGCATTCCTCTGTCTCAGATCTGGCGTTTTCCATTGGATCACTTTCTACCACTGATTGATCCAATTCTTTGAAATGAATACTGTTTCCACGTCTATCAAGGTTATCCTCCTGCTCAATGGAAGGCTGAGATACATTATTATCACCGTTATCATCAGCAGGGACTGGGATAAAATCACGACCAGTTGGGTTCAGTGGAGCCTGCTCATTTTGTGACTTGATAACAGAAGGGCTTCTTACAGGTGTTCCATTGTTGAATAACACTTGTCCATTACTGTCTGTATCCTTAATATTCTGTTGCTCAGTGGTGGCATTCTTCCTAGGACTCTTGCATTTCATGCCCTGTCTTAGAAGCATTGCCAATGGAATACCATGAAGAGCAACAGCTGCATTAACTAACAATGCTCCTCTCCAATTGAATACTCTAATGAAGTATTCTGTCCATATCGGCAAAGCTGCATGCCCTATGCTTGTTCCTATTGTCATCACTGATGTGGCTAGAGATCTCCGTTTAACATAGTAGCTCTGAACTGCTACCATGCAGGAGATTATCCAGCATGATCCACCAAGACCTAAAGATAAACAAACTTCTTATCAATTGAACTATTTTGTCAGTTAAGCTAATTGTGAGATGAACAAGTACACTTTTCCACATGAATTCTTATAATAGTGCTATCCAAAAGGAAATAATTCAAAATGTAATAAAAATCCATTATTCATCATTCATACTTGCTTATGCCTAGATTCTGCAAAACTGTCATAAATGAATGGTCTGAGGGACTTCTCAGGGTTTCTTATTCAACATCATCATCAACTCTAACAACGGTCTCTATTTCCCAAATGAGAGATGTTCCAACCAAATAAGCAACAAGAAAGAAAATAAAACAATTGCATGTTTTACCTACCCACAATTGCCCCAAGAGTAACACATAGAGCTGGGATAGTGTTACAGAATGAGGCAGCGATATGTCCTCCTGATACTAACAATGTCCCGAGTAATGCAGTTCTCGGACTTCCAATCCTACCAACAAGTCCCCCAATTATAAGACCTGGAACATCACACCAACATGATAGGGCACCTGATATGCTGTTATACAACAAGTAATATAAATTCAAATACCTTACTTTGATGTTAAAACTATAATATAATTCTATCTGAATAAAAGTGGGAATACTAAACTCAACATGTTAAGTACCTTCATAGTTAAGGGTGCAACTATATTCAAATTTGGGATTTTTTTTTGTTTAATTCCAAATTAGAATTACATAAAATGAAAATCAGAAATGTTATGTAAATGATACCTAACTTACATCCAAGACCACCCAATGACAATTGTATAGCACCTATCCATGAGACCTCAGCTTTGCCTGTGTTGAAATAATCCACCAGTTCTACCATGTAAACACCTGTAGTTGCTGCTCCTAGAGATGTGAGGGTGTGTAAGAGAGAGGCAGCTATAGCTACCACCCAGCTCTCTGATGTCCCTCCAGATCTAGACTCCCTGAAGGGTATGTATGTAGTAGGTTTAGATACACAGAGGCATGAACAAGAAATACATTTAATTTAAGTGTCAAATGATGACTGTAACTACACTTTGCCTCAAATGTAGATAATTGGTGCCTTTTGAATGTTATTTTATATTGAAAAGATTATTAATTTAAACTAGCCCTGGGGTTACATAAATCAATAAAAGGGATTGTGAGTTTCTCCACAAAAATATTAAATATAGAAGAAAATAATGAACATAGGTAAGTAAATGAAATGAAAACTCTAATTGATGCTCTTAAAAAAGCTCGACATAATTAGATGACAATCAAGGCAGGCTCTACATATGATGTAGCATGTTTCTGACAACCCCTAGATTACTTCATCGGAGTGATTTCTGGGGCTTGATCTTTTTTTGTAACGAGAATGGTAAAGGTATGCCCTAGGGACCATCCATTGATTACATACGCACTTTTTGTCCAAAATCTGACCCCCACCCCCATATGCACCATGTACGCATTGAGCCTACCCCACTTCTGCGTACATACTCAAGTCACTGACACCCCCCCCCCCCTTGCTTGACTAAGATTCAATGAGGTCTCATTTTAACATTTAAATAGAGGGGGGGGGGTCTTAGTAAAATGCTCCTTTAAAACACCGAAAAATGCCCTCAAAATACCCTAAATTGGAGCTTAAATTACCCCCAAATGCGTACACAATGAGTATGCCAAAATGGCCCAATACCCCAGCCCTGTACGCACATGTACGCATTTGGCTTGATCCCCCCTTAGTGCGTATGTAATTTATGGATGGTCCCCTATTGAAAAACGACGCTTCTTGGCTTCAGTACTGTTACCACTGATATACATGTACGATATATATACCTAACGCACAAGACACAACCTCTTCAATTGCTCACACCAATAATAACCGCTGGAATCAGCTTCAGCAATGGCCGTGCCCATAACATAATCAGCTACCTCGGTATATACTAATATACCGAGTAAGACACAGCTAGAGACATCCCCGCATATCAGATGCGTTTTATATGCGAGGGTTTATGGTAAAAGCAAGAGTCAGAGGGCAGCCACATTTCAATAGTTCCATTTACCATAAGCATTGCCATTGCTTTACCCTACCCCTCTACAGCATTAGTATCTCTATATCGGTCACCACATTGAATACAACATTATATTCAATAGAAGTATTTCCCATTGATATTGATCGGTGGGATACATTGCTGACTTGATAAAATATTACCTGTTTCTGTGCTTGTCATTCTTTTCTGATTGAAGAGAAGGCGTTTCACCTTCTTGTCCTGTATAATGCATAAACATTTTACTTGAAATCGGAAAATCTATTTGTATATTATTGCAGCTTCAATGGTTCACAGGCATTTTCTATCCCCAACCCCTATCGTTATGGATAGTAAATGCATTCGATGGACTATAACATATCTTTACTTCAGTCAGAACCAATATCTAGTTACCTTGGCAATGCTTAGATCATTATCAGGTGTTTTTAGTGGATGCAGAAGATGAATGAAAAGGGCAAATTCTCTTCAGCCTTCTATATTTTACACAAGTTGCATTTACCTTCCATTTCAACGTGTTCTACGTCTGTCCTTAGACTATATACTGGCTGCACTGGTTATCCCTCGACCCCTATAGGTGTCTACAATCTCCTATATGGTATAGGATGTAGACCAATATACATGGGGGTTAGCCTATATTCTGCCCCAGCCTATGATAGGGTAGTGGTCAAGACACAGGTACATGTATATCTCTGTATGAGCCTTCCTGCATCTGCATGTTCAGAAGTGTCATGGACACATGTGGGCCCCATCTGCCACCCCTCATTAATGATAATGAGGCTCGCATATTATACATTGTAGCCCCATGATTTCAAACATCCAAATAGGAATCAAATCTTCACTAGTTATCACACGGATTATGAAATTATGGTGAAAAATGAGGTGTAGATTATATTTCCTATTGGTTTAAATCTTGGATTGTTACCTTTTTATTCACCATAATTTCCATCAAATGAAATCAGATATTCATTAATACAAGGTTTATGCTATGCAATCCACTCCTTTTATATAATAAATACCCCCCTCTACCTCTGAAACTTGGTAAAATGAAGATGAAGATGATACTGGAATAAATTGTATAGATTTTAATGGTTAGGCCCTATACCTTTCTCAGAACATGAACATGTTGAATGCGCGAGACAATAGTATGGAAGGGGGTGTGGGTGTTAGTTTACATTGTGTATATCAAAGATGACCTGACTTTTACAGAATAAACAAATTATTACACTGAAAACCATAGTCCTCTAGGAAGGTGTTCAGGCACGGTGGCGGATTTAGAAGGGGGGCACCCCCCTTTTTCCCAGTACTTAAGAGTTTAATTACATATTGCTTAAAAATAGGGGGATCCCATCCTTTTGGGCCGCGCCCCCTCCTTTTCCAGATCCAGGATCCGCCACTGGTTCAGTATTGATAACTAAAGGTCGTCTTGCCATGTTGATGACCCAAGGTAAGGTAATCTTGGTGATTATCTTTGGTCATCACTTTGAAGACATCTGACCACCAGACAGCACTAGTATACAACAGTCGAATTTACAATTCTCACTATGTGGGATATATTGATTCTTCTCTTCAGTTCGTCAAAGGCATAGAAATAGACACCTCATTTGTCAATGAAACTATAGGTACAACCATGGGAACTGGCTGGTATTTGTTATATAAACATCTAGTATACATTATTAGAGCATAAGCTAGCTGTAAGCGCCCACAATAAAGCCTTGGTTGTGGGGAGGAAAGGGAGTAATTATGAAATTGTTTGAAAATAAATACTTATAAAAGATATCCATTAATGACAGAATAATCGATTACAAGCTTCTGTTCCTCTCTCAGACAGGTAATCATGAGTGATCACCAAGGGTGATCACATGTGATTACTTCAAAGATCACAGGGTACTCACCCCAGTCATCCTCAATAAGATGACCAAAGGTCACTGCAGAGCACCTTTTCAGGCATTAACTGAAGACTATATAATTAATAATAGAGACTATAATATTTCCATTTAGCCTAGGTACCAATGCTTTATTCAAAGAAATCAACATCTACAGAATTTTCATTGTCTTGTTAATGCAATACAGCTGGTCAGCTAGATACATCCTCCCTCTTGTCCCTTTCTTCTTAATGAAATTGGCAATGGCCGAAATGGTCCCTTCTAATATCTGACTGCTCCTGCTCCCGCAATATAAAAAGGCAACCCCCGTGCTCTTAGTATGGACCATTAACATTCCTGAATAGGTAAAAGTATGATCAGTTACATCAACATCTTCACCAGAAATCAAAATAATAAGCTTGCTATTTTGACCGTTTAGCTGATTGTTGATGACCATATTCATGTTATAGATAAATTATCCATATCTTAAAAGATATGAATCAATTTCAATAAAAACTTATTTTTAAATTTCAATCAGTCTCAAGATCAATAGAATGTTTGGGGAAAATACACAGGCTGATTTATTTATAGACTCATTTAGATACATTCATCAACATGTACTGCACTATGTTACAAAAAGGATAAGAGGGATAATTCTAACTAACCTGATGTACATTAACCAGCGTTAACATTCCCGCAAATGACAAAAGAAGACCTAATGCTTGGGGCAGTCTTTTCACATTTGCCAAACCTGTCATTACCGTAGACAAAAAGCTAGTATAACATCCTGAAGAAAAATAAGGTCTTGCTGAATACAATCAGGAAAATTCAGTGTCTTCAGGAGGGGAACAGGATTCTTTTTTTTTTTTATTACTAGGACCAATATTCGACCACATCAAAATTCTGTCCAACATGTCATCTACAGTATATACATATGCTGCTACCTATTGTTTGAGGACGATAGTGAAAGAAATAAGTGCCAGCAAGGGATGTATGATTCTATGATCTCTCTCCTTAAAGTCATAATTGTTGAATCTACATGGGATCCTCGTAAAACTGAATAGTGAACCACAGTTATTATAAAGCACAGAGCCAGTGTAGTTTTTACAAGAAGCCCCAGTTCACAATATGGCGGTGCAAGGAATCTCTGTGAAAATAAGAACATCTCAGTGAAAATAATGACTGGTTGCTGGCAAGTTTGGGATGAGGATTCCGTTGTTATTTCAACAACGCTTTTAACAGTGAGGGTATGAATATAATTATGTCACTCACAAGGAGGCATCTACCTGGGGATCAAAGACAACATCAAAAGATTATGATCAATTACCAATGCCCTACCTCCAACAAAGGAAAATGTTATGCTGTATATAACCAATGAAGTATAGTCCGAGCCAAAATGCTTGAACTGCCAGCAACAGATATAGAGTACAATTACTACCCACTTTTAATAAAAACGTTATTTTTACGTTAAAAAAAAACAACGTTTTTATTGGTTTCCCTATTGGTTATTTGGTTGAAAATTGGTTAAAAACGTTTAAAAACGCTTTTTGCCAAGTGGGTAATCTATGGTTCGAGAAAGGATCTCCAAAATAACCTGATCCTAGGCGGCTTACTGGTCCAACAATCCCAATCACAGAGACGAGGAGAGCTGCATGTTCCTTAGGGATGCCCAGACTAATGCCATGGATGGGAAGATCATTGTAATGATATCACCACTCTGAATACAACCTGCTGCTAAGATATACAATACAACTTCTGGCATATGAAGTAATTCTGTATAGATACTTCTGCCACTTCCGTTTTGGACGACATCTTCAGTGGTATCACTTTTATGTACCTCTTCAGGTAAGGATGAAAATCGCCTCATAGCCTTGTCTTTTGACTTGATATCAGAAATACTATCCTCCAATTCCTTCTGCTCAGGGGAATTGGTCTTTCCAAAAGGTTTTCTTTTCATCCCTAGTCTTAGAAGCATTGGCAATGGGATACTGTGAAGAGCAACTGCTGCATTTATTAAGAGTGCACCTCTCCAATTGAATACCCTCATGAGGTATTCTGTCCATAACGGCCATACTATAATTCCTATGCTTGTCACTGCCACCATAAATGATGTGGCAAGAGATCTCCTTTGACTGTAATAGCTCTGAACTGCTACCATGCCTGAAACTTGCCAGCATGATATTCCAAAACCTATAGACAACACTAATTTCACATATAAATTCACTTTACCGGGAGATAGCAACTATAATGGTTTAACCCTTTCACCCCCGGATTACTGTTACTCTATGAGATTTGTGTGCAAATCCTGCTTTATGCATGGGATGAAAGGGGTTAATGAGAATTTAGGTATTACCATACATAAATGGAGAGAGATATCATAAGTAAAATATTTTATGATGAGATATTGATGTCTGTCTGATAGTATTAGGTAAAGAGCAATCAGTGGTCAAAACAATTTGTACTCATAGCTACCAGCAATGGACCCAAGAGAAACACATAAATCTCGATACAATGTACTTACATGTGAGAGATGTTCCAACCAAATGAGCAGACAGTAAGAAAATAAAACAATTGCATATTTTTACCTACCCACAATTGCCCCGAGAGTAACACATAAAGCTGGGATTGAATTACAAAATGTGACATTGATTTGGCCTCCTGATATGAGCAAGGCCCCCAGTGCTATAGTTCTTGGACTTCCAATCCTGGCAACAATACCCCAAGTTATGATAGCTGGAAGATAGCTATTAACACCGTCTTAAAAAAATGGTATAGGTGACATTAAGTAGTATATTGATTTCATAGATAAATTCCATGTATAAACCCTGATGGGAACATAAAGACTTTTGAATAAATTCTGGGATGGGGATTTTCATTATAATCACAAGTGTCTGTGTGATGAGAGTTGTTACTACAATCGAGACAAAGAACCAATCTTACCTCCAATACCAGCCACTGCTAACTGTATGGCACTTATGAATGACACTTCAGCTTTGCCAGTGCTAAAATAATCAGTACTTGCTGTTCAAATGGACACAAAGATTTGAAGGAGAAATGCAGCTACGGCTGGAATCCAGCTCTCTGAATGTTTTACAGACTAAGGTAACCTGAAATTAAAGTTGGCATTTCTAGATAGATCCATATCATTATGTCATTGGCATAAGGATAATATTCGTAGGGGGAGGGAGGGATTTCCAATACAAATAAATAAATAAATACACTACCAAAGGGTTTCCAAACATTTTTTTCTAATAATTAAAAAGCTAACCTTTTCCCGTGGCTTTCATTGTCTGCTTTTTTGCAGCAAAGGGGTTTCACCATCAGATTCTGAATGAAAATGAACATCGCAAAATATGACTATATTACCTCAAAAAAATCCTATAAATAATGTACAAATAAGTCTCCATTTATAGTGTTATTCATATAAACATAAGGGTTTGTAACTTAAATTCAAAGTATTTCCACTCCTTCTGGTTAATGGGCTATTATAAGTGACAATATATACTCCAATTTGTACCTTCCATTTTTAACATGAAGACTTTGGACATGGGTGTTGGATGTCATCACGTTTAAGTAAAAACCTAGGACTAGCATTATTTTCTTTCTTTTTTTTTGAAGTAAAGGTAGGATCATGTATTCTGAAACACTAACTAGATATTGTTTCTTAATGCCACTAATCAACAGTAGAAGCATCCTAAAAATATCTGTGTGACTTGTATACATACAGAAACATAGACCAAATGTAACTTTAGGTTAGTATTTTTTTCACTTTATCAATTCTATTACCTTCTGATGTCTGATCAATATCACCAAACTCACACCAAACCTACCTCTCAACACTGCTACACATATATTGTAAAAAAATAATGTCGTGGAAATAACGATGGAATCCTCGTCCCAAAGTTACCAGAGATCCGTCGTTATTTTTCAGAGAGATTCTATGACCGTACTGCCAATTGGGGCTACTTGTAAATCTACACTGGTTCACTGCTATATAACTACAGTGGTTTACTATTCAGTTTTACGAGGATCCCTGCTAGATTCAACAGTTATTTTTTACAGCGTCCAAATATATATGCCAGGTACAGCAATGTCACAGTGCAATGTTTCTTGTTACCTTTTACTTCATCTTCTCAGCTTCTGCCCTTCCCCAATAGAAGTCCTGCTGCTCTTGTTCCCCTTCCATTGGGCTATCACAATTGTCTTGCTATATTATGAAATGGGCTAATGTGAAAGGAACTCATACTGCCTTTGCAGATATATATATATATATATATATATATATATATATATATATATATATATAGTGAGCTATAGCTGCTGTGGCAACTGAAAATTAGTACCACTTTTGTCTTTCTGGAGTTGCAGCACCAGAGAGTGCCAGATGCGGGCACTGCTCCTGAACTAGTCACGGTCAAAAGTAGTTTTCCTAAACTCTTGAAAAAACTTACCTGGTGGACAAAACAATCTTTTTTTTTCTTTTTTTTTTTTAATAGGATTACTGGTATTGATTTTTTTTTTGTCCACCATACAAAATCATTCACCTGTTTTCTTTTTGAAATAAGAAAAATCTTTTTAGCTGTGAGCAATTTTCATGCTAGGGCCAAGTCATTTATTGCTGGCTTGGGGGGCTTGATGGATTTTGGCAGATCGGCAATTCTTTTTATGACCTCCCCATGACTATGACAAAAATGATCGCAACCCCCCTAATAAGAACTGATTTTGCAAAATGACCCCACCATGGGTATTTGAATATAGCCAATATATTTAATTTTGACCCCCCCCCCAGTGTGAAGCTTTATTGGGTTTTGCCCCCCCCCCACCAAGGGTTTTTTTTTTCAAAATGAACTCCCCTTATATCTAAGCCCTCCCTCCACCTGGAAATAAATGCCTCGGCCCTTATGTGGCACATACTAGTAGCTAATTGTATGCCAAAAAAGAGAATATAGAGTATTAGAGGAGCAGCACAGGGGGCCCTCTGGGGTCATTTAATTCGTAAGATTACTGATAGCCATAAGTTGTTTTTTTATATTGTCCAATGTCTCTGGGTATGGAAAAGTGATGTTTGACCAATGAAAGCTCGTGCAGTCACTACGAAATCTGCAATTCTTTACAACCATCTTTTGAAATTTTAGCCTCATTTTTTGAGATCTAAAATACACATTGGTCTACCTGTTCTAGCATTAATATTCATCTTACAACAATTCCAATGGTAGCTACACCCCCTAAATTGGACCCAATGATCACATTGCAGCTAACCATTTGTTGCTAGGACAGACGGTTACCTAGCAACAGCTGATTTTAGCTAGCAACGGACCCTTTCCGAGACAAAGAAAGACTTTTCCTAGGAATGACTTACAGAATGGAGATCATGACTATTGCTTCTCATTTTGGTATTGAGAAGGTCCATGCCATTGTAGAAAATGCAATATTGTACCAAAACACAGTGTGCTAATCAGGGAATGTAGAAAAAAAAATGATATAACCAGTATGATGAAAACATGCAACTTCAGCATTATCTTCTATTGGAAAAATATTATATACTGGATAATTGTAGTGTGTCTTATATCCTCAAAAACCTCTGAGGCTTTCACTTTACTCCTAGAGTAGCCGATTGACTAGCAACAACAAATTTACTTAGCAACCTACATTGACATGATGCGTAATGCATAATACATATTGCAAGTCCATATGAACTAGCTATGAGTTACCGGATGAATGAATATATTGTTCTTGGATTATAAGTTCTCTTGAGCTTAAGCTTCGTGGTCTTTAATGAATAACTTATTGGGAACAGGGGTCGATGGTGTTAAATTGTTATATCTTATTTTCTCTTTCTTGGGCTGTCTTCTATGTCTGTATGTCAATGCCCTTGTGTCTCATGTGCGTATATAAAATTCTATTGTTTGATGTAATGAATATCAAGTAACAGCTGATGTGATGGTTTATATAGTTAAAATTGGAACTAATTGTAATATTGAGATTTATGCTGCAAGCTGGACTTCTATTTTCCACATTGTAATTTTGTGAGAAGTTCAAATAAACACTTTTTCAAACTTAAGAAAATTGAGAAGTATTCATAAAAAGACATTTGGATTTTATGAGAACTAAGAATCCATGGACTCAATGTATTTGAAAACAATTATACCTCAAAATACCCCCCAAAATAGAAAATAATTATATTTAACAATTGTGCAGTTGGTTATTGTTTAGAAAGTACTAGCTTTTGCATAGCAAGTAGCCTACCAACTGACACACAGATGCTCCAGATATGAAAAGATATCCGCCAGGTATTCTAGTGATCACAGGTTTTTTTTTTACTAAATATTTCTATTGCTGGGCAAGAGAAATCATGAGTGTATTGTTTGTAAACCAACCACATTCCAAGGACCATGTGATAGCCAAGTTCATGTACATGTGTATATGTAGATCCAATGAGATGAGATTCAAATATTAGTCAGCTATATTTGCTTGAAATATATGATCCTATCATAAAATGACCCCATAGAAAAAAAAAAGAAATCACCCAGCAACTCATTTCCTTTTTCTATTTTGGAAAATAATATAAACCATACCTAGCGGCCTACAAATATATTTAGATTACTACTATTCTATAGTATGGTACCTTGAGTAATATACTTTGAGCTGCAGCCAGAGCCTGAAATGACCTATAAGCCACACCTTATACAGGGGCTTCATACAGGTTCTGCAGACTTAAATAAAAAGATCAACTGTCACTACTTTGGCTAAAGATAACATCAGCAAAGTACCATTGAAAGCAGTTTATGTATCAGGTTGAGGTGACAGGTCAGTCTGTGATTTATGTACATCTCATGTGAGTCTCAGAACACAGATTGGGTGTTATTTGGTAACCTGCCATACCTTAGTAATTGCTGTTATAATAAGTGTGACATAAAGCCTATGTGCTTAATTACCCACTATCAGTGATATCATTTCACTCCTGTCAAGGAGAAGTCAAGGAATGCTACCAACATTTACATGTTAAGTCAAGTCGCTATCAAGAGCTATATTAACCATAGATTCAATCAACCACAAGGCATATACCTGTCTATACAAAGTCATATCAAATATAGAGACTGATTCAAATTACCTACTGATAATGATCAAAGCTCTCCCACCAAAATGGTAAGGCTAAAATTAAATATTGCCCCTGTGTGATGTGACATGCCATCATACAGAACACATAATCACCATCTTGAACTCTCTCATTCTAAAGCATACAAAGGATATCTTGGGTAATCCGAGGCTTGGTAAATACCTTGCTTCCAGTATGTATCAGCCTATCAATTAATCCTTTTGAGTGATATTTAGCAACATTATTAGAATAAATTAACGACCAAGGATTAGAATTATAGGAACTGTAACAAGAAGGGACTCCTTATGTACCTAATACTACCATAGAATCATGTGTAAATGGCATGGCTTCTACATGAATCCAACCCTTGTCTTGTCATATACAATGTAGGATGCCCCTGTGCCTCGTGGCCTTAGCCTCAAGTCAATTACCTTAGGCCAATGCTTACAGTATTGGTCTGTGACTTTGGGTGTGTGTAGAGGGTGATGAAATTACCTCCTTATGGTCATTCAATGCCTTCATATGTCATTTTTCTCCAATGAAGTGCTGGTCAGTCCTTTAGCAAATGCTGCATTAATGTATCATGCGACCCCTTCCAAGTACCTTAGTACCAACTGAGAAGGTGGAGTGTAAAAATGAATATTCAAATGCTAAAGCATATTATGAATGTACAATGTGGCAATGTGGCAATGCCCTGAAATATGTAGGCTATAGTAGTTCCATCACTTCACTTTGAACATATCTGGATAGAATGTTAATTGTTATATGGATGTTTCCATCATGTAGATGATGATCATTGGTGACAGACAGATGGTCTATGTCTTTTCAACTCTTTCCAGCCGGCTAGTGCATTAATGCACTACCAGGTCAAATATGGCTAGTACATTAATGCACTATGAGGAGAGCATTTAAAGTATCTAATAACATTATTCTGGGCCCCATCAATAATTATTTTCAATAAGTAATGCCAGGTATCATGGTATCATATGAAAGGAAAGTACATACAGATTACAAATCAGTCATTTTTGTATACATTTCACAAACATTGGTTCTATTCCTGAGGTCACCCTTAAACCATGTATCAATATATATATTCGCCCAGGACCTCAATCTGCTGTATTTTAGGGACTTTTAACAATGATAGAGCTGGCTGGAAAGACTTAAGAACATATCTATGGCTTAAAATAAAGTCCTAGCTAATGTCTTGTAACATGACCTTCCAGCAAGGAGAATGGTCACAGGTAGGGTCTTTTGGTTAGTTTGCTAGGCACTTTCTGTTTGTTGGATCATATGGCTTGTACTTATAGCTGAGTCCTCCCAGTAAGGCTCTGGAAAGGTCCACTTCTGCCAACAGAAGTGATCTTATTCACCATTGACAGAATGATGATATCAATTGCAAGATCCATGCAATCACAGTTATCTGATGCTGCTAGATTAAGCTAGATTTCCTTAGTAGAACTTCTAGAGAAGGTTTGTGACAGAATAATCATCACACATTATATCTAATTCTGATCAAAATCTATATAATATTATAAATAACATAATTTAGAGTAATGCTGCTTAAAGGCCTTTCAAATATTATGTAACACAATTTTGACCACTTTTTGACCCCCTCCCCCCTTGTAACAATATGGGGCTTCTAATCAATATTCCTAAATTTATTTGATCCTTCTCAATTTAACAAGAATTATAGGATGATCTCTAAAATCACATTAAAATGCTTGTAAATTGTCAAATTTAGCCATGTGATGTATTCCTCATTTTTATCATGTAACACTTGGGCAGACCCCCCCTCTCTCTGTAACAAAGTGTAACAAACTTCATGATCCCCTCCCCTACTGTGTTACGTAATATTTGAATGGCCCCTTAGCAAATATTTAATTGCTAAGATGTAAACAGGTCTAGCAATAAGGCTTTGGCAGCACAATTTCAGATTTATTTTCTTTATGAATCGATGGGTTCCATAATCATGTTTTCATATCTGAGTAGAGCAGTTGTCTGTTGGTGAGCCACTTGCTAAACAAAAGCTAGCAAGGTTTAAGCAAGTGCCAACTCTTTGAGTATTGAACAACTATCTGACATATTTCCTATTACATTAGGGACATTTCTAACAAGATCTACTCAGTTCTGAATAAATTGAGTCCAATGATGGTTAACTTTCTTCACAATAATACATATTTGTCTATGAACAAGCTCCTTTGTATAAGTTGCTATGTAAATTTGTTGCTAAGGAATCACTGCCCCACAAGTAGAGTAAAACCTCAGATGTATTCTCATTTCATCATTTTCAGGACATAAGACACACTACAATTGTCAAGTAAAGAATATTTTGCCAATAGAGGATAATGCTGAAGTCGCATGTTTTCATCATACTTGCTATAGGTCTATCTTTTTTTTTCTATATTTTCTGATCAGCACACTGTATTTTGGTACAATATTGCATTTTTTTTCAATTGCATGGAGCTTCTGAATAGCAAAATGAGAAACAGTATCCATGATCTCCATTCTGTAAGTCATTCCTAGGAATGGTCTTTCTTTGTCTCGGAAAGGGTCCGTTGCTAGCTAAAATCAGCTGTTGCTAGGTAACCGCTTGTCCTAGCAACAAATGGTTGGCTCCAATGCGATCGTTAGGTCCAATTTAGGGGGGGTAGGTACCTTTGGAATTGTTGTAAGATGAATATTGGTGCCAGAACAGGGTGATCAATATGTATTTTAGCTCTTAAAAACGAGGCTAAAATTTCAAGAGATGGTTGTATAGAATTGCAGATTTCTCAGTGACTGCACGAGCTTTCATTGGTCAAACATCACTTTTCCATACCCGGAGACATTGGACAACATAAAAAAACAACTTATAGCTATCAGTAATCTTAAGAATTAAACTCCTAAAATATGGCTCTTTTGAAGGACTTGCTGCTCTACTATATTCCCAAAAGCAGTAATTGAAAGACTTCAGCCCCCACACCAGGAAATTATATAGAGTATTAACTAAAGACTTCAGTCCCCACACCATCACATGTATGTATACGGTCAATTGCACTGAACTGGGGTCACAGAGATCAAATTCAGTGAAAAAATAAAAATGCTTGGATAGCTTCGAAAGTTTGTATGAGCAAAACTAATACATAAAGGGGCCAAGCCTGCAAATTGGGAACACTAATATCAATAATTGTCAATTTCAGCTTAAAATCAATTATATAGCATTGAATCCTATGGGATTTTGGTCCAAATAGCCTAATTTTTACGGGCAGGGTGTACCCTACATTAACAGGCCAGATTGATATCAACTCTATGATTTATGATACTAGCCAATGTCTCTTTATTCTGGTGATCTGTCATTGACATCTCTATTTCGAATTGAAGATTTTGAAGGCATTATAGATTGTGTGTCACATATGGTTCCATGTGGCACGTACGGTTCCATTTCAGTGTCTTATATCAAAAGCAGCTGGTAGAATTTTATTATCATTTCTGTTATCAATACCTTATATAAGTAGAATAGTTTGAGAGCAATATAGGTTTATACCATGCAGCATTAAATGTATGAGGGTCTGGAATATGTACCACATATGATTTCTATAAAAATTACCCCAATCTCACTTTGTTTCACATGTGCTAGAATAGTAGGTCACATGTTTGATACCTGGATTTCCTTCATTTTCTGACTTGAAACAGACACATAAGACATTCTACTCACACTCTTAAATCTTAACTA
Organism: Acholoe squamosa; assembly: GCA_949317995.1. NCBI lineage: Eukaryota > Metazoa > Annelida > Polychaeta > Phyllodocida > Polynoidae > Acholoe > Acholoe squamosa. Next base: position 24,707,483 of record OX439046.1, read on the forward strand.
TTTTGTATTCTTTATCTGCTTTGATACAGTAAAAAGTGTGGCACGTACGGTTTACCTACACCACAGGATTTATAGCAATAACTCATTGCACATAGGGGGAATGATTCCTAAAGTGATCAAATATGAGGCCAACTAGTGTGGGCTTATGGACAAATCAAAATAGATTTTTTTTCCAGTGGGTTTTCTTCTTACTTTGTCTCATAATATTGGGAGCACTATGAAAAAATGTTCAAAATACCTCTAAAAAGGCCCCTATCTTGCAGCATGCTGCTTTAAACATTATTTGTACAATTATAGGCAAAACCATGATTTGAAAGCAAGATCCTAACATGACATACCCAATGGACACGGAAAATACCCAAAACCTTCACATTTTAGTTGAATTTTCCTCCTTCCCATGGAAAAAAGTGGGTTCGACCGTTACATATGCACACCCTGAGCATTGATTTCGCTCTTCCCATCTATTAAGATTACCATTTATATTGTTAGCCCCAGATTCACCTTTTTCAATGGCACCTTTGGCCGCCATATTGTTTTAAGTAATGTTACGTCATATTATGTCACATTAAGTCATAATTACTAATTAAATGTTCATAATTCATATTGATGTGATTATTAATGTTTCTTTATATTATTTCTCACATTGCCAAGCAAACTCCTATATGTCACTTACATCATAGTTCACAGAACTTCCATCAGGTGGTGGCGCTGTGCGTTATACCATCGATTATGCAACCATTCGCTGGTACCACTGCGGGATCGATGCGATATACCGAGCGTGAGAGGTTGGGCTGCGGGACCAGCCAAACGCAACCATGGCCTATTTAACATGTAGCAAGCTGCGCTGACCACTCACTTAGACTCCAGGCTTACTACTGTTAATAATCGCCATCTTCATCCAACTGGACATCACAAGACTCACTTATTCATTCAAAGTAGCCATTAAGAGCCTACAATATGACTGACAGTCCCCCCCCCCCCGCACCCATATTTAATCATTCATAGGTCGAATCCCACATGGCGATTTGGGGCTTCAATATACCTGCGGTTTTCAACCTGTTGCGACTTTGGTGGGGATTCCACTATGCGATTTTTGCGGGAATCGAAACTATCCTCACAAAAGCAGACACAAACACAGGTTTATTTATAGAGTGTTGTTTGTTATTATTTCAAAATAGAATAGAATGTTGAGACAGCCATTTGTTTATGTGGGGAAGCTTTGTGTGTGATCGCAGGCACATTTAACACTTTAAGATTGGGGATTCTCTGGAATTCAATATCAGACAGGTTTGACTTTTAGAGGACAAGACCCTGCAATTTAAGGTTGTTGTTAGACTGCTGTTTTGCTATCTATATTATTGTTTATACAGCAGACTGTGGGATATGGTGTAAGTTGAACAATCCTCGTGATCCTGGGGCTCAGGAACCGCTTTAGAACGCAAAGGACAAAATTACAGAGATTATTTAGCCCTTAATCGCCATGTGGGATTTGACCTTAATTAGAGAATATAGAATTTGGTAGAGTACTCGTAGCACTGCATGCTCTAAGGATGAATCCAACATGGTGATTTAGGAATGCAATATCTCTGCGATTTTGTCTTGTGGTATAGGAGCTTTGCAAGGGTTATTACAAATTAGACCTTGACATACTGTTGGATTTGGAATAAGTTGAACAACCCCTACATTTTCGCAGAGAATGATATTGGAGGCATAACTGGCCATGTAGGTAACTATGAGCAGCATCTATAGTGGATTTCTTGATAATTTGCCAACTCAATAACTCCTTTGATTGTATATATGCAGTCTAAATTCTAATCATATTCTTAAACATGGTGATGGCTTGTGCACATATAGCTATGCCACGAATTGACTTGCACAGTGTGTAGTCTAACGACAGTGTAGACGTCCCAAACGGGGAGGTCACGGTCTGTTGCCCCCCGCCCTACCCCCTGCCCCACCTTCACACCAGGTGGGTGTAGTGGGGCTCTATACCTTTAGTAAGGTGGGTCCGTTTTTTGTTGTTTTTCTGTCAGTAATTACTCACAATTCGTCATATATTCGTCAATAGTGAGCAATTACTAACATATATTAACTAAATGCTGATAAAATGTAAGTAACTACTATCATGTATTGACTAAACTGCTGACAAAATTAATAGTGAATAGTTACTAGCATATATTAACTTATTGCTGACAAATAGTCCATAGATACTTACATAATTTTGACAAATACCAGTCAAGGTAGGATGCACAGGAGGAGGAATCAATGGCTATTTCTCTGTTATATATTGACTAATTGTTGACAGATTGTGACATGTATTGATAATTACTGACATAGAGTGACTAAGTACTGACATATATTGACTAATTGCTGACAAATTGTGAGTAAATACTGACGTATTTTGACTTATTGCTAACAAATGGTGAGTAATTACTAACATATATTGACTAATTGCTGATAAATGGCGAGTAATTACTGACATATATTGACTAACATCTGCTAAATTGTGAGTAATTACTGACATATGTGGACTAAGTGTTGTTATATAATGACTAAGAACTGGCATATATTGACTGAGTGCTGACAAATAGTGAGTAATATATATTGAATAGTTGGTGACTAACATCCATCTGATAACTTTTGAAGATCAAAATTCACTATATATATGGCCTGGATCCCTGTGTTTCCAAAAACCAAGATGGCCGACACACATGGAAAACAATAGAATTGGGTAGTTGAGGTGTCCCTCCAGTCACTAACATCCATCTCATAACTTTTAAAGATCAAAATTCACCATACAGTAAAATCTCTTTATAACGAAGTTCTTGGGACAAGCAAAATAATTCGTTATAAACGAATTTCGTTGTATCCAAACTATGCAATTAAGAAAGAATTAGAGCCTTCCTAACACCTCTCAAACATGCCCTACACTTACAGCCATTCATAGCAAAAATGGTGCGAGTCTAGAAGCCCTTTCACACATTTTTACACCTCTCACATCTTACCTACACTTACAGCTATTCGTAGCAAAAAAGGTGCAAGGCTAGAAGCTCTATCACATGTTTTTACACCTCTCACATCTTACCTTCACTTACAGCCATTCGTAGCAAAAAAGGTGCAAGGCTAGAAGCTCTATCACACATATTTACACCTCTCACATCTTAGCTTGAAATCATTGTAAGACCAGGTAAACTACTGCACAAGCCAAAAGATTCGTTGTAAACGAATTTAGGCTATGTGAAGTTCATTGTAAGGGAATTATTTTACTATAGAAATGTATTGGAATGATATGGGACAATGTGATTTGTTTGTTGTAAACGAAAATTCGTTGTAACAGGATTCGTTGTAAAGGAATTTTACTGTATATGGCCTGGATCCCTGTGTTTCCGAAAAACCAAAATGGCAGACACACATGGAAAACAAAAGAATTAGGGTAGTTGAGGTTTCCTAATGGTCACTAACATCAATCTGATAACTTTTGAAGATCAAAATTCACCATATATGGCCTGGATCCCTGTGTTACTTATAATGACTAAGTACTGACGTATATTGACTAATTGCTAACAAATGGTGATTAATTACTAACATATGTTGATTAACCACTGACAAATAGTGAGTAATTACTATCATACCATAGCACTAATACTAACCTGTTATAGCCTTAAACTCAATACATGTACCGTAAAAACACAGATTAAAACACAAATTAAAACACAGAATGGCGTCAACATTTTTCAATCAAACACCAGAGAATGGAGAAATGGAAGGACATCCACTATGTCACTGTTTGTCAGCAGTTAGTCAATATAATTATTAATTATGCTAGTAATTACTCACTATTTGTCAGTAATTAGTCAAAATATGGTAGCAATTATGCACTATTTGTCAGTAATTAGTCAATTTATATTAGTAATTACTCACTATTTGTCAGAAATTAGTCGATATAATTATGTCAGTATCTAGTTAACATTTCTCAGCAATTAGTCAATATATGTCAGTAATTACTCACTATTTGTCAGCATTTAGTTATAGCATAGTTTAGCATAGCACATAGAACGCAGTTGACCATAGGTATCTTAGAGCTGTGCCCTAGCCTTAACCATTTTTAATGCGGGCATGCATTACCATGCTAGGGTCCCTTTAAGATAAATCCATACTGGGTAACCCAGTGGCCACTAGTAGGGAGCCCCAATGCAGGTATCAAGAAGCTCTTATCTTTTCTTATCTCAGATGTGGGTGCTGGGTGGACCGGCGACCCTATCATAGCTCTGCGTTAGACTACACACTGTGCACATAAATGCTTGTTGGCAACGGTTAATAGCCAGAAGGAATAAGAGCCTCCTTATGCATGAAGTGTCAAAAGATGCTGCCAATGCCCTACCACCTAGATGGGTTTTACAAAGCAGTAATAGGGTGAACATGATCAAAAGTTTCCCAAACCTAAGTTTATATAAGAGAAGCCCGCTATGGCGAGGTATAGAGTTATGGGATTTACTAACTGATGTGCAACAGAACATCAAAGACAAAAGTGACTTCCCACTTGGCATAAAAAAGTGTTTTTTTACGTTAAAAAACCCCCGGTTTTTATTGGTTTCCCTATTGGTTATTTGGTTGAAAAAAAACGTGTTTATTTTTGTCAAGTGCATGGGTTTATATCTGCAGTGACGTGATTTCATGTCCTGCTGTGATCAAGGACTTGGTGGCTATTTATAATGAAAATTGACTTTATTATTATTGTTATTATTATGACAGCATGACATCGAACCTCTTTGTATGGGGCTGGCCAATTCTTTTGATACCACTTAGCCTTCTTGTTGTATCCCTCTCTTTGACTTACTTGTAAATCATCTTGCACGAATGTTTGTCAAATAGATAATTCAATTCATTTCAATATATAGATAGCTCAGAGTCCAACCAGCATGAGCGGGTACATTTTTTTATTTCATTTCATTTGCATATATCAAGCCCAGGGGTTTAGAAATGCAGCTCCATATTTCACATTTCTGTGAAATAACCCTCCCTTCACTATCACAGTAATTGGTTTGAGGGTTATCTAACGAGGGCCCACCTTAAGATAAATCGACCGTTGTGAACCTAGATGTCTGTGGCTCAACAATTCTATAAGCAGACATTATTTCATAAGATACTAGTAATTAGACTGGGTATAGTTCATCTTCCTTCAAGCACATTATCTAGCTGCTACATGTATGTTTCCAGCTCGTGTTTTGTCTTGTCTCCTCTTGATGAGAATTATAATGGCAGAAAGAACTCCCCCTAGGATCTGAATGCTTCCACTGTAGATGAAGGCTACAGCTGTGTTTTTTGTAAGGTCCACCAACATTCCTGAATCGGAAAATATTGTCAGGCTTATCAGTTATGAGAGATGACGACATTATCATAAATCTATAGTAATTTTATGCAATAGAAATAAATTGACCATTTTCAGCTTAATATTGTATTCCTAGTGATAGGATCCACTGTTGTCTATTGGATAATGCCACTGCTATGAGCAAATAAAAGCACTCTTCAGTCTGATTGCTTCAAATCTGATAATCTTTCTCTTAAACATCTATAGGTAGTGTGATTACTAGTATACTATAGAAGAATCAAAAGTTGTGAAATGCATGAGACTAACCTGAAGTACTAATGCTGACTAACATCATAAGTCCAACAAATGGCAAAAGAATACTTAATGCCTGAGGTAATCTTTTCACTCCTGCCAAATCAGTCATTACTGTGGACATATAGCTCACATAACAACCTGAAAACAATGAGGAATTGACTTTATAAGCATTTGGAACCATGCACATTTTGGTAACTATGAGATACATATAACTACTGTAATTCTTAGTAAAAGCCACAATACCCAAATGAAAGTTATAAATACGTGGATCAACATGGTAAAAGGTACGCCCGCGAGGGGGTGCGTGGCCATACCTTTTACCATGTTGATCCACAATTATGTATATAAAATTTAATCTGCACTTGAACCTACCTGAAAACAAGGAGAATATAATGCCATACACCACTAAGCATATGTAGTTGAAGGCCAATGAAGAGAAAATACTGGCAGTTCCAGTAGCTATTCCAGCCACTGTGTAGAGTAATACTCTATGCTTTGAGAAAACATCTCCAAGGTAGCCAGATCCAAGGCGACCGACTGGTCCAAGGATACCTATTACAGAGACCAGTGTAGCTGCTAATTCCTTGGAGATACCAAGACTTACTGCCTGGATGGGTATAAAGGTCATTGTTACCACATGGCCATACTGAAGACAACCTGTTGATAAGATGTATAACACAACTTCTGGCATATGAAACAACTCCATATAGATACTCTTACTACTACCATATCTTTGTCCTTGATCCATCTCAGGTTGGGCATGTAGGTTGAGTTTAATGTTATCAGGTTGTTTTTTACTGTATGTGATCCCATATAACTTCTCCCAGTCCATAATGTCCTTAGTGGTGTTAACCCCAAGCTTCTGTGGATGGGAAGGTAGAAACACATCATCATCACCATCATCATCAGATTCATTATTTTGGCCTGGGGTACAACAATTGTAATTGGACAGGTTCAGTGGGGCTTGCTGCAGCTTCATGGCTTTAACCTTAAAAGCTAACTCATCTTGTGACTTGATAGCACTAGCACCATTGGTAGCAGCCTCATTGGTGGTTTCATTTTGAACAGTGTCACTCCTCTCCTCAGTAGTGCCTGTCCTGCAGCTGGTGGAGCCCACATCTTTTAGGGCTAGTCTTAGAATCATTGCCAATGGGATACCATGGAGACAGACTGCTGCATTTATTATGAGTGCTCCTCTCCAATTGTATACCCTTATGAGGTATTCAGTCCATACTGGCCACGCTAGAACTCCGAGACTAATTCCTACAGTCATTACTGATGATGCTAAAGACCGGCGATGATCATAGTGGCTCTGAACAGCTACAAAACATGAAACTACCCAGCATGATATACCAAGACCTAGAAAGCAAAGCAAAAGCCATCATCAGATGCATATTCTACCAAGAAGATCATATACAAATGAGATTTGTGCATTATATGAATATGAGATATGTACATCTCATTGCATAGCATGATATTAGGCTTAGTGGTAACCCGTTTTACAATATCAAATGACATGTATATACATACACTTTTGGCCAGGCACAGATATTGTCTTTTGAATTTGAGTTTCATCAAGGCATGGGTTGAAAAAGGAACATTGGCTGACAATGTAGAAATGTAACTTTCTTTTCTATTTTGTTGTCATGGTAACCCACTGGTGACACCGGCATTGCCTTAGACTGGGTTCAAAGGAAAGCCTCATAAAATTTGTTCTTTAATCAAACCTCTTAATGATAATACCTACCTACAATGAAGCCAAGAGTAACACATAAAGCAGGGATTGTGTTACAGAATGAGGCTGCAATCTGTCCTCCTGATACAAGCAAGGCCCCAAGAACTGCAGTTCCTGGACTCCCAATCTTGGCGACAAGTCCACCAATTACAGAAGCTACATAAATGTACAACATAACACCATACTATTGGTACTACAGTGATGATTAGTATATGCTATCTATTGGGTTCATATACCATTTTGATATACATTGATTTGACAGTCATGGGCCCAGAGTTAAGGAAACGTGTGCGCCCCATTTATGAATTTCTTGTTTTTATCAAAATAAAATCTTGAGTATTTCTGGCTGAGCTATATTTATAAGGAAAACGAAAGTTGAATAGAATACCTTCTCAGAGAAAATCTCTATCCAGTGATACATAACAGACCTAAATGTATAAAGTTACCCTACCAGAATTTGTGCCAAAACTTACCTCCAAGACCAGTCAGTGATAGTGATATGGCACCTATCCATGCCACGTCAGCTTTGCCAGTGTTGAAATAATCCATCAATTCTACCATATAAACACCTGCAGTGGCAATTCCTCCAGACAAAAGAGTGTGTAGGAAACAGGTAACTAAAGCTACCACCCAGCTCTCTGATTTCCTTCCGGACTGACTGAAATTTTTATAAGGATTCTTAGCATATAATCATACAGACAGCTAGGGAACATGGGGTGAAAATTGATATTTTCCATCTTTCTATGGTCATGGTTTGCTATTGCTGTAATTTCAGTAGCGGATCCAGGGGGTGGCCGGAGAGGGGGGCACACGCCCCCTCGACCCCCTGAGATTGGAATCTTCACCAGGGGAGAGGGGGTGGGGGGGGGGCATGTTGAGCCGCTTATGCAGTTTTATTTTTTCCCTGACTTTGATAAAAAAAAAACAAAACACCTGACCTTTGGCATTAACCTAGGAAATTAGTATAAGGGTAGTACAGCATCAAAACTTCTTGGTTAGGCCATAATCATTGAGCATGACTACACTGTAAAAAATAGTGTTTAGATTGTAAACACTTATTTGTCCCAGTTTTTTAAACACATAGCATAAGTGTTTACATTCTAAACACATTTCACCTAAACACATCCATATGTGTTTAGATTTTAAACACACATTAACAATGTGTTTAGATTGTAAACACTTATTTTGAAAAGTGTTTAGAATCAAAACACTTTTTGAAAAGTGTTTAGCAAAAAGTGTTTAGTCAAAAAGTGTTTACACACAAAACACTTTCCCAAAAAGTGTTTAGAAAAGTGTTTCCTTTCTAAACACATTTCAAAAAGTGTTTAGAACATTTGAATAAGTGTTTAGATTCTAAACACTTATTTAGATAAGTGTTTAGAAATTAAACACTTATCTAAACACTTTTTGGCTGTCTAAACACTTGTCTAAACACTTTTTGCCTAAACACTTCCCTATAAACTTATATAATAAGTGTTTAGAAAGGTGGGACAGGAAAGTGTTTAGATAAGTGTTTAATATCTAAACACCTTTTTTACAGTGTATAAAACATAAGCTTCATCAAGTATATTTGATGTTTATATTTCCTTTTGGAAAAAAGAAATCTTCTTTTGGTTCAACGTGCCCCATGGGTGATTTAGGTTGACCCAATCTATTCGGGGAACGTTGAACCTGTATGCTTTGAGTGCCCCGGAGAAATGCCAAGGGGACTGGTACATTTGTATAGGCCTATAGATATTGATATGCATTTTTTTTTCTTATTTTATCATTTGCATACGGTTGGTTCCAAGTGTCTATATTCCATCCATTTATTGCCTTATATACTTGCAAGGGCATTTGATCAAAATAGGTCAAAATAAAGATGGTTTCTGGCTTTCCTCAGGCCTAATGGGGTCATGATTTGTACACTTCCAGTATAAGGAAATGTGGTAACAAACCCTGGCTATTCCCATCCCCCCGACCAAATTTTTATGGCTGTGCCCCCCTCCCCCTGACCATCCCCTCTGGATCAGCCCCTCAATATGGGTATGTTATATAAATGTGTATGCTAAAAGAGATGAAGTTAACGTATACAGTGAAGCATCGTTTCTTAACCAGGCCTTAAATTTTAAAACTATTATCTGAATGGATAGAATATTTTTTTAAAAGAGATGAAGTTAACGTATACAGTGAAGCATCGTTTCTTAACCAGGCCTTAAATTTTAAAACTATTATCTGAATGGATAGAATAATTTTTTACCAATATAATTTGTTGCCTTGGAGTCATTGTCTGTGCACATGCATTTGACAAAATGGGGAGATAATGCCACAGTACCTCAAATACCTTGCTTGAAAATAAGGCACCCTGTGTTGAAGGAAATGGCTTTGACTGGACTTGGAGCAGTCTAGTACTGTTGTACAGCATATAAGGCATATGATATCCATCATTGTGAATAACCTGCGCCTAATATGTGAGATACATTTTGTACTACCGTATGTAAGAGTAATGGCAAACTGAGAGAATTCCTTTTTTTTAATCACTATCAGCCATTAGTAAAGAGCTAAAATTATAACAGATATACCTTTTAATGCGTTTATCATTCTTTGTAGACAGGTATGGAGGCGTCTCTTTTCCAACTGCTGTGTGAAGAAACAAACGTTCATTATTAATGGGTCTAAAAGTGCAGGCTGCTGTGTCCTAATTTTGGGCATCGTGTGAAGTAGATATTAATTATATCCAACACATCCCATGCTGTTGGCCATCATTTTAGGAATTCAGAAATGCATTTTAGGTCTCTAATGACAGGGGGTGTAAATTTACTACTTTTTTGTCAAATGATATGGGATACCAGCTCAATCTATGCATTTGGGTCCCAAAAATGACAAAAATGATTTTTGAACCCCTGGAAGGGGATCCAAAGTTACCCATATGTAGTGAAAATATAACCAAATTTCAGAGTTAACCCCTTCCACCCCATAAAGCAGGATTTGCACGCATAGAGTAACCCCACTTGGCAGAAAAAACGTTACTTAGTTCCTAAGTTTGTCAAACATTTTTTTCCAATGTTAAAAAGACACATCAAACATGTACTCAAAGAACGTTTTATTGACATTATTTATTTCAGGTTAAAAAAGTTTTTTTTGTTTTGTTTTTACATAAAAGAAATGTAAATAAAAAACGGTTTTAATTGGTTGAAAATTGGTTGGAAAAAAAAAACATTTAAAAACGCTTTTTAACGCAATAAAAACTTTTTTTACTTTTTTTACCCCAACCAAATAAAATCATTTGCAAACGTTGAAAAGAAACGTGTTTTTTTTTGCCAAGTGGGATGGATTACCAGGGATGAAAGGGTTAGGATTCCTTAAAAAAAAGACCTCATCATGAATTCATGATACTGATCAGAAACATTCATATAGGATTGTTGGAAGCCCTTAGAAGCCATCTTGTTGTGATTATAAGGGTTGCTGTTTTACATACTGTTTTCCTAAGGTGGTGATATGTTTTCCACATCAGTCAAAGAAAAGCTGTCAGTGCAAGAAAACACATCAGTAGGAAAACTTGCTATGCTGCATGGTCTTATATTGTCAAATGTGTATTTTAACATGGCTTTTATCATTAATGACTGATTAAATCACTTTGAGTTTTATGTCAGTACCTTAGTGGGATGTTGCTTTAATCATTGATACACATTACATGTTTAGCAAAAAGCATAGAGGATTGGCAAATTAGATACAAAATGGGTTGTAATGAATTTAGGGCACAATTCAGGGGAAAATCGACTTTTCTCTTCTATAACACTAATTCTAAAGGTAAAATTTGAAAAGGTACAACAAAGATTATTTGTTTTAAAAATTAACATGATTTATTCCCATTAAAATATAACTTAGATTGGTCAAAATCATATTTGAAATAGTTATTTTGGTGCCATAGGTGTTTTCCAAACCGATGCGTGATTTCAGCTTTGCTGGAACCTGCTTAAAGGGGGGCTAACACGGCAAACTACAATATGGGTACCGACCCAAAATTCGTTGGTAAAATCGCAGGACCCAGCGGAGCGCCCTGATTGGTCAATGGGTGGTCACGTGAGCTTTTAATGCAGGCATGCATTCGCCGTGCCAGCGCCCCTTTAACCTTGATTTTAAAGGGGATGGATGTAGAGGTGGTGGCTAGCTGTACCCTTATCTTTAATAATGGGGGGTGGGAGGGCAGAAACCTCAAGGATCAGGTACATTTGGCTTGATCCAAACAAGTTGTAAGGACATAGGTGTCCCCCGCCCCCATTTACAACCTTTTTTAGTAATTGAAGTCTTTAAAAGTGGGACAATCCCCTTCTATTCTCTATGTCTGGGACAACTTGCATAGTTTTAAAACTCTGTGGTTCTTTATATTTGGCCTTAGTTCATTCATCGGATGCCCATATTCATTTTCTGTGATTTGGATGGAGTGGAGCCCCCACTGTGCTGAGGATAGAATGTAATGTTGTACAAGAAGGAAGATGGGGGCAGGGTCTGAGGACAGGCCAATAAGGTTCAAAGGCCTATATTCACTCTCAAGGGTATTTGGAGAGATGCCCAGATATACATGTAGAGACTGTATATTCAATAGAAAAAGTGTTAAGTGAAAAAGAAGATTACCATTCTAAACATACAGTATGGAATAGAGATGCAGAATGGTGAATTCGAGTTTTCCCTCCCTTTTCCTGCCACCAGCGTTTCCCTGCTATGTTCCCAATTTTTCGTCCCCTCTTTCCTCCCCCTCCCCTTTACCATCAGCCATATTACCTCTCTCCTCCTCTTCCCTTACCTCATTCCTCCTTTCCCATTCCCCCCTGCCCCTACCCCTATCGATCCATCTCCCTTTCCTACTCTTTCTCTCCCCTCTTTCCTCTCCTTCTCCCCTGTCCCCCGCCCCCATTTACAACCTTTTTTAGTAATTGAAGTCTTTAAAAGTGGGACAATCCCCTTCTATTCTCTATGTCTGGGACAACTTGCATAGTTTTAAAACTCTGTGGTTCTTTATATTTGGCCTTAGTTCATTCATCGGATGCCCATATTCATTTTCTGTGATTTGGATGGAGTGGAGCCCCCACTGTGCTGAGGATAGAATGTAATGTTGTACAAGAAGGAAGATGGGGGCAGGGTCTGAGGACAGGCCAATAAGGTTCAAAGGCCTATATTCACTCTCAAGGGTATTTGGAGAGATGCCCAGATATACATGTAGAGACTGTATATTCAATAGAAAAAGTGTTAAGTGAAAAAGAAGATTACCATTCTAAACATACAGTATGGAATAGAGATGCAGAATGGTGAATTCGAGTTTTCCCTCCCTTTTCCTGCCACCAGCGTTTCCCTGCTATGTTCCCAATTTTTCGTCCCCTCTTTCCTCCCCCTCCCCTTTACCATCAGCCATATTACCTCTCTCCTCCTCTTCCCTTACCTCATTCCTCCTTTCCCATTCCCCCCTGCCCCTACCCCTATCGATCCATCTCCCTTTCCTACTCTTTCTCTCCCCTCTTTCCTCTCCTTCTCCCCTGCCCCCGCCCTCCTATTTCCCTCCCTTATCTGAGCCCCCTTCCCCATTACTCCACCCCCTTTCCCATTTCCTCTCCAATCCTATTCCCCTAGCTTATTTCTCATACCCCATCTGGGCTTCACTAGCCCACTTACAAGGGTCTATATCTCCTCTTTCCTATCCTCTTGGATGTTGGCGGTGCACATATGCGTGGGCACCATCACATTCCTCTGTGAAATTGTGTAATGTAGTTCTCATCATGAATATGACCTAAGCTGTTGAAATGGCGTTAAACATCTATTACTCACTCACTCACTACTCATACCCCATCGTACCTACCCTTACCCCCTCCAGTCCTGCTGTCCTCTTAGCCCCCCTTCCCATTTCCCTACCCCTCATCCATTCACCCTTTCCCATAACTTCTCCCTCCCCCTACCTTATTTCCTTTTTCTTCCTGCCTTCCTGTCTGCCTTCCAGTGCGATGGGTTCATTTTTAACAAGCAAAGAGCAAAACAGGCTACACAGTAGACAGAAGCCACCTGGAGGTGAAATTCAATACTGGCTAAATATGTTCACTAGGTTTCACACCATATATTGACGATTCTAACTTTCCAACATATATATGCAGCTAATTTCTTATTACTATACCAATATCAAACCTAAGCTGAGTGGCTATAGGACCCGAGTCAAGGGAAAAGTAAAATTATCAAATAATTTGTAACATCCCATTTTTCTTATTTTGCAATGCTTGTATAGATGTCCTTTATGTATTCAGAGACTCATAGCTGAATCAATAGAAGGTAATTAACAAATAATTATTTTTGAGTTTGTTGGTGTGGCCATCAAATTCTTCCCCCATGTAATATTTGTAATAATAGTGGGCAATACAGGCAAGAGAGATCTATCAATATGTACATACTCACTGTTCACAACCAACAGAATCCAAGATGGCAGCTTCCATGAAACTACCGGCTCTCCTAGTACTAGTCCTAGTCATTGTGCCACTTCGTCCTAATAACTAAAGTACGACACTCTACACTCCTGCTTCACTGTGTGTAGTTGATCAACCACATAGATCAGCCACTACTGGCTAGCCACAAAACTACTCGCACATCCAAAAATTTGACAAATTACACACTGGCGACTGAACTTATACAGAAAACCAATTGATATGGCACTTCCAGCCTGCATGGTAGGGCGGAATATTACGTAGGCGCATGCACGCTTGATAATATTATCAGGTAGGAACTTCTGTTATACCAATTATATAGAAAACCACTGTGCACTCTCTTTTTGATAGATGTCAAAAAATGAAAGTAAGCACCATGACATAGGATCCCCCCCCCTATATTTACCTATTCTAGTATATCAAACTAATATCATTCAGAATTATTTAAGATCATCAATAGAAGATCATCTACCAGTTTAATAGCCTGTAGTGTTTGTCTTTGAGGATTGTCGGAAACCAATGTTTTAAGCCTGTTGCTAGGGAAAATCGTACTAGACTGCTGTTGCTAGGCCATTCTGCTATCTGCATACATGATTTCTGGCATAAGAGAAGACCCAGGTCAGGGTATGATACTTAAATGCTGAACCCTTTTACTTGACTGTTTTATTTGCCAATTATGAGGTAATCCCAAGTATCATCAAGTTTTGTCAATTAAAGTGGTTGCCATGGCAACCAAACTGGTAGAAAAGAACTTCCCAACCTGCTGTTTTGTATACTTGGTAACCTAAGGAACAATGCTATGTATGTTGGGTAGAATTAACATCCACTTCATACAAAAGTATACAACAGCTTGCACTATTTATAAACCCAAGCTAAATTCGAAATGGTAGCAGGACCTTTTCTTGAATTAAACATAATGACATGGGCCTTAGAAGTTAGAGGTGAGAGGGAATATTTAACCAACTATTTCCTTTTTTCTTCTTTTTTGGAGGGGGGCATCTTTATGTCATAGACACCTGGTTCATGGATCAAGCTCGTGAGACCCTTCCTAGAGGTGTCTGGAGACAAGGAGATTTAAATAACATTTTGCATGAACCGTTTTAAAACGACATTTGCTTCTAGTGCCCTTACCTCCAGTAGGCAAACCAACACATTTTGTGAAGCTTACACGCCCTGAAGTAGGCTAATATACGGACTCGTGTATTCACGTATTAAACTGATGGCTGATGTAGTTTTCACACGATGAAATTGACCGTATTTATCAAATAGGCAATGATCACCTATCACTCACTCACCTCCCATATCCTCATCTGGTGATTCAGCATCTTTTAAATAATGGCATTGCTCAACTGGTTCTCCTCCTCCAGGGTGACTACAGTTCTCCATTAATAATATAATATAGTAGGACTATTGTAGATCAGTCAACAGTGTGAGAAGGTATGAAATGGCTATGGTCAGACTTGAAATAGACAGCATATCTGTTAAGATATCATGGTAATAGGAAATGATGGTGTATGACATTGGTTTGAGAATACACCAGCATGCTACAAGATGTCAATGCTAGATGCGGGCCTCTCTGCCATGTTGTATGGATGTCTATCTGCATGCATATTGTTTGTTGATCAGTCAATCTAATTTTTTTCTGTGCTATTTTTAGACTGTAAAGATGGGACACCATGTGTCTTATGGAATGGGCATTAGTATAATTATAATTATGTGACAGGATCTGCGAAAAGGGCCCTTAATGCTACTTGCACTACTCCCAGTACATGTCACATATGTTGTATAAATCATTTTTCTATTCAGAATATAAGCTGAGATAATAACACTTTTGTTTTTTTCAGTGGATACGAACTTGCTTGTTTTTGATTGAATGTTATCATATACGAAATCACAAAAAAAAAAAACACACAATAATATGGCCCTCTATAACTTATGCAGGCGGTGTCTGCAAAGCTGATATTTCTTTAGTGGCCTTTCTTAAATGGGCATTTCATATGTTTGACATACACAAGTGTGCGGCTGGCAAGGGTGCTTTTTCAATCCTAAATTTCCCTAGCCAAGGGTCTATTTTGGGAAATGTCCCTAGGCAAGGGTCTACCATTAAGAAATGTCCCTGGGTAAGGGTACATTTTGAGTAAAAAATGCCGCGAACGCAGATAATTTTTCATGAAAATGCTTAAAATTTTCAGCCACACACCCGTGTCAGAAAAGAATTGAGTGCCCCCGGGGACCAGGCGAGGAATAACATGCCTCTAGTTGGGAAATAGCATTTTGAAATTAAGGTCAAATCCTTTTAATTGAGATGTTATCTTGAGCAAAGATATTCCAAGTAGTTTTGTTCCACCTGTCAAACATGGTTTAAATGGAAATTTTAAATAAGCTCTAAATGCTTTATATCTCAGTGAACATATAAAAAATGGTAAAATGTCAGCACCAAATATATTTCTATCATAAAATTAATTGGTTCTAGGAGGAATTTTCAATGTCTATTTTCAGTTCTGGGTTCCTCAAACATATTGGTGGTGGTGGGGGGGGGGGTAATCTCTTAATTTGGTTGCCTTAGAGCTGGAGGAATTTGATTGATACTACTCCACAGATTCCTTATAATCATATATTGCCCCCTAGTGGTCAAAACCAGTACTAAAATTCCCCACGGAGGCTGGTTTCTTGCTAACAGCTCACATATTCTGGCCTGTAAATAACGGACGATTTATATAGGTCAATCTTTGTTCTCAAAATTCAGATTGTCCCAAAATGGGCTTATAAATTCCTCTCAAAGTGTGGGATTGACTTCAGAAGTCTTGATTCAGTTATTGTAAATATTAAAGGGAGTGGTCATTATTTATCAAGGGGGAGGGGTTTGGCGGGTTAGAGGGGGTTAAAATGTCATACTCATCCTGGGGGGGGGGGGGCGTAAAACCTTTTGACCCCTCTTGAGGGGAGGGGGTTAAGAATTTACCCTCTTTTTAACAAAAAAATCTAATGCGCCATTATCAGGGGTGCAAAATGCCGAAAATGAAATTATCTGAAGTGCAATATGACTTCGTGGGAGCGTCTAGATGTTTACAAAAGAATAAGTATTAAAGGAAAAGACAACTCTATTTTCATTATGGCTTACTTGGAAGTATTCTGATCGAATCAATGTATGCAGGTATATTTTTTTAACATATCTGCCATTGTAAGGGCAGGGAGGAGACCAAAATGAGCCAACATGAAAATAGGGTTGTCTTTTCCTTTAAAAGTTGATTAATAGTATAAAATCTTTTAATGTCCAGGGTTCAAATTTGACATTGGGAGTGAAATATCCAGAAAATGGAAAGGAATCAGATATCTGATGTCAGACCCCCCCCCCCCCCTCCATTATAAAAGATTTTCCCAGTGGAGGGCCTAAAGTTTTTTTTTTCAAGCGTCCACGTGACAAAGCACCCCCCCCCTATTGATAAATAATAAATAATGACCACCCAATAAGACACAGCATATTCAGACTGATCCAATGTCAGGGATGTAAGTCAGGCATGGGCAAAAATCAGGAAGCGATACACTTACTAGGTATAAAAGCCTTCTATTTTCCCCAAACAGCCCTCCTTACCACTTGAAAATACATGTCATTTAAATTTTTCAGAAATCAGGAAATCCTGAAGACTTACATCCCTGCAATGTGTCTTACACACGAGGCAGTACATGGTCGACTGGGCAGCAGGTTTTCTTCAGGTGGGCATCAAGGGATGTTACAATTAATGTGCAGCATTCTGGCTGAATATAAGGAAAGTAAATGACAAACCCCTAGCTTCTAGATAAGGCCACAAGTTTCTCATTACTGCACTCGTCCGAAAAAAAATCATATTTCTCTTTTTATTTCAAAAGAACTTTTTTGAGAAAATATACAAAATAATGAAAAGTAATCAGGTTCGCTATCAAATGAAATATTAGAGATTCTCACACTCATAATCGCTTCTATCTGCTTCACAGTATCGTTTAAAGAGAATTTCAATTCTTGAAGCCACAAATTAAGAAAACCAAATTCTTGGTTATCATTTTATTACTAGACAATCCACTAGTCTGTCGGGTTACTTGTATGAAACAGTTATGCAAATCCCAGCATCTGGAGAAGTTTTTCTTTGTAGCACTGATACTCCCCTGAGGCAAAATAAAACAAAGAAAAAAAACTCCAATACAAATAGAATTTCCCATTGTGCCCACAAGACACAACGATCAGAAGTTAACATTAACTAATATTTGTGAATACAGATGTGGTTTTATTTAAATGTGCACACAATTTAAATAATAACGCTTATCTAATTTACGCTTACCGACAGAAATATCATTGTATAAAAAGGCTGCCTTTATGTATGTGTACCTTAACCTTTTAAAGACCGATACTGCATTAGCGCATCATGCCTTCCCCCTGTGCATCAATGCCATTCATTTGGTATAACGCATGAATCCCCTGTTGAGTTAGATTTGCTAGGGGTGAAGCCATAAAGGCGATCAATGGGCATGATGCATCAATGCAGTAGCAGCCCTCAAAACGGTTTACTCGTACTTGAACTGATAAAACGTCATCCAATTGAAAGTTGAAAGTCTACTACTTGACACCAGAGCTATGTGTATAGAATAACACACTCACAAACCTACGTACCTTTCATTACTTCATTTATATAGATATATACGTATATAATACATTCTTTAGATCTAAATTTACCAACCATGTTTGGTGGTTGCAAGACATCTTAAAGCACACAATACAACTGATCTACACTACCTGACCACTCACTAGTTTGCAAAAAGCATGAATCCATCGACCGCTAGTAGAAGATGGTAAAACTATATATCCAAAAAACAAAAACATGAAATGAAGACATTCTCTAGCTTGGTTAATACATAGCCTAAAAGCTAATGACTCTCCAAATTTGTCTAGCACTATAACATAAACAATAAACTTGTGGTTCTTCTAAACACCCGGTATTAATGAACACGATCTGGCAGTTATAAGCAATATTGGAGTCCATTTGGGTGACGACAACGTTTTTCCCAAAGCATCAACGAGACCACTGACCATTACATACAATGAATTAGGGCTTGCCTCTGTTTTTGATTTCAGGGTGTGGGCATTTTCTCTTAGGTATCGCTCTCGAGCCACTTCGGTGGTATATTCTTAAACAAATCGATATATGGTTAAGTTCAATGGTATCACCGTCTTGCCCCCGTAAGCTCTCGTAGGACTTTACTCCAGCCGGAACGAATGTTATTTTCTTTTTTCAGATGAGCAAAAGCAAAATTGATAATAATTAAAAATAAAGCAACCAAACCTAAGCAATCGGTAGTGTAGCACATATCTGTACACAACCCTACTGTAATGTTGAGTAAATATATGGGAAACATTTATGAAGAGAAAAATAACATCAATATCGAGCAGTGTTCAAAACACAACACTGGACAGTCAAATCTGTCAATCGGCAAGTACATTTTGAAATGCAGTTTTTTTTTTACTCTGCCAAAAGTTAAGTCTCTATGAACCTTGGATCATTCCATCCTGATGTTAAGAGGTTCTGTTACCCGCAGCTAAATAGGTACATTGTTTATATCCAGAGCAAAAAAAAAAAAAAGGATCTTTAGGCCACACCAAAAAAATAAGTTGGTCTACAGATTTCCCTCTCCATATTTTCGGAAATACAAATTTTTTTTTCTTTGAAAAAATCTCGTCTACAGATTTCACTTTCTGTAAGTTTTCTCTTTGTGATGTTTGGCAATTTTTTTTTTAAATAAATTTTTTTCGCTCGCCTCACTTTTTCAGCAAGATATCCATTGGACGTCAAAAAATTCTTAAAAAAAAAAAATTTTTTCAAAACCAAAATCCGTAGACCAACTTATTTTTTGGTGTGGCCTTATAGAAAAGCTACCGGTATTATTGTACAGGGAAATTGATCCTTAAATGTTGTATTTAAGTACATAATTACAATGAATAATATAGTATGTAGCTGCTTGATGCTCAGCCATTAGAATGACAGGGTAATTGAATTGATTGGCCAATGAGGTGAATTTGAGGAAAGGTATACATGTAAAATAACCATTATTCATGAGGGAAAAATACCTTTGTTGCTGATTACAAGGTAGCCATAGTTCATCAAATAAAATGTAGTTCTTATTCTGTGAAGCATAATACAATACATGTACATTGATTTGATGCTACAGTGATTCTACTTGATTCTGTCATGATCAAAAGATAAAGCATGTTATTGCATGTATATGCGTGTTATCGCATGTCAATGTATAACAGAAATCCTCACACACACAGTCCTCTTATGCATCAGATGAGTCAACGACAGCTGTTTTTTAATGGAATTTGTGCTCGAATCCTCGCAGGAAATGCGCAACAGATTCACGAATTTCCTCTTCATCTTCCTCGGGGCCCGACAACATCCACTCCCAACAGTACTCGTCGTCGGCACCTGAACTCTCTCCCTTTTCCAGCTTCCACGTTGGAGGGATCTCTGGCAAGGCTTGCATCCATGCATACTTGTCATTTTCGTCACCATATTTAGCCTTGTACTCTTCCAGCTTGTCACCCTCCAATTCAACCGTGACTGTGAACTCAGTCTTGTAATGTCGTCCTGACTCAAAGAAGTCCTTAATGTCATCCAATGTGGTTTCCTCAGCGTCAAAGGCTTCCCAGTCTGCTCCTGGAGTGCGGACATAGATCTCCTCCAGCTCGCCGTAGGAGAAGTGAATGTCAAAATCCCAAATATGAGGAATCTCACCTTCACCAAATTTCTTCTTCAGAAAGGCGTCCTTCGGCGACACATGAAGATTGATGGCGACCGAGGAGCGAATGATGGATTCATATTTATCGACGCTGTTAGTGACATTCTCCATGACTACACGAGGTATGGTGAGGTACCCCGCAGAACTGTCATCGGTGTTAGGCAGGATACTGAACTCGTCCTTATCTGCATCGCGACATACAATAAAGGACTTCGAATCACGCTCTTCGCTAAAGGCCAGCACGTCGCCATGATTCAGACTGTTATCCTTGACAAACTTCTGAACCTCTGCGGAATCCTGCGGTGGATCCTCCTTGTCGTAATCTAGCGTCGGTGTGCCCTTAAAGTTTCTTTGCGCCAACACTTCCTTTTTGAGGACAAGGTAACGCTTGCAGGGGACATTCCAGAAGAAGGATACATTATTGTCAGTACTGTCACTTGTGCAATTGGTCCCATTGCCTTCAGCTGTGGCTGCTTCATTTTCTTTAGCTGCTGCTTCTTCTGGCTTTGCTTCTTCTGTTGTTGTGTCTGGCTGTTTTTCTGCAACCTGTGCCTCTTCTTTTGAAGCCTCTGTGGTTGGCTTTTCTACATCCGCCATCGTAATCTGCATTTGATAAAGAAAATGAAAAATTAGACATGAGCTCCAGAAAAATGAAATCTTTTCCTTGTTGATGGTGAGGTTTAATTCTAGAAACACATAAGTGAGTGAAAAAGTAATAGATGTTTAACGCCATTTCGACAGCTAAGGTCATATTCATGGGTGCCTTGTGATCTACCAACCCTTTTATTAGAATATAGCTTAATACGATACTAGAACCAGTTTGTGTGTCCTACCAGCAAAAAGACACAAACTTTTATGAGAACATTGTCAGAGTCCCCGAGTTGACACATGAAACTATACATTAGTTTTCTAATGGCAGCACCACAGGTTGGTAGATCACAAACAGAAAAAAACTCCCCAGCACTAGTACCATAAATCCCCGGTCATAAGCCGGATTTTTTTTATATTTTGGGACCAAACCGGCTTCTAAATTTTTCCCAAAGTCCCCCCCCCCCGGCTTATGACCGTTTTTTTTTTTACTATAGAATAAAGAGAAAATGGTAAAAATTTGATCCCAAAACCGGCTTTTAGGATTTCCCTGAACTCACCCCCCGGCTTATGACCGGGGCCGGCTTATGACCGGGGCCGGCTTATGACCGGGGATTTACGGTACATCTAGACATTCCTAGGGCATCAATATATGCTACAGTTAATTTGCGCATCAAAGCTCTGTTGTAATTACACCATAATTGGGCAGTATACAGAAGTGTACAGTATGGTATGAACAGTTGAATTTTAACTTCAACACGGCACATATGACACTGTTTTACAAGCCTGTTGCCTTGAGCATAGGGCCCTCTATGCTACTGTTTAATGTCTTCATCATCCTTGACAGTGTTAGATATCAAGTGGCTCGGGAATGCTCTCATGAATTTTAGTAAGTAATCAGGGATGAAAGTCACAGAGCACGAAAATCCCTGAAATGGTCCAATATTCGCCCCAAAAACCTGGGTTTCTATATGAATGTATAGGGCCCTGGAACTTCAAAATCCCTGAAATCAGGGAATTCCCTGAAGACTTTCATCCCTGAGTAATGTTCCATATTCCATATATTTGGCAAAAATATGATTATTTAATCATAGTTATTTGGCCTTTAAGGGTGGAGCAACTGTCCATGAAATACAGGATAGAGTTATTGCTGGGGTGCAATACAGGGTTCCTTGGTTAAGCCTATGGAGCTTTAGTATTCAAGTTGAGATGAAATACAATTTGTATCTTATATGAGGGGTATCAATGCTGGTTGAAACTCGAATAGATATTTTTTATAAGGGTTTCAACACCTCCTTCATTTCTTATTTAAGGCTATTCAATTTAACCCTTCCCAAGATTCTTATCAGTGTGGAGCCTGATGAGGGTTGTACCGGTCCTTTTTAAGTCACTGCTGCTCCCATGATTGACATATCTTGGATGCCAAGAACGCCATGTCCATGGTTCCCACACCAATCTTGGATGATAAATGACTTTACCTAACCCAAAAATGATTTATATTTTCACCGATCAAATTTATATCACAACAGAATACCGGCTATGACACCAACGTTTAACTAAAATCAATACAGAAGATCTATCAAGGGGATGATTAGGCTAGCTCAGCAGCCCAGATGTCATTACTTTCACTATCTAGACTGGTGCCAGAGTCTAGGGGATGATGAGAACAATTTCCGTGTTTTTTAGAGTGGTCTAAGGCTAAGGGAGTGGTGATTATTTATCAAGGGGGGGGGGTGCGAATACGCAAACATTTTGAAGCCCCTCTGGATGGCGGTCAAACTTTTTTTGAGGATGTTGATGTTCTAAGTTACAGTAAACCAGAGTGACTTTAGTATGTAAGTGTAAACTAAACATCACAAGAAAGGAAAATTGTGGCCGGACAGTGGCCTGTGTAAATTCACGACATAAGGCCCGAGATTTGTAACCGGTGGAGACTCCATGGCTCGGATGGTAAACTGTAAACTGACTTCCCATGGCCTAAAATAAAAAGACTCATTTAGAGGGTAAAAAGTTTACCTTTACGCCCCCCCCCACTCAACTTCTCAAGAGGCTTAAAAAACTTTTACACACCACCTTCACCCCCACCCCGACTATGCCCCTGTTGATAAGGGAGCATTCATTATTTATGGCAGGGGGGGTGACCAAATGAAGGGGGGGGGGGGTCACTTTTTTGGAGGTATTCAGGGAGGGGGGGGGGTCATTTTTTTTCAACCTATTCTTAGAGGGGGGGGGGGTTTATTTTTTTCTAACCTATTCTTAGAGGGGAGGGTCATTTTTTTTCAACCCATTCCCGAGGGGTGGGGTAGGTTCCTGTTTGCTAATGTGATGCAAATTTTTTCTCGCGACATGTCATTAATCTTAACTATTTACCGTAAACTCCCGCGTATATGACGCGTCCTCTACGCCAAACAAAATGCTGGGGAGTCTCTCTCAAGTTGGGGGTGCGTCTTATACGAGGGATAATTTTTCTATAGAAATGTACTAATCTTACAATTTTCAGCATTAAAATGTGTGTCTTTTACGCGAAAATGCATGTGCTGAGTTTGGGGTGCGTCTTATACGCGCAGCGCCTCTTCTATGCGGGAGATTACGGTAGTTCTCAGTAATAATTTTAACTATAATTCTGTCCAACATTTTTTTAACAGCTACCTCTCTCATATCCATTTAGTTATGTTATATGATTTGGAGTCTTACTCTTTTGAGTGTCAAAGGTCGGCTAGCATGGATAAGATGTACCCATGTTACCAAGTCACGTGACCACTACTTGACCAATCAGAGCGTCACAATTTTTCCGCTGGTTCCCACGGATTTGTAAACGATCTTTTGGCAGGTACCCATATTGATATTCGGCATGATAGGCCCCCTTTAAAATATAGATGAGGACAGTCACTACCACTATGGTATACAGTTTTCCTTGGGGGGTAACACTGTTCAGCTCTTGAGATTGAAATATTTGGGCCAATGTTTGACACAATGGTCCATGTTCTTTTGCTGGACCTGCTGATTGTCTCAAAAGATGTCATCATGAAAATAAAAACTTTCTTTTAAAGGGGGTGCTGGGATGGGTACGCCACAAACAGGACTTTATGGTGCCACCACATACACATCACTAGAGTGAGCAGGGCACCAACAAAGTTCTCAGCAGTAAAAATGTTACATGCTAAAATCACCGCAACTGTCAATCAGAATTTCCAGATTTAACTCTTATTTTTACCCCTTGATGAAAGCAATCCTGAAAAGAATTATGTCCATAACACCCATTAAATTAATATAAAAACCGAGATTACAATGAAATCTAAAGAGAAAGACAAGCTACAAAAGTTTAT
The DNA here is from genome assembly GCA_949317995.1 of Acholoe squamosa. Lineage (NCBI taxonomy): Eukaryota > Metazoa > Annelida > Polychaeta > Phyllodocida > Polynoidae > Acholoe > Acholoe squamosa. Next base: position 24,731,960 of record OX439046.1, read on the forward strand.
TTCTGTACTGTATACACAAATTGTGAAAAAGAAACCAGAAGCAAGTGCCTCAATCAGAACAATTCTTCCATTGGTCAGGAGTAGGGCACATTGTATAGTTGGCTAAGATATACCTATTTTAGCTGCATCAGTAGTAGCCCATGCTAGCCACCTCTTAAGGGAGGAGCCTTCAAATTGAAATTTTACCTAGAGGTAAATCAATCAACAGCAGGGTATTCACAATTTGATTGCTCAAAAGATTAAATGAAAGCCGGCCAACTACCATCCCATCATGACACATAACTGAAATAGTTCAAAAGTTGCTAACATCACCTTGTTTAAATGAACGGGCCTGATGTCATTTTCTTTCAATCTATATTCTGAGGGGGGGGGGGGTCATTTTTTTTTCAACCCATTCCTAAGGGGGGGGGGTCATTTTTTTTCAACCCATTCCGAAGTGGGGGGGGGGGTAGTTTTTTTCAACCCATTCCGAAGCCAGAGGGGGGGGGGGCAGTTTTTTTTTTATGTATTCACAGGGTGTCCGACAGACCCCTTTGAAAAAGTAGGACTGAAAATTTTGGACTGAAAATTTTCAAAAAGTAGGACTAAAGTAGGACAAAAGTAGGAAAATATAAGAAAAAATAGGACATATGTAGAATAAACAATGCATGTGTAACAAACCTATTTATCCTCAGAATTGATAATCTTATATGTAGAATCTATTAGGATAATATTCAAAACATATTTAAATGGTGCTCAGTTTGTACCTGTATCACTGGTATGTGAAACATGATATACATAGTGGTTTCATGTAGGCATTTACTGCGGGTCTGCTATGTCAAAATGATGTACAGTGGCCATGTTGGAGCACAATGTGTGAAATAAAACAGTAAATTGTTTCTTTGTTGCCAATGTATTGGGATTACTGATCCTAGATTGAGATTGAGAAATTGGCTAGTTGTTTCAGCACACTAACAGGTGAAACTTGTAATGATAAGTCTATGGCAAAGTTTTTGCCTCAACATGGCTGCCATACAAGATCTGTGAGGTACTAATGGTGTGAAACCCCTCTATAGAACTTACTCAATTTGTACAATGTATTCATGTACTACACAGAGGGTATGTCACAATATCACTCTCTATGCGGACCCCTGTCTATCACCCCCCCTGTGGTGACCCCTCATCTCCATCTGACTGAAATTCCCTATCTATTTGAACCTGTGAATGCCTGTACATCCAAACCCCATGAGATCCACAACCTTTACTCCATAAAACTACTATCCACAGGTCGCCAAACATCAATGCTGTTAAGAATCTTATGCAGATTTGCCCACTGTCTTGGCACCAATATCTGAGCAGAACATCACATTGTTTACAGTTTTTGGCATTCCCAGTTTCGTCATATTGTAATGTGAAAGCACATCCAGTTTCACGGATCATAATAACAAGTTCCCTCTTGTAATATGGTCCGAGTCCATCTGAGAGCACACTTTGGACTTGCTCAGTGAAAAGTGCTGTGATGTCACACAGTGAAACATTCTCTTAAGTCAGACAATCCTTCACAAGACCGAAAGCTGAAGTTGCTCTCACATACTTTGTTGGCCCATAGGATTTCAGCAATGGCAGTCTGCTCTTGCTGGGAAGCTGTCTGCACCATGAATGATCTAGGCTTAGCAGAGGTGCTTGGGTACTGTTTTGTCACTTATGGTTGGTTCAGCACCATCTGATACAGATGCACTAGCTGCTGCACTAGCACTTTTCTTTTCGAAGTGGCGCTATGTGCTTCCAAATCTAGCTTTAGCAAATCCAGTATGCTTAACCCTTGATGCATAGGCTAGCACTTGCAGGAGACCTGTATTGTCTATTTGAAATGATTTGTTGCATAGTGTGCAGTAGGCTTTGTAAGCAGAACTTGGATCTACACAACGCCACTGTTTGACTAAATTTCCATTTTTATCTGTCTTATTTAACCAAGATTCTTGAAATTTTGTGGGATTTAGCATGTTTCTATAGAGTTCTATAGCAGGCTTTAATGATCTAGGTTACTAGATGTCAGATGAATCCGTCACCAATCTATTGACCCACCACCAGCAGTGCATAGCCTAAAACTAAAAGCAGCAGCAATGTTAGGCCAATAGAACTCATATTACAGTTTACCGTCCACCGCCCGCATGCATTTAAAGGGCCGCATGAGAAAATTTCATTATTCATTATCTTAAAAAAAATTGTAGAATTTCTCAAAAATGTATTTGGACATGGTTATATGATGGTAGGAATGAGCAAAGGGGGGCATATTTGGTATCAAATTAAAGCTTACAGTGCAAGGAATGTCAATAACATGGTGGCATTTACAACCTGGAGATTTCCAGGCAGGGCTACCTATATAATGAATAATGAATAATGAAAAAATGCCTCATCTATTTTCAAAATGGCTCGGACGGTAAACTGTAACCTGAGTTCCCATGGCCTTAAAGGAGTGCTATCTCTGTCCAAAAGTATCATGACAATCATAACAACATAACTGCAAGCAATTCTGAATTTTTTTTTTTCTAAATTGGTACTATAGAATGCATCCAACACTGACACCATTAGTCTCTTATTGACGTTTCATGTAGCCACCTTTTGATATTACCTCCCTGATCACTATCAGTCAGGTGTTTGCATATATTCTGTCAAAGGGTTTATAAGTGAAACATTAGTATCTCAGGTCCATGTAGTTTTAGACACACAAAGCCAAACTTGTTTGAATAATATTAGAGATGGCTTTTACTATTGCCAAAAACCTACAATTGGTTTAACACACTGTACGAACTGTTCTCAATATTCCATATATCATGCCAATATGAATGTACCTGCTGCTATAACACCGGACAAAAATGTAAAAAGGAAAATCATGCATGAATAAAAGTGGATGACTTTTTTACAAAAAGAAGAAGAAAAGAATAATACTAGTTCTAATGCTCAAAGCATTATGTCCACCAAGTCAATCACTCACCATCACCACACAACTAACTTTAGCATAATCAAACATCAATTGATACACCAATGGCGTCAGAATTGGCTCTTTCATTCCACAATCCAATATCTCTGAATCTTTAATGAAGATGTGATTAATAAATACTGCAAATTGCAATGATACAACTCACATGCTGTGTCATAGATATCTTAGATAACAGTAAAACTGCAGTTCATAAACCAACAAACAACTGCAGTACTCAGTTTCTTGCAAGTACTAAAGGAGCGCGACAGACATGGCAAAATTTGAGTATCTGATAATAATGCAAATGATATTACAGAATTTGCTATTTTAGAGGTTGGCGAAAACATCTCTGGAGCCACCAGGATTCGAAACCCGGCTCTCTCCCTTGCAAGTCGAGCGCTCTACTGCTGAGCTACATCCCCTGGCTTGACATTCTCTGTCACGAACATGTCCCCTTTCTGGCATTTCCACCTTCCACCTACCTCTGGATCGGTATGGTATACATCGGGAGAGTGACACCAGCAAGTGAACAGTCCTCTGTCTGCAAGGCATCTGCGCACCCAATGTGGGGAACGAACCCCTACACTATCTACCCAAAGTAATGTTACTAGCCAGTACGAGACCGAATAAAAAATATAAGAGGAAAATCGTTCACATGCCATAGTTTTTGTAATTAAATCAGGTACTCCTTAATAATTTACCAAACCTGTGATAAGTTCCCTTAGGTACTTCATTGGGAACTACAATAGCCTATGCATGGCACATATTAAGACTTAAGGGTTGATTTCACTTGACATAAGTTACTATAAACATGTACTGACACAAGCAAGATGTGCTTCAAAACAACTAATGGTTTTTATATATCGCATGCGCCAAAGCAAAATAAAAAAGTAGGAAAAAGTAGGTATTTTGGAGAAAAAGTAGGAAAAATAGCAAAATCATAAAAAAATAGGAAAAAGTAGGATCGCCGCACACCCTGTATTCTTTCTGCCAGATTGTGTTCCCCCCCTGCCATAAATAATGAACGCTCCCTAAATGATGACCACTGTTTTTGTTCTGAATGATGAGTGAATCAGCCTATCACTATCACTGGTATCAGTAGGCATGGCAGGGGGGTTTAAAAATATTTTTGGAAAATTCTGAAAACAGAATTTGTTTATAACATAGGATGCTAGAAGTGTGAGAAATGTGTTTTTTTATTGGGATTCAATATCTTTTGGGTGGTCTTATCCATGACATTGCAAGGTTCTCAATAACAACTTTCTCACTGAGAATGACCCTGAATCTGCCCGAGGAGGGGGTCCCAGTGAGAATCAGGCAAAATTTAAAATTCATCCCAGAGCTAACTTTTACCAGTTATAAGGAAGGCCAACATTTTCTTTTTATGTAACAGTTGGATTTATGTTGTTAATGTCAGTAGTTTTTGTATATGAGGTGATTGTGTAGAGGCTGTCAGAGGCTGTAAGTGATAAAATGGGACACTTGCCACTTCATATGAAAGATTGTAAATCAATTAATTCTCGATGGATTTTAATGCTGTTTGGTTCTCTACATAGGAAAATGATTTCATCATCACATCAGTGATCCATTTAGAGATGTTACAAAGTTTTCCCATCTTTTATGACCAGCGAAGTGGACATATCCAAAATTTCTGGGTCAACCTTATGGTAAAGCTCACTTTCCCACAAACACTGCCATGCACAAATGAATTAACATTACACTGATTTACATAGAAAAATAATGACTTTTCATCACCTATATAGTGGTTACCCAGGGAGCACACAAAAATTTGCCAACGTTGGCTGCCCATCGGGCCTACGTAGGCCCGATGGGCAGCCAACTCCTTATCTTAATTTTCATGTGATGCCCGACCAGTGGCATTTGCCAACCAAATGCCAACATTGGCCCAATGTTGGCAGGACATCGGCAAATGGGGGGGATGGATGGGGGGTCCCCCATATCACATGTCGATTTTAATAATTGGCCATGTCCCCATTTCAATTTTAAGAAATTGTAATGTCACCATGTCGATTTTAAGAAATTGTTCATGTCACCATGTCAATTTTAAGAAATTGTCCATGTCCCTTGTCACTAAGCCTAAAATAGTCCATGTCGGCATGTCAATTTCAGCATGATTCCAAAAGATTTGAAATCCTTGCACTCTCCTACACAACTAAGACACAGGGGTTTAGCTCTAACTCCTTATCTTAATTTTCATGTGATGCCCGACCAGTGGCATTTGCCAACCAAATGCCAACATTGGCCCAATGTTGGCAGGACATCGGCAAATGGGGGGGATGGATGGGGGGTCCCCCATGTCACATGTCGATTTTAATAATTGGCCATGTCCCCATGTCAATTTTAAGAAATTGTAATGTCACCATGTCGATTTTAAGAAATTGTTCATGTCACCATGTCACCATGTCAATTTTAAGAAATTGTCCATGTCCCTTGTCACTAAGCCTAAAATAGTCCATGTCGGCATGTCAATTTTAGTGGTCCAGACCCATGCTAATGTTTGCCAACCAAAAGCCAATGTTGGTATTTAGTTGGCACCGTTAGCCTACGTAGGCAGGATGGGCAGCCTATGTAAAGCCCAACGTTATGCCAATGTCTCTGTGCTACCTGGGTAGGGAGTATCACTAATTTTGTCAATTTTCCAGCATAACCTTACCTTGAAACTCTGATGTATATATACATCCTTGATAATTTGTTTTTACTAAAATCATGGCCTGATACTAAAACTAGAGTAGAGGTCTTGAAGGCAATGATAGCATTTCGAATTTTTCAAATATCTCTATAGATTCTCCTCCAAGGTGGGGGCAAAGTTGACCATACCCAGATAGAAAAACTCGGGCAGAAATGGCTGCCTGAGCAGGCAGACCGATTGACACACCACCTGGCGAGTACTGCCATGCCTAGCTAGTATCAGGTCAACCCAGTCGAAGCGCCTCAGCAGCGCGCCTCAGCCAGGCCAGCAGCTTGTCCCTGGCCTGGGGCTGGGCTATTTTGGAGACCCCGGAGCGTACGCCATACTACAGTGTTATTGGTCGTTGTGACATTTACTAAACACACGGAGCAGAAACTAATAGCCACAAACAACTCTGAGGTGAAATTGGCGGTTTTTCGGTAACGGTAGCGGATTGTCACTCCATGCTTGCCTGCACGAGGCGGAAAGGCGGCATAATAACTGTGATAACAGCAGCTGTCCACCGACCGGCATCTCACCCGACCACCTTGTGCGTCTTCAGCCAGCAAATGGACGTTCCCCGTGTTTTTTGTTATCTCAAATATCTATGGAAGAAGACGGGGATGTGCATTTGTGAGATATTTACCTGTTTATGCTGTGGGCAGAGTTAATTTCGGCTACTGTGTAGGCTGATTTTCACGTCCCCTTGTTTATTTCGAACCAACTTCCCGCCAGAGGTCAGAAATAGAAAAAGTGCAAATTGCAGAAGCGGTAGAAACCCGTTGCAATCTGTCAAATACTGGTTCTCGCTGCTCCCGCTAGATGACGTAACAAATCCTTAGTTCCGCATTCTACCGCTACTTGATAGCGCCACTCCAATCACCCATGGTCATATGAACCTAAATGATTTTAAGGTTGGTCGCTACTCTTAAAGTCATCAGAAAATCTTCATTTTTGGTCTATAGGCAGTTTATATCATCTAGATATGAATAATGAAAAGAAAAATGGGGGTCCTGAGCTACTTTAAATACAGAATTTTGAAAAATAAAAGAACCATATTCATTCTAATAAGCGCACATGCTCTAATATAGGCGCATACCTCTCCTTTCTGGGTCCCACCCTGGTGTAAAATCAATCAAATGAAGTGTAAAAATAAAGTTGTTAGGGAAAAAAACAACAATGAGTTTAGGCTCTTGGGGGTGCGCTAATTAGAATTAATTTGTTTTATAAGGATTTTACACCTAACAATTAATTTTCCGCACATGTGCGCTTATTAGAACGAATATATGGTAGGGTAGGGTAAGACGCCCTTATTTTACAAATGTGTCATTTAAAAGAAATTTATGGCTGCTTCCAGAATACTTTTTTCATTAATCAAAGGATGGAATGATATTTTCTTCAGTCGCAAAAGCTTGTCAGCTCTGCCCCGGCCATAGATTGTTACAGTAAATCATGTATGAAAAAAAAGGATAATGGGGTAAAAGGCCCACAGCTGGGGTAAAAGGCCCACAACCTTTCGGATAAAAGGCCCACATGCACAATAAAGATGATCATAATTGGAATAAAATCTCCATTTAGATTCTTGTCATTAAAAAAGAAGCTAAAGTTAATATTCACGAACTACTGCTGAGATTTGGACATTCTAAATCACCTACAGTAGCATTTTCGATAATTCATATCGAAGGCCAAGGGGTGATAGGGTAGGGTAAGCTAAAATACCATAATAGCATGTAACTGAGCTAGTTCTTAGAGAATAATCCCTAATTAATGCATATTTTTCACACCAATCACGAGATGGAACAATGTATCATACTTGTGAAATAGGTTGTCAGCCTATAGCCTTATGGAATATTCCAATAGAATGCTTGACAAAGCGTGGGACATTTTGCCCCGTAGGTTGAAAGGCTGGGCTAAAAGGCCCAAAGCGATGGGGCAAAAAGCCCATGGATCTGATGATAAGATAAGGTTCATCTCAAAAGCCCATGTAGGTATTGGAACAAAGTGTAAGGTAAAAAAAAAAGTATTTTTATGACCTACTCTTCACCCCTTTATCTAATAATACATCATCTAATACTTTTAGCCCATTTAACTCGCTACCCAAAATTCCATGCATATTTCAAGACCCTTTTTTTCTAATTATCTCAAATTGAGCATGATGATCTTAACAGTTATAAAATTTTGAATATCTGATAAGTTATCTTTTTCTCATCCAATCATAATGAAAATCTACAAAAGAGATCTCCTTGAAGTTATCCTTACTTCCAAGTGCTAAATGGCTGCATACAACTATGACCTTGCTTATGAGGGCTAAAGGGCCTTTTACCCAAAAGGGCCTCTTACCCCCTCCTACCCTACTGTATTTCATTTATTTTCTCTAAAATGAAAAAAAAGTTAACATTTTCTTGATTTTATCTAATATCAATCATTGATCACAGAAATCAGAAACTTTGCACATAGAAAGCGTTTTTATTGAAACGATTTTCTTGATTTTATCTAATATCAATCATTGATCACAGAAATCAGAAACTTTGCACATAGAAAGCGTTTTTATTGAAGAAAATGACAAAAGTAATTTTTTAGCCATATACCAAGGCATTCTGGGTTAAATTGTGCTGTTTTAGGAGGAAGTGAGGTAAATTTGGCATAATCTTATAACAATTTTGCCTGAAAACAGTATTGAAAGTCATTAGAATTTTTTTTTATACTTTCTCAGAAAATACCTTACATAAATACCTTTCTTATGAAAATAATTTTGACATATGGTCCCATGCATAATTTTAGGGCTTGAACCCTTGAAATAAAAAAAGTACTCCAATAATTAACAAAATCTGACGTTTGGAGCATTGCATTATGGTAAAGTGGCAACAAATATAATATAAAATGGTTTTTAGCTATACCCTTGGATATTCTGACCATTATAATTACTTCCACAATTTCATTTAAAACATTTCAGTTCATTTTTAACAAGTAGGTACCAACCTTAAAGGTATATTCCACCATCTATTCGTTGCTAAAAATTAAAACTAACCCAGCAAACAAGAAACGTTTTTTAACGTTAAAAACGTTTTTAAAAGGTTATCACTCCAATGCTTTTAGAAAAACCTTAAAAAACGTTTCTGCAAACCTTTCTGATCAAAATGGTTTAGATCTGGTATTTAAAGGGTTGAAGGGTTACTTAACCTTTCTACACCTTTTCTGAATGATTGGAAATGTTTTTTTAATGTTCAGATAAAAGCATTTTCATCTGAACTTTTCCTTAACCTTTTCTGCACCTTTTGTGAGGGTTCTTGGTAGATTAGGTAAAGAAAAAACTTAGTTTTTCTTTTTTTTAACATTTAACTTATTTTTTAAGGTTCAGATAAGAATGTATTTTTCCAATCTTTCCTGAACTTTTTCTGAACGTTCAGAAATGGTTCATATTAACTCCTCCTTTACCGATTACCCATTTATGCATAGTCTGGGCCGATTTTGGCCGATTTTTGACCGATTTTGAGCACCCTGTAACTTCCTCAAAATTGACTGAAAACCTTAGATTTCTTTTCATTGCTCCATCTTGAGTTGGGTTCTCAACAGAGTCCAAAGAATTAGTCTCTACCTCTTATAGTTTTTATGTGGAAGACTCACCAACTTGAGACAAAATTTGGATTCACCCTAAAGGTTTCCCATAGATTTTATCAATATTTATGCTAAAAATCATGAAAAAGCTTTCTGATCAACTATCTAGCTTCATCCATCAACATTTCCCTTATAATTGGAATATCCACACAATTCCCAGACGTTTTGAAAGCTTATACCCCCTAGTACATTCCAAAATTTGCTCTGAAATACTCTGGAAAAGGAAGAGTTAAAAACAATTTTTCCTTTAACCCTTTCGTGCCCAGTATTATTTTGAGAAAGTTGATTTATTCAACAAACTTGACATAGTAGAAGCCATTACCTATATCATGTCCAGATTAAAGTGCTGATTCAAATGGTAATAAAGCAGGCAGTGAACAGGCTTTCAGAAAATGTAATATGAAGTTGTTACGATTTTTATATGACTTAATAGGGAATAATGTTGGCACAAGAAGTTGAAATGGGCTGATTTAGACGGAAGTGCTCAGAATAAATTTTCTTTTATCATTTTACTTTTTTTGGTGGTGAAGAGGCTATTTTCAATTCATGAAGCATTATTTTGACATTTCAAACAAGCCATTTCTTATGGAAATTGAAAAAAAAGAGTATTGTTATTGGATTCCTTGGAGGAAATCCCATGGAAAATAGTTTATCCATATTATTTGGTATCTTTATTGATATTTCTGTGAATTTAGTGGGGTTTTCTTGTATTTTTCCATTATTCTCATGGCCAGAGCGCGCACTTTTCATGTATATTAAGGCTATTTTCAAGTCATTCTTTATTGCAATAGGACCTACTTATAATTACATACTTAATACACCATGACATATTTGGTATCATCGGAAACCTCTTGAAATTACTGACCTTCAGGAGTTAAAATCATCTTAATCTGATCAATATTAAACCCATGGTGGTCTCTTGAACATAGGTATATGCTTAAGAGCGCACTTTTGCTAATCTGGGCACGTAAGGGTTAACATTTTTCCAACATAATCTAAACGTTTCAGAAAGTGAGCATACGTCCTGACATGCATGCTTGACCTTAATATCTTCAGTCAGAATACATGTACATGGCTTGATGGCCTAATGGATAGAGCTTGGGACTCTGCATCTTAGGGTAGCAGGTTCAAATGCATAGTTGGTTTAGTTTTTCATTCCCCCCCTCCTCACAGGACCACTGTTGTTTTTTTTGCATTAAATTTTTTTCTTACGTTAAAAAGTTGAAATAACGTTTAAAAAACCTGTTATATTAACGTTAACATAACATTTGTTCATATACATAGAAAAACTTCTTTTTTTTTTAAGTTTTGCACAATTTGTACGTGTCTTTTTTGTTTGTTTGCAGGGAAGGTTACTTAATTGTGCCATATGTCATGATGAAAGTTGCCTAATTTGGACCGGTTCCTAAATTTGACCACCCTTGTTTCCCCCAGTGGCAGTAGGAACTAGGTTCCAATGCTGCGATTTCGTAGGCAATAATATCACTAAATTGATGAAAGCATGTGGATTTATAGGCCTGTTAACTCTATAATGTCTTATAATGACCTGAAAATGTGTAAAGGAACGGCGGACTTCCGGTTAATATCCCCTTCATAGATTATGGAACTGACATACACCTCTAACTGAGTTATAAGTCTTTTTAGGTATTTATTTCATTTATTATGAAGAACATAATATTTACAACCATCCTTCGTGTAGATTTGATGACCTGATACATTAATATACATATACATGCAGGTTCCGCAATAAAAGTTACAATGGTGGGAAGGGCTTTCTTGGAAACGTACAAGGATACAAGATAAAAGCACAGTAAGCATTGGCAGCACTAGTGTGGTTCACTGTGCAAGGGAAGTATAGCTACACAGAGAAAATATTGATACTCACGGTGTCTGTGCTAGCGGGGCAGGTGTTGAAAGTGGCACTATCAATATGATATTTCAACCATAGACCTACTACAGTGAGATGTCATTGGTCATATGAGGCCCAGTAGACTAATAGGAAACACAGACTGGAGTGACCATAGTAAGGAAAAATACCCATAGTAAGGACAAATGTCAACAATGTCCTCAGTAAGTATGGCACAGTCCTACTTATATGCCTATTGCAACCTGGCTCACCAGTTGTAGAGGTGGCACAGCGGTAGGATTCTCGCTTTGCATGTGAGGGGTCTCAGGTTCAACTTTTCTACTTTTTTCCAAGCCCCAAAACATTAGAAATATGCCTGGGACAATATGTCACTTTTACATTTACTGCAAAGATATGATCATACTCTAAATGTTTTAGTGATTAATTCCTATTATATTCCTATATAGATAAGATCATATTCTTAGATATCATGGTTACAAGGACTAGAGGATAATAGAAAGGATATTGAGTATGTGCAAGAACGGGTAAGGGGGGGGGCTTAATAGGGAACAATTTTCTCACAAACCCATTATGAATGCATATTCATGCTCACATTGTAGCAATAAGATTGACTTACCGAGATTGACTTTACAAAAATTCTCAATGGGGCTTGAACTTACCACCTTCAGATGCAGAGTTCAGTGCCATATCAACTGAGCTAATGAGGCACATTGTGTGGTTGGTGCTAGGATATGATATAATCTCGGACATCAGTGTAGGGGCTAGACCCCTGCTTTGCTGGAGTTAGATTCAGACTGAGTATGGCAAAATGCCTCAGCCTTGTGCCATACTGATGCTGATCCTTTTTCCCAATGTGTGGCATTGAAGCAGGCTCAGCATGACTATGGCATGTCAGGGGAGAGCTTCTAGCAGAGGCTCTAATGATACTCAGGCAGCGCCAGAGACTAGGTGAAACTCAGGCCGATGCTCTTTTTTCCATCAGTGTAGGGATGCACTGCCGCGAATTTCTTGCGAGTGGCACCCGTGCGTGTCATCTCGCAGAGCACTCGCAAATAACGAGTACTATTCGCAAAAAGTTCAGGGCAGTGGATCCCCCACTTATGAGGTAGCTAACAGGAGGCACTAGATCTAGTGAGTAGCTCATACAGGCTACTTGTCACTAGCACATGAACACTGTTCTTAAAAATTGTGGTAACCATAATTTGAGAGGGGAATGGGTGCTTCATCCTCACCTCCCCTACCCTACATTTGAGCATTCTTTGAGCTGCTCTACATGTATAGCTCTAACTGGAGGTAATTGAATTCAGGGATCCTACCTGAGACTCCCGTGGGTGAATTGTGAAACTAGTTTGTATGTATCCATGGATGTTTTTTTTTTTTTTTTTTTTTTAATTTCCACCTTTTGTGAATGCAATTTTGTTATGCATAGACATGCATAGGAAACAGAAATTAATAAATTGAGTAAAGTAAGTATAAGTATCCGTTCCAAGTCCCATTCCTGTGAATGCAGACGAAGCATAAACACTTAATTGGTACCTTTACACTGATCAAGTCTCTATCAACATAGCAACAAGAGTAGAAACAAGCATTAACATTGCTCCTGCCTGGAGGGATCCAGCACCAGCACCATCCACTGGAGAAGCTCCCTGCTGCTGCAGTCTGAGCCTCTCCATTTCACAAGATCTGCTCCCCAGGGTGAGGAAGTAGCCCTCCTCTGCCGCCTGAGGCATGAGCCACTCCAGGAACGACTTAGAATCACCCTGGACACAAGCATGGGGGTTGACCACTAGAAACTCCTTTCACTTATCAGTGCATTTCTGCCCACTCATGTCACAGTATTTTGCCAGATCTATGTAGAGCTGTTTTAAGGTGGCCTCGTCTTTCAAGGCACAGCCTCCCACTATGGCACTCTTGGACATCTTCCAAGCATGTATCCATATTGCCAAACTGGATAATTGAAGTCGGCCTTTAGGGTTTGGGTAGTAGGTGATAAGACGAAGCATATCTCAGATGAGGCGCCATCTCCATAGTAAGTGATGTCTTTGCGATAGCAGGACTTGAAGATACAGAGTGTAACCAGGGAGCCTCCAGGCTGTAAGACTACTGGAGGATCATGGCTGTATGGAGAGGAAAAGGAGATATAGTTACAGTTGAATGTCACCCTAAGGAAGGACCAAAAAGTGTTAATGGTATATAGAAAAAAGTCCCATGCTACATTGGATTCTCTCCTACATTTGCTATGATGAAAACACTAATTCATATAACTAGCAAATGCAGTTTGTTTATATATATATATATATATATATATATATATATATATATATATATATATATATATATAGGAGGGAAGTCCTACATGAGGCTCATGGAGCTCCGCTGGCGGGCCATCTGGGACGGACCCGGACCACTAGGAGGCTCCAGCAGGGGTTCTACTGGCCGGAGTTTCGCCGAGATGTGACCAGATGGTGTGCTCGATATGAAGCTTGCATTCGGAGAAAAGGGGCCCCACCGCCACATCGGGCGAAGATGGGGCATGTTGGAGCAGGGCTGCCCCTGCAGAGGATAGCAATGGACGTCATGGGTCCCCTACCTTTCACGGACAGAGGAAACAGGTACATTTTAGTGGCAGCCGATTACTTCACCAAATGGACAGAGGCCTATGCCATCCCGAACCAGGAAGCTAGCACAGTGGCACGGGTATTTGTGGAAGAATTCGTGTGTCGACTGAGGCCTCCGGAGGAGCTGCATACGGATCAGGGACGTAACTTCCAAGCGGCTTTGTTCCGAGAAGTGATGGCTCTACTGGAGATCCGCCAGACAAGAACCTGTGCTTTTAGACCCCAGAGTGATGGGATGGTAGAACGAGCCAACAGAACAATAGAGATGCTGCTGGCCACCACGGTGAGACAGGATCAGAGGGATTGGGATAGCCGGCTACCTTTTGTGATGGCGGCATACAGAGCGTCGGCCCATTCCACCACGGGCTGCTCCCCAAATCTCCTCATGATGGGAAGGAAGACCACTACTCCCTTGGCACTCCTTTATCCGGATAAACCCGTGGAGAGGGACAGCTTGAACTACGTAGCCGACATGCAAAATAAGATGGCAGTAGCCTTTGAGTTAGCCAGGGCAGCTATAGGAAAGGCAGTCGAAAGACAGAGAAGGAACCATGATGGCCAGGCGGAGACAAAAGATATCCCGATAGGGTCATGGGTGTACTATTTTCATCCTCTGAAGAAATTGGGGCAGTCGCCGAAATTGCAGAGCTACTGGACCGGACCTTGGAGGGTGGAGGGACGGTTAGGAGCGGTGGTATATGAAATCAAGAAAGGGCGTCTCTGGAAAATTGTGCATTGGACGAGACAGAGACAGCCATAGTGCGGAGGGTGATTGCTATGGAGTGGCCAGAGGAACCACCTTATAGGCCCATTGAGGATGAGTCTTCCGTATCTCAGGACTTGGGATAGCCCCTGCCTGAAGCCAAGGATTGGTCTAGACGGTCTTCTCCGGATTCGGAAGGGAATCGATGGCGACTCAGAATGGAGAGCGAGATAGTGACGAGGGAGTCGGCACGGTTAGGGAGAAATGCCCGCCGAGAGGAAAGGAGACAGGCAAGGCAACAGGACGAGGAGAGACAGGAGGGGGCAGTGGGCCGCTTTCTGGAGGATAGGGGACATGGTGATGCAGGCGCATGAGGATAATGAGATAAATGAGGCTAGGGAGGCGGAATTGAGGAGTCAAGCAGCTAGGGACCAAGATGGCAATGGGGCGGGAAGTGCTGGAGCGAGGGCCCTAGCAATGACCCAGCGGGCGGGACCGCCGGTACCCAAGGAGGAAGGAAGCCAAGGAGACAGCGGGGACCAATCAGGAGGAAGGACGCCCGTTCCGGGAGGCATAAAAGAAGCCGTCCTGTGGGAGGTGCTGAAAACGATGGGCACGGGCGACGGAGACAGGCGAGTAGTGGTGCGTCGGGCGGAAGAAGTTGGCCAGAGGGAGACGGAGGGAGAGAAGCAGGAAGCTATTAGAAAGGTTTGACCAGACTCTACTAGCAAGAGGGAGGGTCGAAAACGGAGTCACTCATCGGCGGAGAGGAGACAGAGAACGGCACGCTCTCGGAGCCGGGAGAGGGACCACTCTAGAAATAAGAGACTGAGGGTGGGGGGTAGGACGAGTTCAGAGACGGCGGTAGGGCCCGGGGACCACTCAGTAAGGGAGTCACGCATGGACAAACACCGCCAGGGGGCTAGCGCGGAGCGTGGGGAAGGTAAATGCAAGGAAATGAGGGGCTCACGCTCCGAGTCCGAGCGTTCCCATGCTTTGGTTGGAGCTCGGCTTTATAACGGGGAACGAAGTTGCTCCGAGCATCAGTCACTGAACCGAAGACCGCAGAGTCACAACCATCACAGAGAGCCTCAGAGACCCAGCAGCATGCCTATGATAGATAAGGAGGACGTGCCTTTAGAAGCAGGGCCAGGGAGTTTGCCTGTGCACTGCTGTGATCTGTGCCGGGAACGTGGGGAGGGCCAATGGTGGTTCTCGAAGAAAGACAACCGGGAGAGACACATGCAGAAGCATGACGATGAAGTGAAGGGATACATCTGCCCGGAGCCTGACTGCGGGCACCAAGTGAGAGAGGCGTACCTACCTGACCTCCGGAGTCATGTGGAAAGGAGACACCCTGAGAGGCAGGGATTGCAGCCGGAGAAGGTGGTACTTCCCCGACTGCCTGCCAAGAGGCAGCCGAAGCCTAAGAAGTCGAAGACGAGGGGGATGTCTGCCGCCCCTAAAACCCCTGCCACCAGCACCTGTCGAGAGACAGCTCCGGAGAAGGAGGAGCAGCCTGAAACGACACACACACCGGCTGCCAGGGTTGTCCCCCCTCAGGGCGGAGTGACCAGCAGCAGCAGGTGGGCCTTGCCCACCATCAGCTTGGGGAGTTTAGGCACAATCTCCGGAGATGAGACGGACTTGGCAGCAATTAACTTAGAAATGATACTGGGGTACCGTACCCCGGAGCAAGCAGCGAGACACAGCACTAGAAGTGCTCCGAAGAGGGGGGCACCTTCCGCCTCTCCGGCGAGGGCTAGCAAGAGGATTAAGGCCAACACGTCGATGAAGGAGGGAACTAGTGGGGAGGTCGGAGTCGTAGGGACGTCTAAGCTGCCATTTCCGCTGAAATACTAAAAGAAATCCACAGGCAGTATGGCCTGGCAATGGAAACGCCGGAGGAGACACTGGTCCGACTGCAGGGGGCAGCCCGGGAGAGGTTGAGCATTATGGAGTTGGAGGAGTTTGAGGCGAGGTTTCCACCCCCACCTGGAGCCAAGACCAAGCCACTAGATCTGTTGGCCCGGAATATGGACAAGGAGGAAGTCTACTCCGAGGGAAGTGTCAACTAGCACCCTCCTCAAGGCCGCTGGGCAGCGGGAGGAAGAAATATCGGCGGAGGAAGGGGGTAGCAGAGACGCTGACGTGGAGTTACCAGGGGCGCTACAGGGCATCTCCGATGTGGCTATAACCTCGGGCAGTGGGGTGGACCAGCTCCCGAAGACAGTGGACGTGTCAGCCCTCCTGGGCGACGATCCAATTATTATGGCCGAGTTCATGGAGCTAAAGAAGAAGGCGGACGTAAGGAAAGCGGACCAGGTGCGACGAGAGCGAGTGGAGAGCGAGTGGAAAGGGTACGTCCATTTAGAATAGAACAAAATGAATAACACCATTGGATTCCTTGGTATCAATTTAGGGGGGGTAGGTCACCTTAGATTTTTCATAGAATGATTATTACCGGAGCTAGGGCCTGTCATATATTAAAATCTCCTGTTCTTCATATGGCCTCATATGACCCCATATGACCCCATATGGCATAACGGACGCCTAACGGACACTCTTAACATGGTTGTTTTGTGACATTGACTTTAAAAGCTTATAAAAAGGCAGTTATTACATATTTTCAAGTACTGTAAGTGTCTATTAACATCTACAGAAAATTCCCAATCGTTCTGTGCCCTTTTCAAGCATGTGTCTACTAGCTATGTATTTTTAAATAATTTTCTTGGAATAAAAGTAACAAATAATTGCTTTATTCTAATTTGCAAGGTTTTTTTTCTGGAAACCACAGAAAATTAGCAAAATATGATAAAATCACTTTGATTATATTGTCGGAATGCTAAGATAATCAAGTTTGTTATTAAATATGAATTCAATTTGTAATTACATTTCTTCTAATTACATTTTCAAAATGAAATTTTATTATTGCTTTTGTGACATCTTTAGATATATGGTCTGTGGCACTCTCATGAGCTTCACCCTACAGTCCAAGAGAGGTGGGACGCAACTTCTGCATAGAGTGTGGGCGGCGGGTGGAGAAGGGCGATCAATCGACTACCAGTCGCCAGGCGGGTAAGTGTTAAGAGTCACTATCTTTGCAAGGGTCTTCGGAGAGGGAGCTGCAGAGTATATGGAGCCCAGAGAAGAACGGTAGAAGATAGGGGAAGAAAACCAGGATCCGGAGTATACGGGCCGGAGTCAGGTAGGGGATGGACTGTTGCCTAGGACGAGGTTGTCAAGAAAAAAAAAACAGGGAACTCAACCGGGGTCCTTCTGTGGTACTTGCAGACGAGGAGTGTTGTGGGGATGCCGGAGCAGGAGAAGCGGGCGCTAGGGAGGACACGACGGTCCTGAACAATGTTGGGGCATCGGAGCAACTGGGCGGAGCTGCTTGTATAAACGTTGGAAGAAAGGCTGGAGTTAATCAAGTACGGGACCCTCACGAGGAGGTGCAACCCATCGGAGCGGTCAGAGCGCTCGGAGCAGTAGACTGGAACTGCTTGTATAAACATTGGTGGGAAGGCCAGAGTTAATCAAGTACGGGAGCCTCACGAGGAGGTGCATCCCATCAGAGCGGTCAGAACGCTCAGAGCAGTAGACTGGAACTGCTTGTATAAACGTTGGCGGTAAGGCCGGAGTTTATCAAGTACAGGAGCCTCAGGAGGAGGTGCAGTCCATCAGAGCGGTCAGAGCGCTCGGAGACCTGGCCATAGAGTGAAGGAGACTCACGACCGATGTGATATCAGTTTATTAGGATACTGTACATGTGTAAATGGTTTAGGAGTGTAGGGCACAGTAGGGGATCCGTGCCAGGACATTAGCATTGTAAGTGAGGTTCCTGCTAGGAGGAACAGCTCTCTCTCCTATATTCCTCCCCAAGTCTCACATACCTCACCTAGCAGACCCCAGTGGTGCCAAATCTCGGATGCCAAATATGAGTGGCCTTAGACTAAGTTCACCGAAGGCAACGCTTATATAGACTAAATTCCTTGAGGGAGACACTACTTTGATCTAAATCAAGTACCTTACTCCGAATCTGCATTTAAGATTACACATGATCAACGGGAGAATCATAATAGTACACATCATTCTTTGCCTATTACGCCCAAGAGACCATTAGATGTCCATTGGTATTAACTAACATTTATCGTGAGTCTAAATTAAGATATATATGAGCTGAGTCTTCTCATATGGGAGGTTGATTTAAAACAATGATAAATCAGCACTCTTTTGAATGAACCTCCAGAACTATCACCCCTAAAAATATAAGATATAAGAGTGGAATGCTTACTCATGCTATCACACCCATACAATAGAATGTGGTGCATAACCACTTTGTTGTCTAACTCAGGCTTGGTTGCAATGATGTGAAAATCTCCATCTGATGGCAGGTCATACAACATACAATAATAGTTTGTCTCTGTAGCAGGCACTATCATCTTGTCAAATCTCAGCGTCATATTTCGCACATCTGTAAGTGAAAACCAGAATTTACAGAAGCTGAAATAAATATGAAAAATATGGAAGGCCGGTGCGACATGCCATTTGCCATTTGTCATTTGCCATTTGCCAATTGCTACTTAGTCTTATGTCTTGCCATTTGCCTATTGTTACCGAGGTAATCATATGGTAATGTATTCAACCATTTGCTGTTTGCCAATTGGCACTTATATGTTTCTGGAACCCTTTATTACATATTGAGTGTGGACACTACTATGATTGATTATGGACAGTTTTAGGTTGAGAGCCCCCATGCCTCGGTAACGGCACCTGTAGGAGGGAAGGGCCCCACAGTTCGAGCCTCTACAATCTAGGACAGTTTGTGTCTTAGTCAGGAATAAACTGGAATATTGTCATTACCTCTGTATCTCGGTAAGGTGGCACTGACTGGCGGACTATGCGTACAATATGCCAGTTGTTAATAACAACAAATTAACAATTGGCAAGTGGCAAATGACACCAAGTTAACAATTATTTACAATTATTAATATTTTTTAACAATTATTAATAATTATTAACAATTATTAATAATTATTAACAATTATTTATAATTAAGATGTAAGTGGCAATTTGCAAACGCCAAATGATATTAACAATTGGCAAATGGCAAGACATAAGTAGCAATTGGTAAATGGCAAGTGTCAAATAACAAAAGGCAAATGGCATGTCGCACCGGGGCATTCAATTTAATTTTCCAATGGATTTTCAATAGGGTTAATAACGGTTACAGAATCTTTTACATTCATCATCATTGACATAAGTATACCCTACCATAGTACCTCATGTATTTGGCCTATACTTTTGGATATGCCTCAGTGAAGTACTATATGGTAACCAAAATCAAGCCTAAGCTGCGCCTTATAAGCTTATTGTTCAAATCAGGATGCACCCTACACGGTATCAGGACAACTCCCCCCTGGTCATGTCCCCCATCTGGATGCCATAATATCAGACACTCTGCTAACTAGAGTCATTATGAGCTAACTCCGCAGTCACACAGGAAGGGTTCAATGTATACTGGTGGCTGTTGCTAAACTATTGGAAGTCACTTCTGTCGGAGGTGTACTTCCAAAAATGGTAGGCACTCATCTTTGGTAGTCTCTTCTCTATTGCATTACCAATTGGCAATTCCCAAAAGAAGTGGTCCAGAAGTGGTTAGTAACAATTAAACCTTGAACTGTAAGTTGCTTCCTACACTCTGTCGCATAAGTATATAGGCACGGGCAGTCTGGGAAGCACTCAGGTGTGACCACTTTTCGCAACACAGTTTGATTTGTGGGAAATTAAAGTGACTACTTCTGGACTACAGTGTTGGAAGTGATTCTGAGTGGTTAAGTAGAGGAGGGATGTGGGAAGTGAGATACCTACCCTGAAAAGCAGTGACTCAATCTTTTCGCAACAGCCTCCTGGTTTGCAGAACATGTGCTTGGTATAATATTTTGCTGAGAAGTCACGATCTTAAGACACCATGTGCAGCCGGCTGAAAAAGATAGCAGAAGTACCTATGCACTTTTTTAAAAAGTCGCTTGTCTATACCGAGGTTCCAGGTCATCCAATAGAGAAGCCATTAAATGGTCTGGTACCTTTATAGATAATAACTAAGTAATGTATGAGCTAAAAGGCACCTCATTGCTTGTATCGTAGGATATCACAATGAGTGGCCATAGACCATGAGTTATGATATCCTATGATACAAGCAATGAGGTGCCTGTTAGCTCATACCTTACTAAGTTTATTACACGATTAATCAATAAAAGAAATCAATAGAGTATCAATAAAAACAAGTTGAAAACAAAAATCCTTTCCCAGGACTCGAAGGCTGCCATAGGCCTAGTATGTGTACACACGGCGAAAAAAAAGATGCGCCCGGACCGGGACTCATCCCACCTACCTCTAGCGGCTGTGCGCAATGTGCTAACCACTAGACCACCAGGGGCCTTTTTCTATGCTGGCAACGACTTCTTTATATTATCTTGTAATGTTAAAGAGTCAACAACGAATTTAGGATAATAATGAAGATAATTTATTTCTCTAGACTAAATCTCTAAAGGGCCATTTCTTTTGTGAATGGAGATAATGAGTATATGATGATTTAGACCATAGAAAAAGGTTGTCCTCATCATAATCATGAATTCATTGACGATTTCTTTTCAGTTCTAATGATCATATAAAGAATTCTTCCTATAGGCAATTCATACAAAAAATATGCAGTTAATGTAATACTATTAAAACAATATAAGGCTGTTCTTATAATTCAAGACAGTTATCCTGACCCTTTTAGGTCTGGATAACCGTGGTATGAGAAACACTCAAAGAGCAGTGTAAGATTAGATGTAGAGCTCTTGCAATCTAAAGAAATTTTTTGTCAAATACACTGCAGAAATACTATAATCTTCATGAATAAAGATAATCTTTTAAATATTTTTAAACGACCAAGATTTTATCTCACAAAATCTTCCACCTCTCTTCAGAAATACTTTGCATGAAGAATTCATTTCACGAAGTCGTGAACAGCACAGAAAAAGGCCCCAGGTCTCACACCTTGGTGCCTGGCAGCCGTTGGTTTGGTTTGAACGTGTCCTGCAGTCCTCGCCGTTATGCGAGCAGTAGCGACAAAGCTGGGGGGTCACAACCCAGACTGCTGGGGATTTTCACACTTTGAATGTATAATAGTTATATGTGAGTGACCTCCCCAGGCTTTATATCATATCGAGACCTGGTTCTAGCCAACCACTTCTCGTCAGTCCCTGTGGCGCAATGCATAGGGAGTTGGATTTGGGATCTGAGACTGCAGGTTCGACCCCTACCCTGGCCATGAAAATTTCGTGGGTTTTAACATGTAACATATGACATGTTAGGAGTGCTGATATCCACCCAAAGTCGTGCTGATATCCACCTTGCATATGTTCACATTCCAGTGCAAATTATTGATGATGCATCTCACGGCCCTAGGGCTGTACATTCTGTATATACCTGAGCTGCGCAGCTTCTATTAGGTTTATACCACCATTTCCTCCATTTTGTATTAATTTCTTACCTGAGATCAAAAGAATATAGCCACGAGAAGACATTTTGTACAAGCAAGCGATACGGCCCGGGTAGCTCTGTGCGAATCCATTGTTTTTGTTCCCTGACCTATATCTACATCCGGGCCACTGACACACTTTTGTCGGACAAGGAGGCAGGTGGGAATGGCCGGAATGCGACTTGCGTATGATGGAAAATTCAATGGATTCTAATTTATATTGAAGAAAATGGAGAAAATTAGCATGCATTCCTCCTCTATGGATTGAACACTTCTTAGGATTTCGATATTATAACATGAAAAGGTTGGAATCAAGACGCAAACTGAGGGGAAACATAGGACTAGGACCTCAGGTTAGAACTTATTTACTGTCGGGCAAGAATCGGGCTTAAATCGTCTTTGGTGGGAGATGCATCTCCGACGATCCCCGACAGTGGCCGACAGTACCCGATTTTTTCTAACTGATTAGAAAAAATCGGGTACCTGTGTGGTTACTTCGCTGTCGGGCCGACAGAAATAGTTCACTTTTCTCTCACTTGGGGTACCGCTGTCAGGCTGCTTGTCACGTGCAAGTCATGTGACCTTCGCTTTGGTCGTAAACAAACAAGATGTCGGGTAGAGCAGGTTCGAGGCGTCGGGGAAGGGGAGGAAACAAGGGTTTCAAACCCCCTAGAAGTAAAAAAGACAGTTCAGACGTAGTCATAGAGACGCAGGAAGAAACCAAGGCTCCTGCGAAACGTTTCACTGCAAGAGGTAAGGCCCGATTGCCCGAGTTGACACAAGATGAGTTGGGAGAAGCTCGCATGGCCATGTCTAAAAATACCGGTACTACTACCAAAAACCTGCCTGTCGTGGACGATGATTCAGATGAAATTGACATTACAGAGGATGCTGCACTAGACCTAAGTGTATAGGAACCTTTATCTTCCACTCCTGTGTCTCGTGACAAGTTGGAGGAGTCCACCTGTGCCCGTACTTCAGGTCCTCTGCCTCGTCTCCTTAACAAGAAGGGTACCAAGCGTAACCTGCTGCCCGACATGGAAAAGGGGGAGGGGTCAGTCAGCCCTCCACCTTCTCCTCGTTCTCCGACGCCACCTCCTCCAAAGAAGCAGAAAAAGGTTGTACAAGAAAAAACCCAAGACAGTTCCTGTTCATCAGGACCTCCTGCAAAGAAGGCCTGTATTAAATCCCCTCCATACACCCTTTCTGGTAGGAGCGAGCAGGTCCAAGACGACAGTGAAGATGAAGGTCAAGGTCAGGGAGACGATGGTGAGGAGGGTGAAGAAGCAGACATCCCCGACAGTCAGGCTGTAGTCACCCCTAAAAAAACTATAGGTGAACTTAAGAAGAAACCTTCCGGAGGAGCTGGCAGCGGGAGGCAGTTCTTCAAGGATCCAGAAGTTCTGGAATGATTGTGTGAGCTGTGGCAGCAGTGCACCCACCTTTATGACAAGAGTCACTCCTTGTATAAGGACCCCACTGCAAAGTGGACTGCTCTAGCTAAGATCCCGGATGAACTCAACATTCCAGGTAAAAATAATTTCATTATTTACTTCTGTTGTTTTTGCTACCTGAGTATGATATAGTAGTTAAAATATTTATTCTATCGTTTCATGTTTTTAGTAACAGACTGTTATGAATGTTTTTTTTTTATACAGTCTTTTTATCTTTTGTTACTGATCTTAAAAAAAACCTTTTCTTTCAGCTTACTTCATAAACATGCGTATGACGCCTTTGAGATCGGACTACCAGAAAATCGTGTCTGGAAAAATTAAATCGGGGTCATCTGCTGAAGAAGGGAAGCTCCCCTACATGAAAGCCCTCATAAAACGGCTGTGTGGGTTCTTAGATCCATGGTGTAAGAAATTGGAGAGTGACACCAATTATCCACAGAAAAAGGTAATCATTAAATATTTCTGTCTGTCTAAAAGTTGACCCAGATTCCATCCCGATTTGTATGTAATAACTATAATTTTAAGTTGACCGATTCTGCTCCTAATTTTACCTATATTTAAAAATACACCTGGCTGAAAATTTCTTTCTGTTTTATTAAATACTCAACCATTTATTTCACTCCAGGAGGTCGTACGGCCCAAACCCCTGGAGGAACCATCCGAGGAGGCCGATGAGATGGTCATTGAGGTGAATGACGACGAGGAAGACGACACTATCAAGGACGTGGACTACAATCCTGAAGCAGAGTCTGGAGATGAGACCCTAGACGATTCCATCGCCACTAGGACAAGATTTTCTCCCCACAGAAAGAACACTTCTGCAGGTGGGTCTGCAAAATCAGATGCAGCTCCTCCGACTTCTGTTGATAAGGGCAAGGGGTCTGGTAAAACTTCTAAGAAAGGTGCTGTTCCTTCTACCAGTGGTGAAAAACGGAAGACTATTAACTACAATATTCCAAAGAAAAATGTGGTTACTGAAGCTGCCAAGGCAGAGTACCTGGAGAAGAGAGAGCCACAACACCTTAAAGCTGGAGAAAAGAAACAGAAGACAGTCTCAGAGATACTCCAGTCTAGAGAAAAGTTTTAATGAGTCATACGGGGATTCGTTGAACGATCTTGTGACCTTAGTGGGCAACACAAACCAGGCTCAGGCCCGACCTCCCCCCCTGAGAAGGAGGTTTCTCCTGACTCACAGTGGTGCAAGATGTTAGAGGTGGAGATGGCACGCATGACCCAAAAGGTCAAGGACAAATTTAAGGTCCATGTTTATCTGACAGCCGTGCAGGCTGTAAACGGGGAATGGGATGGAAAGTAGTCACCTAGTGCTAGAGAGATTTCATGCTTGTTCTGATCATAAAACTGTCGGAGACGCGGCCGATAATTATTTATTTGTGTTTTCTAGTCTGTCTTCATATGATAAAAACTTTCTGGTTGGATTAAAGAAGAAATAAATTTATTTTTTTTTAAACAAGAAAGTTAAGATATTTTATTTGCAAGACATCGTGCATCTGTCGTGTTGCCATAGCAGCAGACACAATTGTCGTAACATGATTTCATATATCAACATGGACATGTAAAGATTTCATGATTTCATATATCAACATGGACCTGTAAAGATCTCAATACTGTCAAGTACTCCAGGATATATCTAAATGCTGACATGACACATATCAGGTGTTTTTATATTTACTTTCATATAAAGATAGGTATGTATACTCAAGGTAAAAAACTTGCCTCATCCGATGCATCACTTCTCAGGTATCATAATGGTAAAATCGTGCCTTATCAGATACAATATATATGTACATTTATAAGTTATCTGACATGTCGTAATCATATATAGATACCAAGAAAATATAAGTTCTTGTTGTTTGAAGTCTTAAATAAAAAAAAAATTTGAACTGACATCTCTGCTTTCTATTCCTGAGTAGATTATATATAGAGACAAGCAATCCTAGACATGGAAAACATGTTAATTATTAAAACCATGTCCACCTGTCGTCCAAGACGTCGGGTACCTCACTCACTGTCTTCGTCGGGGATAATGTCTTGGGCAAGAACACCTGCTGCCTCACGGTCGAAGAGGTACCCATAACCACGGCTTCTGAGGTATTTGTCCTGCCACGGGACCCGACCATGTCGTGATGAAAACCACTGGCACAGATTCTGCCTCATGCTTTTGGCATCTTGTGGCATATTCCTTGCAGCTCCAGCTCTGTCCAGGCCTTCCAGCTCCCCGTCCTCCCTCCACTCTCCAGGGTGAAGCTCATGGTCCTTGTCTTCGTAGTCCACAGCCCCATGGGGTATGTAGTCCGACGGTGACCTTGTCCTGAGGAAGTTGTGAAGAGCTAGGGATGCCATGACTAATTTCTTCACCCCCTTGGGCTCCATGTCCTGCTGTCGGAGGAACAGCCTAAATCGGGTCACCCATATCCCGAACGAGTTCTCCACACACCTCCTCCCCCTAGACATCCGGTAGTTGTATGCCACTTCCTTAGCCCCTTGATCCTTGACTGCAAAGGGCTTCATGAGATTTGAGGCCAGGCCGAAGGCATCGTCTCCGAAAATGTAGTAGGGCAGAAGGTCTCTCATACCTTTGATACCTGAAGCAGGAGGAATCTGCAGTGGGTTGTCAGGATCTGCCATGTCCCTGTACATAGGTCCTTCTTTCCATATACGGGAGTCCCCTGCCTTTCCCTCCGATCCTACATCCACGTACAGAAATCTGTATCGGGCATCTACCAGCGCCATCAGAACAACACTGTAGAATTTCTTGTAATTGAAGAAAGTGGCTCCACTTTTCTTTGGCCTCCTGATCTTGATGTGTTTCCCGTCCACTGCCCCGATGCAGTGTGGAAGCTGCCAGTCGTTAGCATACTGCTCTGCAACGGCCAACCACTCCTCTGTGGTGCTAGGTAACTACAGAACAATAAATTAAAAAAAAAAGTGTCATGTACAACTCATCGGGGATGAACATGTATTGAAATTGTATATTAATTCCTACGTGTGTGAAGAAAATGACCTCAGTCATATATTTTTTATTAAAGTTTTTTTCTGGAGAAATCTGCCTAAGAAAATCATGCCTCATATATATATATTGTATTATTATATATAAAAAAGTTATTGAACAATAAAAAAAAATTGTACCTTTAAATAATCGTCTCTCAAGACGGCG
Source organism: Acholoe squamosa (assembly GCA_949317995.1). NCBI lineage: Eukaryota > Metazoa > Annelida > Polychaeta > Phyllodocida > Polynoidae > Acholoe > Acholoe squamosa. Next base: position 24,758,571 of record OX439046.1, read on the forward strand.
GTCAGTGCTACACAGGTGTCTTGGATGATGGGAAAAATCGTGGACGACCCAACTAGATGACCATGGTGGAGAGTCTGGCTGCTGTCCCCTGTGAAAAAGAAATACAAATATAGACTGAAAAAAAAAAATTATTCTCTCTTTTAAGAAGAACCATTGGGAAATTTCATTGTTAAGTTGTAGCGCCTTGAAAAATGACATTCATAATTTACCTAGAGCAAGGTATCGTAGGGTTATGTCCAACCTCTCATCTGGTTTTATAGCCGGGCGAAAGTTGGTGTCTCGACGATATATAAGGGGGGTCACTTTTTGCAGCAGTTCATGGTATAAGTCAGGCCCCATTCTCAGCGTGTGTTTGAACTCAGCATCCTCTCCCATCTGAAGCAAAGAACAATTTCGGTGAAGTTATGCATAGGAGGGGGGGAGGGGAAATCGGACAAGATACATTATACATGAGCTACATTTGCCAGCTGCCCTACATAAACGCATCAGGTACCCCCCCACCCCCCCCCCCCATGTTAATGCTTACAGATATCAGGTCTCGGTGGAGCTTGGTGAAAGTGTTCCTCTGCGTCTTGTCAGTCCTGTCTTTCAGGTATGGGGCGGCATGATACCTGTGCCTCCTTCTTGTCCCCTCGATTATCTCTATTTCCTCCTGTTCTAGAGCCAAAATACCTACTGTCGCCTGCACGAGCAGAACCACCTCCTCGGCCTCCATTGTGAGAAACTAGGTCATCGGCGATCACGTGACCGGTTGAACTGCTCGCTGAGACATCGGGGACAACTGTCGGACACAGTATCCGACAGAGTGAGAGCTTGGTGGAAGAACTGAAATCGGCCAGGTCTCAGTAACCCGACAGTGGTATTCTCGGCTGTCGGCCAGTGATTGGCCAGACAATTTTGTCGAACCGACAACAACCCGACGACACTTTTTGACCCTGATCGGGCCTCTGTCGGCCCGACTAATTATCGGCTTCAGTGGAATCAATGCTTATGGCTAAGGCCCTCGCCTACCTCCACTGCGGCCGGGGTTCAATTCTCCTACAAGTTGGCACGATTTTTCACATTGAAACAATGACGAGACTGAATTTTTATCTTTGCCACACATTTCCCAAAATATTCTAAGTCCAACTTGACCCCGAAAAAGTATATACCAAAAATTTCAAAAATGCACATGGGTGGTATATGCAGAATAATGCACGGCTGATATGCACATATCAGCACCGGAAGTCCCAAAATCGTGGTATAAGCAGGAATAGCAGCACGGGCTATCCACAAAAAAAAAGCACCCAAAATCACTGAAGTCGTGTAATAAGCACTGATAAGAGCCATCATGATATAAAGACAAAGGTACATGAGTGTTGAGTCTGACCTAAGGGTTATATCATTCAGGTTCGCCGACTCTCAGGTCAGACTCAACACAAGTGAACATTTGGATTTTATTTCATGTTATCTTAATCAGAAATGATTTTCTTTCTGTTTAGGACCAGTTGGGGTGCCTTTACTGGCCGTGAGATAGGGTAAGGGTTATCTCATGCGGATGTGAGTTACCATGCTAAGTATATGGGACGCCCATATTCCACGCTTTTTAACATGAAATAAAACTCTACATAGCAGAATATTATGAAATTTTGTCCTCCCAACTCACTCACCTGGATGGGGAGTGGACATTAATTCATGCTGACCCGAAAATTATCTGTTTTCTGATCATCCGAATAAAAAAACAAAACCAGAACCCCATGCTTGTAAATGAATATCACTCCCCGAAGCCTTTCAGGGCACGCCACTCATTACAAAACCACTTAAATTTTCACACAGTCAGAGTCTTTATACCACAAACAATCTAGCATTATACTCACATGTCCTTCTCTTGCAAAGTCCTGTCCAAAGGGGTTATATACGTATGCCTCTCCCATCCATCTTCTCATGACCTACCCCGTGCCATATGTACTTGTCCAGACAGGGATGGGGGACGTGGTCACCATTAAGGATAGAAGGGGTATCCAGACACCAACAGGAGCAGTTGCAGGCTAGTTGTAAGACGTAGCATGATGGATGTTGCCCTAAGATGGAATAATTGATCAACTCATGTTCAATTTAATATCTACAATACTATGGAAGGGTAGTAAAGAAAAGGACAAACCAAAGGGTAATAGCCATAATAATAAAAAAAAGCAACATCATTTGACAGTATACTTTGAATATTGAGCGCAAGATGTATTGGAATTGGACAATTGCTTTGTATACTGCTCTCAATTGACCTTTATACATTTAGCAATATAGTACGCTATAAAAGGTAGGGTAGGTTCACTCTAAGTTGGCCACATATACTCACCCCTGGTGTCTGCCACCCATCCACAGAGTACATTAATTGCTTTCTCCCCACAGAAGATGGAGATTTGGCATAGCCAATACCGAAAAAAAATATATTGTGCCCATATAGTGAAGACAAAATGATTTAGCGATCCTTGTACTCATACATAAAAAATAGGAAAATGAATAGTCAGGGCTATTTTTGATATAAAAACTTTTGTAAGTTACCAGAGTTGTGATTGGTGTATCACAAATATCTTACCTGCCGATGCAATGCACATTGCATGTGAGAGGACCCGTTATTGGCTCATAATGATCTGAAGATTGACGCATTAGCAACGTCACCCATGGTTAGCACCACCTTATGGTTTCCTTTGCATTTCTTCATGAGATGTAAGCCAATGAGAGGCTAAACTGGCTTTCAAATTCTACAGAAAGCCTCCAACGGTGTCTCAGGTCTCCCATTTAAGTGGTTTGCATGTCATTGATTAGTGACATATATATATATACATGTCGCCACTTACAAAATAACACACATCCATACATGTGAGCTGTATTTGGCCAATATAACTGATTGCCATATAAACCAGACTTTAATAAGTGGAGGGGAGTATTGAATTCTTTATGTCAGATTGCACTGATAAGGAGCAGGAGCACTTTGGTCACACTCTCAGCCCTAATTGTAAATGTGCTAAACATACTGTAGTAGGAACACCACATAGGCTCAATGGGTTAGTACTAACAGTACCTACCCCTTTGGGGTATTTCAGAAGCCGATTTTAATCTTATTTGGAAAAATGCCAATCATACAATTCTAGACTCCAGACTCAAAGATTTCATTTGGAGAGTAGTCCATGATATTCTACCTATCAATTCTAAATTGCATAGACAAGACAGATCAGTCTCAGAAAAATGTCCCCTCTGTAAAACCGACTCTGAAGACTTGATTCATATTTTTCTGTTGTGCAAATTTGTTAAACCTGTACTCAAAATTATTAAGAATATCTTTAGACAAATGACTGGTTCAACCTGTATCTTGCAAAGGAATACCATCCTATTCAATATTTTTCCTGAGGAACTGAGGAAATACTTACCTATAATTGTGACCCATCAAGGGAGAACACCCCTCCACGGGGGATTTTTAATTCCCCATTTGGCCACCAGGGGGCATTGGAGGGCAAAATTACTCTGAAATCGTTATAAAAATACATTAAGGTAATTTTTAATGCAGAATTCAATGGTTTCATTTAAAATGCACCATTTTCGGTAGAAATGGCCAATATTTGGATGATAAAATGAACATTTTTCATGAGAAATCAACCTATATGGCTGTTCCTGGTTGCCATGGCAACCATTCCAATAATTGAAATTTGTAGATTTTTATGCTAGTTTTTGGGGATACTCACCAGAAACCCAAAACTGAAAACAGATATGGAAAATTCCTTCTAGATCAAAATCTGTGAAAAAAAGCACCATATTATTATGATTTTTTAATGAAAAAGGCTGATTTGTTGTGTTTTTAGACATTATTATGGTTTACAATTTATTAAGAGCTTAATCATTGATTTCGGATATGAATAACGACCTATGTTCAAGGAGGGGTTCTGACATAACTACTAGGAATATTTAACCCAATGATGTCTCATTTTAAAGATCTTGAGATGAACTTTGATAATGAATTTCCCTGCAGAGGGGTGTTTTGGCTTGACTGGTCACAATTCTTCTTGTTCTATCCATATACAAACAAAGTGTTTGGATCATTAGGAACAAGGTCAAAATGGATAGAAAGAAACTAGTTTCATTAGACCTTTTAAATTTGTTTCTAGCCACTCTAAGTTTCCTTTTTGATCTAGACCTTAAAAGGTTAAAAAAGAAAGATTTTAAAAAGTGGTGGGGGCAGACCAATGTCCTCTTTTCTTTTAAGAACAACAAATGGGTTTTTAAATTAATTGTTGAGTAATGTTCTAGGGCCTGAGACACTGGTCTCGCCCAAGGATCCACACCCTGTTTTTAATTTCATGTATCTCCTTTTTCAGAGGCTGGTACCCCTTTGAGGGGGCCAGAACCATGACGGACAGCAATTGTGATGAAAAGTGATGAAATAATGAAAAAAAAAAATGAAAACCCTTTCCCCCCAGAATAAAAATGAAAATCCCTATGATTAATATTTTAAAACTTAAATAGTTAAGAAAAAGAAGGGAAAGGGGGAAAAAAAGTGATTTGCAAAGAAGACGTGCCTTGTATGCGAGAGATTACGGTAGTGTATTATATTGAAATCTTTTATCTTTATATACTTGATAACTCTCCACATATTTCTATCGCTATACATTGAATATCATTGTACTATATGAACATGGCTATCACCTGGGCACTCACCACTCCCCTTAGTTACACATACTCATGCTAGGGGTCACCCCAGTCGCTATGATAGGTACATGCTTCATCCTATCAGTAACCTCAGACCAGCATGAGCCGCCTATACATTCACTACTATCACTAAGACTCTGTACAATATGCTGGAATAAATACATCTGCATTATAAACTGACACAATGTTTTGCCTTTTTGATCATGCATACTTGACATCATTTATAGCATATCAAGATTTGACACTTTTATCCTGGATGATGGTGAAACATTGAATAAGATTTTCCATTAGGGCGTCATGAAATTTGTCAACATAGTGGGATTCCTGACGACTTTAGGGCTATGTTGTCGCCATATGTATTGAAAATGAAGTAATGAAGTCTATCACATAATATGAATGTGTTTTGTCCAATTTAATTCACTACAAACTCACTTAGGTGATTGAGAATCTTTGCTGTAGTTGATTTTAAAATAAGGAGAATAAGGACTTGTATGATCCAAAGTTACCATTGTGAACGCAATAGAATGCAAATATCATCTATAATGTCTATAAAATTGTGTCGCAGGACTTGAACTCGATGGCACCCTTTGCCATACACACGCACCATTTAGACCTACATTACACATCATACACATCACATCTATAAGTGGCATTATTTACAAGGATGTGGTCATAAACAATGCTGTCTACACAATGCACATCCGTATCAGCCTCCTCCAGGGCCTCACTACCTCTCAGTACAACTGATAACAGCCTTTATCAGTATCAAAGAAAGAGGGAGGAGAAGCTCCCACAAGTCGAGGATTCCTGTAGTATCACACAGAAAAGGACACAGTGGTAAGTTTGTTATTCTTGTGGTATTGAATAAGGCTTTCTGTGCTACATACACATTATATCTGTTATTCTTTGTGTTGTATCTAAGTCTAGGCCAGAGAAGTGGGATGCTATAGTGTAATCGCACCCCTATAGCCTCTGATAATAGTATAGGCTTATCTTAACACACAGTCTCTTGGCATAACCTTAGATTAACTGTAATAAAAACCCTTATTGTCCATAGTTATGATTTCCTTCACATGAAATATGTGACTAATAGTGTCATATACACTATTGGCATATATTCAACAAGTAAGAAGTGTACTACCTCCAATACTCACCAGGGGGAGTCCACCTCACCATCTGTCTGTTAGTCATAAGTTTAAATCACAAGTTGAGCGGTTGGAGTAAAAGTCAGTTTTACTTTGGTGGAATTTCTTTTCCTTTTCTGTTCCCAATAAATAGGGCCTCCTGGGATTTGCAGGGGCAAAAGTATACTGTGTTTATCATGTCATTCAACGCCGACGCAGGGGAATATGACATAACTATGTGTAAAAAATAATTTTGCTTTTGGCACATTCCAAGTTAAGTTTATCTTTTGGGGGTCGTTTTTGAAGGCACAGCATGACACTTCGAGGAAATATGGTACTTCACTTTACCCACCCAAATGGAGAGCAATAATAAGGATAGCCAAAGGCTATATATATCACCATCCGATTGGTCGATTCATCAGCTTTAATTTGGTACCACTACTGTTTTTGTATATCATTTATTAATCATTTTAGAAGCATTTACATGAGAAATAGTGTGATTTCATAAAGTATGATTAAATGTTCAGAAATGAATGTTCAGAAATGAAAATCTTATCAAAAAGCTGCAGTATAGTTATTCAAATGTCTTACTTGACCCTCTAATATTTTTTTTCAGATTGATTTAATTGAATTAAAGTTGTTTGACAAATATTTCATTCATTGAATGATTGTATGTGCCATTAATTAAACGTTCGGAAATGAAACCCTTAAAAAATCTATGTTTTTTTCACAGCTTTGTACAGTTGTGAATAACTTACAATGTATGCCTTGCCTAAATGTCATAGGTCATTCGGTAGTATCGCCTAGGTATATTTAGTCTAACTAAACACAAATAAATATTGGTATTCAGATCATGTTTTTAAGTCATCATATAATTAACCATTTGGAAATGAACTGAAATCTGATGACATTAGAAATAAATTCATATAAAATTGTCTATTTACCACAGGCTCAAAATTCAAAATGTATGAAAAAATTTAAATGACAATAATTTCACATCTTCACATTAAGGGCTGCGTCCACTGCGACGGATAGACCATCCGTCGCCCTTCATCCGTGTTTTGCTCCATAGAAAACAATGATAAAATCGACGGATGAAACCGAAGGATGGTCCATCCGTCGGCAGTGGATGCACCCCTTTAGTGAGGTATTACTATCAAAGATCATTTTACAATTATGCTTCAAAAATGAAAATTTGAGTTGAGGACAGGCATTTTTGACTGTTTTTGCATCTTTGAACATACATACTTCAGGTAAAATATCATATGGAAACATCTTAGTGCACTATATTATGACATAAACATTATATTGCATTTTATGAACTAGATGCACCTGAGGACATGGAAAGATAGACTTAAGCTGGAATGTGCCTTTTATTCTATTGTTGAGTGTACAGCAGTAAGTCAAACAGGAAAACAAGTTCCCGACAACTTTTTAATAACGTGTATTCAATATGGAGACTGAACCCTGGGCTTTTTATTTCACTGACAAGGTCGCAAGCATTAATTCATTGGGGATCATTCCTTCTGGCAATAATATCAATTACCACATTTTAGCGGGATGGAGAATAAATTGGTAAGATTTTTAAAGTTGTATCAATACCCACCTAGTTCTGTTTTTGTATGAGCTATTTTGATTATGTAAATGTAAAAGATAGGTGTGTTTTCAGGGGGTTAAATGTTTGCGAATTTCGCGGAAATTGGAAATTCGCGAATTTAAGTACATCGTAAAAATGTGTCCCTTACGTCATGTGAAGGGTGGGGTTGGGGTAGTGTTGACACACCCTGAGTCTGGGGAGTCTAAGAGAGGAGGTAATCCAAGTACTAAACCACAAAATAAATCACATGTATTGATAAAACGTATACCATTTATATTACTAATGACAACAGATATTTATTTTGAACAGCAAACACTAAGAATATGGTATCAATAGTGCATGGGTACATGTCTTTTGAAATGCCATAGCTGCTTTAGGGTAAGGGCACCCTGAGTCGGACAGCCTCCTTAAGTCGGACACCTTTTGGATTGAATAGCATAATCAACATGATAATTTTGCATATCATATGAATTAGAAATGAAAAATGAACTATTGTTCTCTCCAGCAAATACAGTATAATGAATGCAAGTTTCTACTTTCATGGCTTTACACCTCTGCAAACCAGGAGCTAAAATTTAAAGATCCAGAAAAAGGGGCAGATGGGAAAATTGTTTTCATTGTTCAGTCTGGCATGTCTTAACCTGTATGTTTATAGGATTTCTATATATGACATGGGTAACATTTGCTAGCCATTTGACATAGAAAACCCAGATACATCACTCATATCACATTTTGAGAGTTATTCATAAATTAAACTCAAATTATACCTCAAGTCTGATACAAATTTCACTTGTCTCGGACACAATCATATAAGGCCTTACTTATTGTTATAATAGTCTTTTTTCCACAAAGAAACCTTTATAGCATACTCCTAGCCAGCTACATCATCATTTTTTTTAACTTTTCTTTTGCTTTACCTAACATCTAACACTCAAGTTCAACTGGACCCCCATCTGCCTTATGGAGTTAATGTTCATTTGTGCCTTTCAGAATGTCCCCTTACAGTTCTGCAAAAATAGATAACTGAGTATATTCTCACTATCATTATTGAGTATCTAGTGTTATGCTATGCATACATGCCTTTGCAGCATATTCCATGTAGAGTTATCTATCATGCCAATTGAATAACTAAGTGTCCTATTCAAGGACCATGCCTGGTCCCAGGTGTCCGTCTCTGAGTGCAATTTAATGTTTTGAAATCGAACTGAATGCAGCTCATTTGTTCATGTCTAACCGAAAAAAATGTTAAAAATCTCTTCATAGATATAAGTGGGAAAGTATATTGTTTACATTAAGACATTAAAAAATAGACTTCACAACATTTGAAGGTACCAGATTGAAGTACCAAATGTGATATGTACAAGAAAAAGGGGTCTTGAAGTCCCCTGCATTAAGCCCCCTTTTCGCAGATCGTGTCACAAATGTGGTCACCTCTTGTATGGTCAGGAACGTCCGAAATGGGTGCCTTTACCCTATTAGGCACATCAGACACCAAATTCTGGTGGTCTTGGTCTTAGCACTGTTAAAAACCATCTGTGTATGGCGCACCCCGAAAATTGGTCAATCCAATAAGATGCACAAGGGGTCCATATACAAGGCTTTATATATCAATCTGAGTTCAAAGAAGGACTTAGGGAGGGTCCCCAGAATTATTACTCTTAGTAGATTTATTAACTATTTTCAGATATCTATAATCATCAGAATGGTTTAGGATTTTCCATACGCAGTTATATGTGCATTACCATTGTGAATCAAAGATAAAAATCAACCCCAGGTTAGCTTTTCTGTCAGTGATCTCATGGCTATTTGTGCAGATACCAACTAGCCAGCTGGTAACCTGAGCACCCATACTTACTGGTATAGAAAATAAAACTGAAACCAAAATAATATTCAATTATGACTGATCAGCATCTAATTGGTGTCCGTGTGACTAAATGTGGCATAACTATTTTCTCACTGTCTTCTCGATTTCAGATTTAGCAAATTCATAAGAGGGGGAAAACATCGGAAATACAGCTAAATCAGTATTGTGACATATGTTATTCTAGAAGAAACCACAAAGAAGTGGGAAAAAGAAGATAGGACACAGAAGGAATAGTAGGAATTTGATACTACAAATAGTTGATTCCTGGTATGAGATACACCTGGAATGAGATACACCTGGAATATGACTGAAGGCGGTGCAACTGTGATGAATAGTCTGCTATTGGCTACCAGCATCCCTATCCTGCTAATTGGGACAGTAGGAAACTGCCTCACCTTATGTGTTCTGTGCAGACTTGTTTATCGGAACAAGAGCTTCAGCGTCTTCCTCAGAGCCCTAGCTGTGGCGGACACTATCACATTATGGGTTTGTACACATTAAATTAAATATCATACACAATTCTTTAAAAAGAAGGTATTTAGAAGAGAGAGAGAGAGAGAGAGAGAGAGAGAGAGAGAGAGAGAGAGAGAGAGAGAGAGAGAGAGAGAGAGAGAGAGAGGGGAAAAGGTGTGGCAAAGAGTTTTTTTGTCTGTGATATCAGAAGTTCCAAGTTCCAATTCTAAAATTACACGTAATGACACGTAAAGTATCTCGATTATGGAAACAATGTTCTGCAGGAATAACCACGATTTCCACTGAAAACAATCCAAATGTGGCCAAAACATCAAATATCAGCCATGGCCAATCCAAAATATATGTAAGTGAGCGTATATAACATTGCGATAGATCAAATTCAGTTTGCCAGTCTCCCCACAGGAGGGGAGGAATAAAACCTTGGTTATTATCTCCAACCTTGGATACACATAGAGGAGTATGAAGAATCATGACACATTACTGCACATGGGGGGTTCTGTTCAGATATCATATACATGTAGTTCACTGAGCCTGACATGAAGCTAGAGAGGGCTTCCAATTTTGATCTAGATGACGTTAATTCAACGTTAAAGTAGCCCCGTTTTGTTACCTGGGAATACACCAAATCACACAGGTAGTCTTGGGTATAAATTAAGGGAGTCAGTACTTCTCTGATTCCCTTTCCTGGTTAGCTCCGGGTTAGCTGCTTTCTTATCCAGGGTCACAAGATCTTGACTCCCTTTCGGTAAAACTAAGGGAGCCGGTGGTAAATAAGGGAGTCACAGGTAAGCTGGACCCAACAAGGGAGTCGGTGTATGCCAGGAGGGTGTTGCTCCTATAGTAAAAGGAAGATCTGGCTAAAATGCCCTTATTTCCAGTCCTTTCTTTTTATAATAGCTATAACTTGTCCTTTTTGTTGCTTACAAGTGGTCATTCAAGTACAGTGCTAAAAAAGGGGGATTTGAGTAGGTACCTGGTAGTGCAGTCAGTCAGTATAATAAACTATAGAGCGTGTCACATGAGTAGGTACCTGGTAGTGCAGCTCTCTCTATTTTAAACAAGGCAGGTGACTTTTCAGACTAATGTGGTGAGTACAAGTACTTAGGTGAAGCAGTGCACGACTTGTTTAGAAAATAGGGCACATACTCGAATCGATCAATTATAGAAAAGTGATTTTAATCACTAGACTAATTTTTTTTTTTTTGAAAATCAAAGTTTATTGAGCCTCTCACAATTTACAGAATCGTGGTAAATGAAGCACAACTAGAATTATAATCAAACATCTATCAGTAAGTCAAACACAATCATACAATCAAGAAAAAAAAAGCTACAAATCATATTCATACGGTTAAATAGATACCATATCAGATTGTACACCATATCAATTTTATAAAAAAATACATATAGTTATAGACACAACAATGAATCATGAGAAATATATGTAATAATGATAAATAATGATAGACAAAACAAGCCCAGACAAACAAGAACAAAAGTAACACAGGCTAAGGCAGAAAAGTACAGGATTGTTGAAATTGCGACTCACACCATACACCAAACTTATAAGCTTCTATCAAGGAGGGCTAGCATTGTACAAAATTCTAAGCTCAACTATATCATGCTCAAAACAAGTAGGATCATGTAAGGATAACGTAAGAAAGAAAGAAAACAGCACACTGACATTGACACATACACAAGGCTGCTATTTCTGATGATAATAATAGTAATAATAATAATAATAATAATAATAATAATAATAATAATAATAATAATCCCAGTGATAATAATAATCCCAGTGATAATAATACCCATGATCAAGAAAAAGATCAGTTAGGTCATTGAGCGCAATTTAGAACTCTATGGGCTATTAGTCGTGATATTAGTCGTGATCTAAAGTCTGTCTGTATTCTGTTATAACCAATCAGATTACCACTACAACTAATGCAAGGTCAAAAAGTACAAAGTACAAAATACTAAGAAATAATAAATCAATAAATGCTTAATGAATGCTTAAATGCTTGCCTAGCCTATTCCAGGATCTGAATCAGAGTCCAAACCATCATCACTGGTCAATATCAAGCTCCCGACTTCATTAATGGAGTTGTCGTCATCATCATCCTCGTCACCATCATCGCCAGGACCATCATTTGGTACTCCTAAATTTTCAATACGTCTGATTCTCTGCTTAAGATTCAGTTTTGTTTCAGTATGTTGATACCAGGTTCCTAATAGCGACCACAGTTCAGCACTGCGGTATAGGGGTGACCTTTTATATGTACTTAGTCTAGGTTGTTTAACCAAAAATTTAATTTTTTTATCTGACCTAGTGACTCTGTCACCTCTGTGATGATCCAACATATCATTACATCTGGAGTACTTATACATCAATACCAATAACATTTCATCACGTCTTCTATCCAAATATGGAACATTGCTCCTTGTATGGAGTTCCTCAACAGAGAGATATTCCCTGTTATACCTATAACACGTTCTTAGACCTCTATTCTGAAGTCTTTGCGCTTTGACAAGATTATCTTCATTACTACAACCTGCATAAACAAAGCTGCAGTAATCAAACAAACTTAGTATAGTCATTTTATACACCAATATTGCAACTTTAAGTGTCAGTAATGACGCAATTTAGCTAATCTGAACAACCTGTTGTTAACCCTTTGGAAAACATTTTTCATTGCCAATTCCATGGTTAGGTAATTATCCAAATGTAGGCCCAGGTAAGTATAGTCGTGTACAGTTTCCAAATCGGTCTCTGCCATTTTGAAAGTACCCAACACAAGTTTAGGTAACTTCCTCCTAGAGCCAAACCATAGTGTTTTTGTTTTCTCGACATTTACTGTTAGACGCTTTTCTAAACACCATTTGTAAACATTATCAATATCAGATTGCAGACGTTTATGGGCTAGGATTGATTTATTACTGGAAGTATAAAATACTAGATCATCCGCGTACATAATATATTTACAATCAGTGATTACAGACCCAATGTCATTGACATATAAGATAAACAACAACGGCCCTAGAACAGAGCCCTGAGGCACTCCATACTGAACTGGCTGAATAGATGATTTAAACTCCCCAATTTTTGTGTATTGAACACGATTCTTTAAATAGCTGGCAATCCAACTTAAAGTGCTGTGGTGAATTTTTAAACGAGTAAGAGTGCGTATTAAGAGATTATGAGGAACACTATCAAATGCTTTTCTCAGATCCAAAAAGCATGTCGCAGTTACATGAGACCTATCAACATCATCATATAAATTGTTAACAAATCTAAAGATGGCATCACCAGTTCCTCGACCACGACAATAACCAAACTGATTACAATCCAGAAAGTCCGCTTTCTCCATAGTGTCATACAAATGTGAGTGCACTATTTTCTCCGCTATCTTTGAGGGTACCGATAACAATGATATGGGTCTCCAATTGCTAACTAATCTTTCATTGCCAGATTTTGGGATTGGACTTACCCGTGCTAACTTCCAGCTGTCAGGAAAAATACCTAAGTCAAAGCTCATTTGGTACAACCAAGTCATTTGAGGTAAAAGATTTTTTAAAGCCAGTTTTAATATGTCACAGCGAATATTTTCAATGCCTGACGTCTTATTTACATTAATCTCATCTATCAAATACTCCACTTCCTCCTGGCATACACTTATCTTGGGGTTACAGTCATCAACCAGACTGTCATGGACTACTGGTGGATTTAAAGACTGAGGCAAATCACTGTCTAGCTTTGAACCTATTGTAGCAAAGTATCTGTTTATATAATCAACTGAATCAGCATTACTTTTCATTTCACCATCTTCACCAATTAGCATAGGCGGATGGTTATCACTAGATGGCTTTAATACAGAATTAATATTTCTCCAAAAACGCTTAGGATCATTTTCAGACTCATCCAACTCGTGTTTAACATAGTCCGCTTTGGCGTATCTACAACTGACATTGATTCTACATCTCAATCTCCTGGCACGTTCAAGATAATGTGTTTCATGCGTTCTTAGAAATAAGGATACACAAGTGTCCCTTTCATGGATTAAATTTCTTATATCAGCTGTCATCCATTTGTTACCCATGTCTTTAACAGTAATTTGGACCAGAGGACACACACTATCTAGGTAACATTCTATATGATTTTGAATAAACAACCATGCATCACTCGGATTTTCTAGTTCATAGTACTCCTCCCAGTCTGCCTCAGCTAACCAGTCCAAGAACAGCTCTTCATCAAAATTCTTATAAGTACGTGTAGTAATTGTCTTTATAGTAACTACACTTTTCTGCTTCGTTTTAACACAATAAACGGGCAAGTGGTCACTAACCATAAGGTTCAGGGTACCAGACAACATTGTATCATCATAAGATGTCATTATATTGTCTAGACAAGAGACTCTTTTTTTATACGGCCGCGTACACTGATGTATTAGCTTATGTAAACCATAGTTTCTGCACATGTCTACTATTGTATTTGTGGATTTAGCTTTTTCGGACAATGTATTTATATTTATGTCACCAAGACACCAAAGTTCAATATTGTCAGGTATCACTGTTTTATACAATTTTTCTATATAATTGAAGAATACATCCAGCTTTCCAGAAGATGGACGATAAACCGTGGCTAATCTCATGATCTTTTGGCCTGGGACCTTTATATCCAGTACTATAGACTCTATGTTACAGTTTCTGACACATAAATCATCCACAAGATCGGCAACAGGAGCTTATTCATGTCTAAGATAAACTGCAAGACCTCCACCCTTCTTGCCTCGTCTATCTTGTCTATACAATTTCATACCACTCCATTTGACCAGGTCAGCATCAACATCATCATGAAGCCATGTCTCAGACATAGTAACTATGTCAGTACCCATCAAATTCCTGAATATCTGATCCTTCTTTTTATACATACTTCGTGTGTTGAGATGTACTATTTTAAAACCCTCCATCGAAATAAAATCTTTAACTAATGTTGTTGACATTGCAAGTCGCACAATCCACCAATACCTAGACTAATAGACACAAAAAATAACACAAACAAACAAAGCAGGCTCTAGGCTAATCCTAGAACCAAGATGACCCCCCACGGATATACCAACCAAATGTTCCGTGATAGGTCTTATGGAGAACGACAACTAAAACGGAGTCCAAAAAATTTAGGAAGACCAACAACATAACTACAAAAAATTTGAAACAAAAATATTTACAAGATCAAGATTACATCTTATAACAAACATGGTTTATAACAGGTGTGCCCCACAATAGTTTTAGGAAGCATGAGCATGCTTAGCAGCTCAACATTATACAGGTTAACAGTAAAGTATATATGTCGTATATTATATTATATTGTTCTGAAGGCTGTAGTTCCAGTACAGCTTTAAAATCTTATAAGATTAACCACTTTATAAACAAACTTTAAAGAAATACCTTTTTCATGTCTCAAAATCAAGGGGACATAGAATGATATTAAAACAGACTAAAATTTACAAGGAAGAAGAAGAGAGAAAACCAATATGACAGAAGCAATAGAATCAATGTATTATACTAACGTGTTGAAATATACTAAAATATACCAACAAATTAAACATATTTACAAACATATTACATATAGCAATCAAGAAATACAATACTGGATAATAGTCAATAGCATGAAACATACTAGATAACGTCCTTGTAGGAGATACCGGGAAACTCACACCCCGTCATATACATAATATTCTAATATCCAATACGAGATCACTCGAGTCTGTCTTAGCCAAACAGATTACAGAGTGCCAGTATTTCTGTAAACTAATCCGTGTTGCAAATCAGCGACCAGTTCACATTTAACTCGAGTCTGTCTTATCCGATCAGATTCAAAGTTTTCATATATGTAATGCCGGGTTATGTAAGTCCATGTAAATCGTACAAGATCTGCATATATATTGTTTTATTTTATAACCTTTGGGGTTTTCGGCAAATATCAATCATTTATCATCAAAATTTTTTTCAATGGATGAGGAAATTCGAAAGAAATCAAGAAGAACCACCAGATTCTGTTAAACCAACAGATTCCATGGCAGTCCGATCAAACAATGTCAAAGCAATCAAACTCATATCAGCAATGTCCAGGCAATCAAACAATATACCAGTACAATTCAATCATTTATCAATCAAATTTCAAGTGAATGAAGAAATCAAAGGAAACCACCAGATTCTGTTAAACCAACAGATTACATGGTAGTCGGCAACAACGTCAAGGCAATTAGACCCATATCAACAGTGTCTAAGCAATCAAACAATATGCTAGTACAATTCAACCCAATCATGTATCAATCAAATATTCAGTGAATGAAGAAATCAAAAAGAAATCAAGTAGAACCACCAGATTCTGTTAAGCAAACACATTACATGATTTCATTCATTTAAGGAAGCACTCAATAGTTGCTCAATCAATGTTCGTATTTCATCCATACCCTGTCCGTTCATTAAATGATCCATACCATCATCATCATCATCTTCTTCTCCAAGGTTAGGGGCCAGGGGACATGCACCTTCTGCATGGTCAGCAATCGAGTCAGCAGCTGCTGGAAATATAGCTATAGGAATCGGGAAGACTTTTTTGATAGTCATCCCAATAATACTGGCTACTTTGATTTCATATACTGCATTCGGATGACATCCATCCCTCATTTTCCTAGCACCATAAGTGCCAACAAATTTTGGACCCTTTCCAATTTTTTTACCCTTTCGACCCTTATTCCAACGGTTTCCATGAAATAGATAGTGTGGGCGACAGGTTGGTACACTGTTTAGGGCATTCATGAACACTATATCCCCTTTTATAAATTTTATGCTTTGTGTTAGCATATCTTGGGCCGGGTCCTTGGAATCATCACCATTAAAAAGTTGAAGATCCATACCATATATTGTGCATAAAATCTGCTTTAAATTTGGATATAACCTTTTTATTTCATTCAACATCCGGCTCAATCTAATTGAGACTACTGCTCGACAAGTCGCCACATCTGGATGAGGAAAAATAATCCTACGCTTTCCATTGACATATATCCGCTTTGTAATATCACAAAGTCCAGCTAAGTAAATTATACAGTCATAATTTGTTGAATCAATCCGGATTTTCTTTTGAATTTCATCTTTTACGTCCTTGGTAATTGTGGCTATGTTGGCACCACTTTTACCGATATCTTTGACCCTGTAGCTAACAGCATCGTTCAATTGGGTCTGTATGATAGGACCCAAGTTTTTGGCTCTTGAATCCCCAGCAATCAGTACTTCGCAAATCGTTACGAGCCAGAAAGACATAAAAACTGCCTCAAAAATCATTTTGAGTCTGAGTTTACCCAATGATTCAGTGTAATATTTACAGTAGATTTAAAAAATTACTAACACAAATTTTAACTCAGCTCATTCACAGTAAAAGAGAAGCAGTTTACAGTTAAATGTTTACTGGGTACCAAAAGCAGCGATTAATTCGCTGCGAATTCCCTCCAGAATTTTACCGTGTTCATTTCTTACTGGCATCAGCTCCTCACCTTCATACCTTTTGTCCCCCCACGGCCACCCAGAAGCCCATTGAGTACTGCCAGTGGCTTCGACCAGTGGTCCTTTCGTCGCCCTTAATTTATCTCCTTCTTCTTTATTCTGAAAGAATTTAGCCCTTACGAGATTAGTCATCACCTCATTTTCCATGGTTTTGAATATATGGTCTTTGGGGACATGTTTCTTGTCTCCTTCTCGTTTGATTTCTCTTGCATCCGACATTGACAGCAAGCTGTCAGCTTCACGTGGATAACCAAGCTCAGTCAGACGTATAAAAAAGTACCCTTGTTCTACTGATGTGAACGTTCTTTGTACTGCTCTATAGGTGAAGTTTATGGAACATAGATAGAAATTGGACAGGTACGCATCTTTGCCCTGGTAAATGAGTCCAAACTTTGTTTGTTTTATGTGGGTTTCAGACTTGCGCAGAGATTGTTGTTGTCCGACCACCTGCGACTTCTTTTTCACCTTTGTAGTTTGGGTCTCGTCAGGGGTACGTGTGGATTCCGGTTTTGACACATTAGCCAGAGCTTTGGGTATCTGTACACCACACCTGAGGTCTTCTGGAATTAAATCCAGTTGGTTATAAGCAAACTTTTGCTTCTCTATCACAATACCAACCTTTTGAACAACCACATTTTTTCCTAATTCCTTCAATTTAGCTACTATGTGTCTACCTGTTCTTTTCTGATCTCTAATTTCCTTCTCCTCATCTGGCTGCACCCATATTTTCTTAATGTTTTCATCCTCGGACTGACCGAAAGTCCACCTTTTTGACATGATGATCTATTTTATTGCCAGGTTTGAAAAGGAAACTTTCAATGGTACCAATTCTTTCTTTGCAGTTTCACCTTCTTTCAGGGTTACATTTTTCTTCAATCTGACTATGTCAAGGACGTCCCTGGTAAAGTCATATTTAACACCAAGACTTTTGCACAGGTAATCTAAGGCTTCCCTCAACTCACCTCCTTGTGCTGTAGGAATTCCATAAATTACAATATTCCTCTCTTGAGCTTTAGCACAATGCCTGACTGTCCTCAATGAGCTTACAACCTCAGAATAAGACCTATTGTCATGTCTACAGGTGGGACCAGGTAAGTTACTTATCTTCTTATTAACCTCGACGAGCTGGTCATCAACAAGCTTGACATTGTCTTCCATTTTAGTTTCTAAGGCTACTTTGATAATTCTAACTCTGTCAGTGTACTCTTCTTTGACTTTGTCAATTTCCTCTTTCATATCCTGCCTTACGTCTCTAAAATTGTCTCTTAGATCATCACGTATTTGATTTGTCACACCATACACATCGTTTGATTGTTTGGTCAGTTTGTTGTCATATTCTTTTGTCAAATCTGTCACCTTGTCATCGATGTCATGTTTATGGTCTGTCATATTTGTCTCAATTTCCTTGAACTTCTGCATATAAAGCAGATGTCTTTCCTCCTGCTGATCTTCAAGATTCGTGATTCTTAAACTGAGAGCCTGAAATTCCTTAGTTTGATCAGCTTCCACTCTTCCTATTTCTTTTCTAAGTGATTCCCTGTCTACCACTCCTGCATGTACATCCCCAGCAATGGTCCTGATCTTTTCACCATACTTTGTGAAATTAGTTTCTAGGCATTCAATTCGACCATCCGCATTCTCTCTCTGAGCATCCAGCATGGCACCTATATGTTTTAACATGCTAGTCTGAAAGTCAGCCATTAGCTCTTTATGTAACTGCAGTGTCATAACATTGTGCTGGTCAGAAGCTGGCTGGGGCATTTCTGTTTCATCACACTCCCGTATCTCAGCATTTATGGGAGTTATATCACTTCCCCTTACGGGACTCAAAGTCAGAAGACTCGGGAGAGGGGGCGGCGAGGGAATCCCACCACCTGACATCACACCCAAGGTCGGACGGGGTGTTCCCCCCCCTTCCCGATGTCCGGCGAAAGAAAAACACTGTCATCGTCTCGAATACTGTTAATACTCACATCAGGATCAAAGTGATTCTGTTTTTTGGAGTCTGGGGCTTTAGATTCTGGAGAGATACAAGATAAACTATCCGAGCTCCTATGTCTTTTTTGGTTAATGGCACTACATTCGTTTGTATCCTCAGTAGGGCTAGATGACCCACTCCCCCTGTCCATATTGGGGCTGGTTCTAAACAAATTTCTCAGTGTATTCATACGCACCACTCACAGAATTCCCAACTAAGAAATCTCTCTCTAAACTAAAAAAGTTCGCCTAAAACTAGCTGCAGAATTTACTGCCGCCCGGTCAACATACCGGACGTACGCTGGTCTCTCTCTTAACTGAAAGGTTCGCCTAAAACTAGCGGCAGAGTTTACCGCCGCCCGGTCAACGTACCGGACGCACGCTGGTCTCTCTCTACTGAAAGGTTCGCCTAAGACTAGCAGCAGAATTTACCGCCGTCCGGTCAACGTACCGGACGTACGCTGGTCTCTCACTTAACTGAAAGGTTCGCCTAAAAAACTAGCGGCAGAGTTTACCGCCGCCCGGTCAACGTACCGGGCGCACGCTGGTCTCTCTCTGAACTAAAAAGTTCGCCTAAGACTAGCGGCAATATTTACCGCCACCCGGTCAACGTACCGGACGCACGCTGGTCTCTCTCTAAACTGAAAGGTTCGCCTAAGACTAGCGGCAGAATTTACCGCCGTCCGGTCAACGTACCGGACGTACGCTGGTCTCTCACTTAACTGAAAGGTTCGCCTAAAAAACTAGCGGCAGAGTTTACCGCCGCCCGGTCAACGTACCGGGCGCACGCTGGTCTCTCTCTGAACTAAAAAGTTCGCCTAAGACTAGCGGCAGAATTTACCGCCGCCCGGTCAACGTACCGGACGTACGCTGGTCTCTCTCTTAACTGAAAGGTTCGCCAAAAACCAGCGGCAAACTTTACACCGCTCGGTCAACGTACCTGATCAGCGTACATCAGAAATCTCTCCAAACACAAATATACGAACATTTACAAATACATCTCACCAACCAATCACATCTTCATACCTTTATGTACAAGTAAGACACACCTTTTAATATACAAACCACTCCTAACCAACAATATTGTCGATATGCCGGGGAGCCTTCATGAATCCACGTCACACCGCCATTGTTGTTGTTCTCCTGAACTAGACTAAATAGGCTATAAGTATGGAAAACACTGCCTATCGGGGCGCCCGGTAGACCTTAGCCAATACTCTGCTTGCATATAAATATGAGATTAATATCCTTTATGTACTGAGGCAGCACAAGATGCGACCGCCTGGATACATTGGTTGGTAGTGGGAGTGGAGATGGGGGCCCGGATCATAGCCAATGGCTAAAAGATGTAGGACTTGTCAAACTGATTGTTTTCAATCACAGCTTCTGGGCTTAACTTTAATGAAGTCAAGGGTCTTACTTTTGCCCACTTAAATATTAGAAGTATCTTAGCTGAATCCAACATGGATCTGGATAGACAATATTTTGAAAACTCAGGTATACATTATTTTTGCATTAGCGAGTCATGGTTAACAGAGAAGATAACGGACAACATCATTCATGTAGAAGGATACAACTCTGTTAGGCTAGATAGACATGAAAAATATAAAGGAGGGGGTATTATCACTTATATAAAAAATGGCATCACATACTCAGACAGTGAACTGGCGGCTCATAACATTAGTAATAGTGACAATGGACAATAGTGACAATATCAAATCCTAATATGAGAAGATTAGTGGTTGCTAATGTATATCGCCCACCATCAGGTAATTTGCCAAATGCTGTCCAACTAATGTCGGAAGCTTATAATACTATTCATTCTGCCATATACCCGGAAATTTTCTTAATGGGAGATTTCAATGCGGACTTTGCCAGCTGGAATGCTAATAGAATAAAAATTAGAAATATGTGTGCCCACCTTGGCCTTCGACAGTTGATAGACAAAATAACCAGATTCAATATTAATGGCAATCATACAACCATTGACCTAGTCCTGACAAATTCCTTCTATGTTATTGACTCTGGAGTGAAATCAGTCAATATTAGTGACCATGAACTGATATACTTTACCAGAAAACACATTCCTCTCCCCCAATAAAAACTGAGTTTTACTGGACGGTCTTATAAGCATTATACTGCCCTAGCCTTCACAACATTGCTAAAAAACCAAGACTGGAATAATTTCTTTGCAACAGAAGACCCCAATATAGCCTGGGAGTTACTCACTAGCACTATAAATAGACTCTTGGATATTAATTGACCGGTTAAAAGTTTCTACTTTAAAAAGGCCAAAGCTGAATGGTTAGATGCTGGTTTGATGACACTAACTAAAGATAAAGATGAGTCCTGGAAGAAATATAAAAGGACTCTTAATGTTGATGATTACAATATAGCAAAGTACCTTAGAAATTACACCAAAACTCAATGTAAAATAGCTAAAACCAGATTTGAGAAAACTGAAATAGAAAATAACATATGCAACCCTAAAGCTTACTGGAGATTACTTAATAAAGTAATAAATCCCAAATATGAAAACAACTGTTTCAGCCTTATTGAAACTGCCGATTACATAAATAGCTACTTTGCTACAATTGGTGATAAGCTAACAGCTAATCAAAATCTTCCATGGGCTTTCTCAGGTATTAATGTGCCGGATCTTTTTGATTTTAAAGAAATCACTTTTGAAGATGTTGATAGGTTAGTAAATAGAATTAATATGAGTATATCCTCAGGTGTCCTCATGATATCCATCCAGGTATTGAAAGATGTATTCACAGTGTTGCCAAACCACCTACTGCACATTATGAACCTCGTTATCAGAACAAAAAGTTACCCTAATTCCTGGAAACAAGCCACAGTTAAACCATTACCCAAAGGGGGGGGGACTCCTCAGATGTAAACAATCTTAGACCTATCTCTATTTTACCATTGCCTACAAAATTAATGGAAAAGGCCCTACACAAACAAATTAGTTCCCACCTCACCCATGCCAATATACTAACTGATGTACAAGATGGATTTAGAAGTAACCGCTCTACTATTAACAGGTTGGAGACGAGGCTGTGAAGAAACCCCAGACTTGGAACATATCCTGTACTCAAGGATATCAACATGAACATATCTATAGACAGCATTGGAAGTATACCCAGGGCCAATTCTGAACCTACCCCTATCCCCTGGTCACTGGTGCATGACCACCCCAAGTGTATAGTGAGTGTAGGGAAACAATAGGAGGTGTGATGTTTACTGTACTCATAGGGGTGGGGAAGGGAGGAGGGGGGCTGCAGTATTCTCACACTGTAGGTGTAAGGCTAATGCAGCCCAGGTTCACTGGTCTGGGAAACCACATTAAACAAGAAATGCGGTTGTGACCGCGTAAAAAAAACGCCTCCTGCCGTTAATGTCGGTATACCAGTGTTTGATGACATAAAAGCAGACATAAAGATGGCTCTAGACCCCTAAAATCGACATGGCGACATGGGCTTTTTTTGGCTTAGTGACGTGGGACATGAACCTTTCTTTAAAAGCGACATGGTGACATGAACTTTTCTTAAAATCGACATGGGGACATGGACTTTTCTTAAAATCGACATGGAGACATGGCAATTTCTTAAAATCGACATGGGACATGGGGACCCCCCATCAACGGCCCTTATAAAGAAGATTTCACAATCATCAATTTCTCTATTCAGTAATTTTGTATTGTGAGACCTCATCACATGGGGCAAATGCAATCATCATAGCGCACTCCCGTACCGCTTCGCGGTACTGCCGCTACGCAGCGTGGGAGGCGCTAAAAAATGCTCAGGGTCAGAAAATGTTGAATTTCTTGACACTGAGGGAAAATATCTTAAATATTTTAATATTTTCTTGTAGAAAAGGCTTTGAACTTTTACATGGACTAAGAGTTTAGGAGATTTAACACACAAATCGGAAATGTGTTTTAATGGTGCATAAAGCTACATTTTATGCTCATGTGGTGACAAAATCCATGATTTACTTATATACAGTCAACTCTCTACTTATGGTCACCTCTCTAATGTGGTCACCTCGCCAATGTGGTCACTTTTGGAAAGAACTGAATTATTTCCCTCTTTGTTATAATGTAATGAACTCTCTGGTATGTGGTCACCTCTCTAATGTGGTCACCTCTCCTTGTGGTCACCAATTTCCAGTCAAAAAGTCACATTTACTCTCTCTAATGTGGTCACCCCAAATTCAGTTGTGGGTCTTATAGAAGCCTAAAGGGATATTGGGTGGCTCTTAGTGAGTGGGTAATGGTTGTGTAACATAATTCAACAGCTAAGGTCATATTCAGAGAGGAAACTTGAGAGGAGCCAGAAAAGGAAAACTAGGACATGGTCAGTGGACTAGAACAACTCTAGGGTGTGCTCAGTGGACTGGAATAGCTCTAGGGCATGCTCAGTGGACTGGAACAACTCTAGGTCATGCTCAGTGGACTGGAATAACTCTAGGACTTCTCAGGTCGCACCTCTGGTCCCCTCAAAGTCTATAAGGAAGTATGGGGGGGGGGTTGGAGATCTGAGGGATGCCATAGCAGGTAGAAGACTTCTCAGGTAGCCCCTCTGGTCCCCTCAATGGCACCCACTCTTGTCCCAGGGGCCAGCAACACATCTCCTTATCCTAAATCAAGCATTTTTGTTAATACATCCAAATCTCAATATAAGGGATTTTTTTAACCAAATTTAACTTACCAAGTTTCAGATATAGCTTATTCTCATAATAGAAATGAACACAGAACAACACATAACCTTTCGTGGTTTCTGCCTGCTAACTCTATTCCCTCAAGAGGAACTCTCTCTAATGTGGTCACCTCGCCAATGTGGTCACTTTTGGAAAGAACGAATGGTGACCACAATAGAGAGAGTTGACTGTATATATATACTTTAATTCTTCATGCTAAGTCTGTACATAGTTAAATCAAGGTTTGTCTTTCACATAGTGCTATTATCAAAATTGTAGAGGTAATGGAAAATAGTGAAAAATACACTTTTCATGTCACTTTAAAATCAACCTTAGATTTGCCCACAGCCCCATTACCATGCTGTGTTCAGGGCTAGAAATGGCCACGGCTCTACATCTATAACTGAGGCCATAAAGAGTGCAGTACTGAACCTGATTAATAGTTTATCAAAATTTACCAACAGTATCTACAGGGAAGCAAATAATAAACTAGCCACCACCGCCATCTTTTTAGACTTCAGAAAGGCATTCGACACTATAAATCATTTCATACTAATACAAAAATTAGGCCATCTCACAAAATTCCAAAACACTAATTTAACAATATTTGACAAATTGTTTTCAAGTTACAAAATCAAATGGAGTCCCCCAGGGTTCAGTCGTAGGTCCCCTCCTCTTCATTATTTACATAAATGACCTCTCAAATGTCTTGCAAGACCTACAATGTCAACATTATGCTGACACCGTCTTATACATACACCAGAACCTAGAAACTCCTCACTTACAAAACATAATCAATGCTGACCTGGAAAGGGTTAATATTTGGTGTCAAAGCAATAAATAATCCCTGAACACAAAAAAGACAAAGGTTATGCACTTTGGTACCAAAGCTATTTTGAGGAGGGCACAAAAACCCCTTATATATATATGGCAAATGCTCGCCTTGCCACTACAACCAACTATAGGTATCTTGGGGTTACTTCGGATGACAATTTAAATTTCAAAATGCATACGAAGAATTTAATTAAAAACATCAATTATAAAATGTACCTGTAGAAAAGTAAGACAGTCCCTTACATTTAATGCAGCCGTAAAGGTAGTGAAATGTATGATTCTACCTGTCATTGATTATGCCGACACCATATATGCTCCCACCAACGAAACGATACTAGATCAACTAGATGGTGCACTTGAGAAGGGACTGAAAACTGCATTTGGGCGGAACAGAGTAGCTGTTGATGAAATGTATAGAATAGCTAAGTTTAATCCCCTAGAGGAAAGAAGGGAAATGTATCTAGATAAAAGTGCTTTTGAATATTCAATAGTAGAAGACAACATTGATGCTCAACCAATCCATACCAGAGCTCGCTCATGATGGTAGACTTATAAGAGTAATATGTATAGAGCTTCAACTGCCTGGAACTTGCTTCTAGTGGATACCAGAAAAATCACTGAATTAGTAAAGTTCCAGGGCTGGAATAGAAAAACGTTTGACAACCGTCTTGCAAATAAAAATTAAACATTAATTTCGGTACATTGGCACACATTGACCCCGACGCCTTACCTCTACTCACCTTATATGATTTATAGAATAGAATACAAATCTGATCTGCTCACCAACTGCATCACAACATCGATGCAAATAGACACAATAACATCGTGTCCAGTCACAACAAGATCAGTGTCAAACAATTGATATATATATATATATATATATATATATATATATATATATATATATATATGTGTGTGTATAAATATATATACTAGGCAAAAACATCAGCCTGGACGATAAACACCTAGTCCAAAAAGAGACTTTTTCCATCTAGTCTCCTGATATATAAATTTCACTAATGTGCTATGTATAGCATTTTCTTTATTTCTTCTTACCTATAATATTCTGCTCTCTTCTTCCCTCTCTTCTCTTCCCTCCATCTCTCTCTTCACTACCCTCTCTTCTATCCTACTTTGCTTCACGTTTGTATGTACTGTGGAAGGGATGGGTAATCGTTTGATTATCCATCTGTCCTACAGTTATAATCTATATATAAGTTGCCCATAAGGCCAATAGTATGACTATTATTGATATGATCCAAGAGTATTACATCAGCTCTTTACCTGCTGTGTAAAAGGAAAGACAGGACCTGGTGCTATCTTTATGCAACATAAATAAAAGAATTTTAACTCAACTCAACTCATACTCACAGCTCTTTTTACAATAGGAGCAACACCCTCCAGGGAAGTCAAGCAGTTGATTTCCACGTGGTGGAAGAACTGTCTCCATAGAAGATTTATCTGGATGCACTAATCTTTATTTTGATCAGAATGTACGACAATGATATTTATTGAAAATAAAATTAACTATCATACAAGATACAATGCCATACCCTCAAAATATAATATAGTAGAATAACACAAATAAATTGATATAATCTACGAGCAATTCTATTACATTCAAAAGCATTAGACACCCATTCTATAAAGATATTAGAAAGCTAAATCCACAGAGAATCAAATGCTTTGTCATATCAACTGATGTACAACATGAAGTATGACTGACATCCTTTGGGAGTAAATGGGAGTAATTTTGATGGCAAAGCATGTGATTTCCCTTAAGGAAGTCAATTGACTCCCTCTTCACGCCGAATTTAACTAGACTTCGATTAATTAGGAACTGCTCAATTCACATTATTGACCTTTGACAACCGTTTTTTAGAAATGATTCAAGGTGGTCATGGATAAGGTTTATTCATTTGATATTGATAAGGGCCATTATGATCAGTTCTATTGTAGCAAGGACAGAGACAAAAAAGATAATGACATGGGACATGACCTTTTCTATAAGTGGTTATCTGGGGACAGCCACTGATCACTCGATAGGGATTTATGGAGTGAAATAATGGCCCACATAATAAGCAAAGGGGCTTCTGCAAATCCTTTGACTGCATTTGATAGTTCACGGTACATGCCAAATGGGGCTCACACACATTGCCAAAGATTTGATACCAGTGATTTTGTATGATAGCTCACCTACTTTAAGTTCCCCAAACCCTGACTACTACTAAGCACTCTCAAGCTCCAAGGAGTTTCTGTAGTTGGTATATAGGGAAAATGAGTGTTATTAGATATTTGAAATAGGATATCATAATATGGAAAGCTAGGAGGAAAGACAATCATTGACATGGAAGGGGTTGAAAAAACAGACTTCTTTACTATGGCTTCTCCAAGTTTTACCATTGAGTGATCTCAGTCTCAATTTGCCAATATTGAGACGATACTCAGTCTAAGGTAAGCAAAGGAGTTTCTGCAAATGCTTTGACAGTATCTTTCCTGCAAATTCTTTGAAAGTCTTTGAGAGTTCAAAGTATGCCAAAAATGGCTCACACCAAATCAGAGGTGCACGCATTACTATAGATTTGAGTGATTTTGTATCTTAATCCACCTAGCTATTTTCAGTTTTCAAAACCCTGACTGCCACTGTACACCCATTCCAAGCAGTTCCTGTAATTGATAATCACGTGAAATGAGTTGTATTAGATACATGACATATGATGTCATACTATAGAAAGCTAAGAGGAAAGACATTGACATGGGATGGAATTGGAAATACAGACTTCTTTAACTATAGTAACCCCATGTGGAGGGGGGGGGTGAGAAGGGGTCAAAGGTTTTCAATCCCTTGACCCAGGGGGGGGGGGTCAGAATAGTTTCAACCCCTTGGGGGGGGGTCAAAATTATTTCACCTGTTTTCAGTGAAAGAGCCTGCGGGTTTATAGAGCTTAAATAATAGTGTGTTCGAGCGCAAATCGACCAACCCCCCTGTTGTTAATGATCACTCCCTTAGTGATATGTGACAAGTGACATGGGCCTCTCATATAGACAAATACTGTTTCCTCTTCCTCTAACAAAAGAGAAAGAGTGCAAAATCTAAACTCAAATCTCTTTTATTGCAGGTTGATCCGACGACCATCCAGCTTCTAGACCCAAGTTTCTGGGAGAGGGTTCCAGAGGCCCAATGCACCCTGTATACCTGGGTTGTGAACCTCACCAACATAGCCAGCTCCTGGACATTGGTTCTGGTCACCCTGGAGAGAGTCATCATCATCTACCATCCCCACAAAGCCAACATTTTTTGCACAAAGAGGGCTGCCATTGGCCTAGTTTTGGCGACCTGGGTGTTGTGGGGATTGGTTGGTACTTATATTATCGCTCACGGACCAACAGATGACATTATATGCTTTATTGATGACACAGAGTTCCACCAGAGGGCGCTAACCATCTTCTTGGTACTTTACAGTGTGATACCGGCTACTCTTATCATTACCTGTAACCTCCTAATTCTTATCGCCCTTCATAAAGCCAAGGCCAACCGACATCAGATGACCTCTGGGGCATCAGTCACCCAGAACCAGAAGCTGACCGTGATGCTTCTTACCACTAGCTGTGTCTTTGTGCTGCTCACTCTACCTGAGGCGCTCATATTTGTAGTGGATGCCTCTAATGGCTTCTCTTACCTGTACACCGAGTCCTGGCTGGACATTGCCATCCCACTAAGCGACGTCCTCAGGAGAATCAACCATTCTTTCAACTTTTTGCTGTATTGTGTCAGCGGCACTATGTTCCGCCGCGAAGTAAAGTATCTGTTTCTAGAGGTGTTCTTCAGGACCAAGTACCTTCAGCAGAGGCAGCAGTCCAGGAGCCAGACCCATAGTATGAGCATGAGTATGAGTCTGGCAGGAGTCAGGGATGGTGAAAGACTAAGGGGTACAGCTAATGGGCGTAAGGCAAGCATCCAAATGAACCCCATGCCAAGTACTGAGCTCTGAGGCCCAGTCTTTACTCCTAACTTAAGATGTCATTAACTACAAATTTGCGCCTAAGCAGGCCAATGCCATATTTATTTCCTATATACAAGAAACTTAGAGTATAATATAGTTCTGTCCTTGTTTGCGTTATCATTTCATATGTACTTCGCTCTTCTCTCTTGAGTTACTCAAACTTCCTGTTCCAATGCACATAACTTATGCACTAAAAGGTATGGTGCTCCATGAAGTGACCAGTAGAAAGCCTACTATAGATGAATTACCTGATATAGGATCTAGGGTCTCAATATTGACAAATTTAGAAGGCCGATATTGTCTTCTACATGACAGCCATTGAGTGACAAGCCCTGAAAAGTCAACATGAAGACTCTGTGCCCACAACTGATAAGTTAAAACCCTTTAATTTCTTTAAGTCTGCAAAATTCTGCATTTCTGTCATATCTTATGGCGGTGACATGTTTAGCGGAATCTTGCTGAGCATGATAGATGAAATCAAACTTTATCATGTGGATGAGGAGGCCTTCTGCACATGTGTGGGTGCTTCAAGTGTCACTAGGTGCCCACCAGAAAGTCTGCAAATACCACATTCACTATGACGGAACCTGTCACCGTAATTCGAATTACGGTGTTCCAAGATGAACAAGCAGATTAGTTTGTAAACAAAATGAAATTGTCTGATTTAGGATACATAGAGGGGGTTTCGGGAGTTTTCATTGCATCCACATCCACATAAGATATAGCCCCAGCTGTGGGTTAAATATTAACCATGTTAGCCACTATGTGCTGTAGTTTTTATGTAAGAGGCTTCAGCAGTTTTCACTGGTATCACTGTAATTCAGTTGGCACCAAAAATGAGGTATCACTGTAATTCTTGAAAGGTATCACTGTAATTCCTAACTCTCTGTTCTGTTCAACTTCTCTCTTTGGCTTTGTAATGCAATTTTCACTGCCTATATGGATGAAACATGTTTTTGGAATTGAATAGGCATATCCCCTCCCCATCAAAGTAAACCATTCTTACCCAGGGAACAAGAACCCAGACATGTGGTTATGTATCACTGTAATTCTCACTCAGAAATGATGTATCATGGTAAGTCTTTATCTTTGTGATGATTATCATAATTATCATGATTGAAAATAGTTTTGGTGGGGCTATGTAAGAATTTCATCGTCAGTGGATCCATATAAGGGAGTGGTCATTATTCATCAACAAGGGGTGGTGGGTTTGATGGGGATGTCAATACTTTGATCTGTCCAAGGTATATGCTTCAAATATATACACACACATCATACAATTCAGTAGAGAAGAAATCTTGAACACCGTAATTTGAATTACGGTGTTAGGTTCCGTCACAGTGACATTGTAAGCTACACCCCATGACTTAGGAAAACGCCATAAGCTGTACCTGTTGCTTGAAAAAATAAAGTTTTGTACTGTCCCATCTATGGCAAGCCAATTGGGTAAACTTGACTAAAGCCAGGTTTTTGGGGCAAAAACCTGGTTTTTGCTGGCAATAACCCAGTTTTTGCACAGAAACCCAGCCCTGGAGTAGAAAACTCAGCTTTTGCCAG
The DNA here is from genome assembly GCA_949317995.1 of Acholoe squamosa. Taxonomy (NCBI): domain Eukaryota; kingdom Metazoa; phylum Annelida; class Polychaeta; order Phyllodocida; family Polynoidae; genus Acholoe; species Acholoe squamosa. The sequence goes on from OX439046.1 coordinate 24,788,946, forward strand.
TAAAAACCTGGTTGTTGTTTAAAAACTTGGTTTTTGCCCCAAAAACCTGGTTTAGGCAAAACCCAGCTTTTGACCCTAGAACCCGTCTTTTCCCCTGTATCTATCCTTTTAAACTCAGCTTTTGAACCCAAAAACTGAGTTTCTTCACTAAAAACCCAGCTTTGTACCCAAAACCCAGCTTTTGCAGTCAAAACCCAGCTTTTGCATCCAAAACCCAGCTTTTGTACTAAATAAGACCAGCTTTTGCACTCAGAAACCCAGCTTTTGTACTTGAATCACAGCTTTTGCACTCGAAATCCAGTTTTTGTACTCAAATAACCAGCTTTTGCACTCAGAAACCCAGCTTTTGCCATCAAAACCCAGCTTTTGCACCCAAATACCCAGCTTTTGTACTCAAGTAGTAGACTGTATGAGTGTGGGTGGAGATGGAGTGCACATATTCAATAGCTGTGCTGTTCTCCTTGCTGAAGTCAATTGGAAGGGTCTATGGTAAATCCGAGGTTCTGGAGTAAAACTGGCCAGCAGGAGGTGTAGAGCAAGGGGGGAGGGTGGGTTTTCTGTATAGTAATATGTGTGTAGGGGAGAGGTCAATCTCCTAGTGGCGTCATCCAGAGGGTGGATGTGGATGGGTTGAAGGGGGGGGGGGCATTTCTATGTGTTCCATGGCAACCATGTCCCATGTATGGATACCCATGCCCAGCCCGCACTCTCCTAGCATTCTGACACCATGTGTTTTATGAAAAATGCAGAAAAGGGGGTATTTTTTTCAGAGTTGGAGCCCTCTTTTCAGGCGAAAATCCATGGATAGGGGTATAAATAGGTGAAATCTGTGAATGGACATGGTGTCAGATTGGATCTGACAGTGCGGGGGATGGGTTCCCATGGGCATACACTCTTGACTCGGTACCCCTTATAGTGATTAGAAAATGAAAGGTGATTCTTCATTCATAGCTTTTGGCTTTACCAATATTGTCAAAATTCCATTGGTGTGGTCACATTTGTAGGCTGCAATAGTACTATTATAGGCCTACATGTATTTTTCATTTGATCACAACTGGAACTCCAGAATGCATAAAAATCCACAATATGCCATTTACGTTTTCCGAATTTTTCAAACATTGGGGGGGGGGGGGCGGGAGCCCCTAAAGCCCCCATATGATTCATACATTCTTTCATAACATTTTTCAATGGGGGGGGGGAGGAGGCAGAAATTTCCCACACACTCGCTCATCGAAAGCGGTTGGGGGGTAACTCAAAACCCCTGAGGTGGAATCCTGGATCCACCCCTGGATGCACATACCTTTTGACAATACCTGCATGCATCATCCGTGGAAGGACCCTGGCGAAAGCTGGGATTTTAATATGACAAGTGGGTCATAAACCAGGTTATGTGGGCAAAAGCTGAGATAAAGTGATAGAAGCTGGGGTTTTCTGTCAAAAGCTGTTTTTTTTCAGTCAAAAGCTGTTTTTTTCAGTCTAAAGCTGGGGTTTGGAGTTCCAAAGACCCAGTTTTTGCATCAAAAACCAGGTTTTTGGACCAAAAACCAGGTCTTAGTATAGTTTACCCAATCGGCTTGCCATACCCATATACAGTTCAGACCCTGCTTACAACTCTCATTCTGAGTTCATCAATACTCCATAAGCTGAGCTAGGCCTCTGATATGGTCTATAAGTCGCGGTTTTAACATACGCTGGGGTTTAGGCCAGACGAAGAAGATGCTTGACTGGAAGCCTACATGGAACGCGAGATATTCCAACTGTGAATGGATGTCCAATTTATCAAAAGTGTCACGCTATCTGGAGTCGCCCTTGGCAAACACTACAAGAAGGTTGCCTTTAAATGAAACAGGTGGAATGTAGTCTGATTGTTGTGAGCCATCAGGACTTAAACAAAAGCCAATGGACAGATGATTTCCTACTGGCCTCTCTCGAATGTGGGAATTCAACAAAGATGGTATTATTCTAACTTCTATTATTCTATACTGATTTTTGGGGAATGTATCTTACATATACTTAATCACTCATTATGTTGAAATTATATCTTTAGCATATGTGATAGTAGAATTGCAATAGCCAATTCGCAGAATCGTAACACCATAGGGTCTATTTTGTAACAAGGGAGGGGAATACCCTTTGACTGGGGGGGGGGGGGGTAATCAGTTCTCGGGGGGATACACATTACTATAGGCTAAAAGCACTGAAAAGGGCGCGGTCAACACCCTCGGTAGGGGGGGGGGGACACAGCTTCTTCAAAGGACCCAATGGTCGGGGGTGAGGGGGGGGGGGTCAGGTTTGTGGCTTTTTCCCTTTTCAGTTCTGGGAGGGGGGGGGGCTGGTTCTGTGTATCACCCTAACTTTATTACGTTATTTTACATCACACGTACCCAATGGCGTGCATGATCATTCCGTAACCTCTCTATATATAATAATCACAACATGGCGTGGTACCAGATACGCTGCACGCATACGCAATTAAAGTGATTATCTTCTTACTCCTTTGGTTTCATAAAATAATAACAAGTGAACCGATTCATCAGATTAATCTAACGTACAGTACAATTAAAATACTTCCTGTACACGACATGCCCTGGCTGTACCTATACCGAAGTTCCAGGTTATCCAGTATAGAGACAACATTGCTTGATCAGAATCCCTGCAAGATAAGCACTGATAAAAACCAGCATGGTGGGTGCACGTGTTATGTAATGCCCCTCAAAAGTCTACAGTGAATGGAGGGAATGTTCTTACTGGTTGTTAATGCACCCTGCTACCTCCATATAGAATCTTCCTCAAGTAGGGTGTGGCTTATAGGTACACCTCATAGCTTGTCCTTCAACGCCAGATCCATCGGACGCACCTTATACGCGACCTACGGGAGTTTGCTTTGAAAAACATTTATATTTTCAGTTGAAAGCACCATGATCATCTTTTGATGTAGGTGAAAATGCAGGGCTTGTGTCATAGACAAATTTTTAAACATTATTCAAGACCTGTTTTGGGCAGATTCCACTGCTCCTGCAACATTACGATCTGGAGGTACATGGGCTTTTTAAAATGTGGATCAAAACACAGTAAAAGGTACGCCTGCGAGGGGTGTGTGGGCGTACCTTTTACTGTGTTGAATCACAAATAGTATCATATAAATACTGCATTACTACGCCATAACACCTTGAACATCGTAAACAGGTTTCAGGCAGGGCTGATGCAGGTGCCTGACTCTAAAGACATATCTTAAGGACTATCGTCTTACTTATTGCCCTGAATAAATGGTACATATATGATATTGTGTTATAAAAAGACCCATCAAAATCGAACATCTGCTATGATTACAGATGGATTCAGAAAATTTCTACCCCCTCCCACTAACCTTCTCCTCTCTCATTGGTGGGCAGGCAGGAGCAGTACTGCCAATAGCAGTGCTCTGAGAAGGTGCAGGGACAAATATAGAGTCAGGTACCTATTATAATTACTTATATGTAGGTGTGTTCAGGTGAATGTATCCTGTAGGCTGACACCTCCACCCCCCTGCAGCAACACCAGCTCACAACGACTCGGACAGCTCAACGTGTGAGCAGCTCATCTGTTACAGTCAGCGTTGGTGAGTTACCTTTTCTGTCTTTTTCAGTCAGCTCTGTAATAAATAACTTTATATAATATTATATCGGGGTAAGGTCATTTCTTTCTAATTACTTGGATTATGGATTTTTTTTGGCATTTCCACCCCCCCCCCCAAAAAAAAGAAAAATCATTCATTTGCCGATGGCCAACAATATTTTCAATATCTTAAAGTTAAAAATAAATTGTGAAAAGGGTCCGTGTTATCACCAAAAGTTCCATAATCTGAGACTCTTTGACAGACAGCGGCCAGATTTTACACATTATTTTCCCTAAAAGCACCTTTGATGCATGGGAAAGTTAAGATTACAATCATGGCCTTTTATTGGTGATGGCGGATGGGAATTGTTAGTGTTGCTCAGGGCTATCCTGGGTACTTTTCTTTGGCGACGGCCGGCCAAAATCCTATACAGCTGGAAATGCCCGTAATCTACGGAGCCCCTAATAGGACATACGAAAAATAAATTTTTCCCCAAAAAAATATTCTTGCGGGTGCACAAATAATTCTTGCGGTCGCACAAATAATTCTTGCGGGTGCACAAACATTCTTGCGGGTACACAGATTATTCTTGCGGGTGCATAAACAATCTTGTGGGTACACAGATTATTCTTGCGGGTGCACAAACATTCTTGTTGGTGCACAAACATTCCTGCTGGTACACAAATTATTCTTGCGGGTGCACAAATCATTCTTGCGGGTACACAAAAAAACTTGCTGGTGCAGAAATAAATCTTGGGGGTACACAAATAGTACTTTCAGGTACACAAATAGTTCTTGCAGGTGCACAAACATTATTGCAGGTACAGAAACGTTTTTTGTAGGGGGCAGTTTTTTTTTGTGGCCGCAAGAATATTTCTTGTGTGTGAAAGAAACATGATTTGTGCACCTGCAAGAATGTTTGTCCACTGGCAAGAATGTTTTGTGCATTCACAAGAATGTTTGCTTACCAGCAATAATTATTTGTGCTCCCAAAAGGATTATTTGTGCATCTGCAAGAATGTTTGTGCATCCGCAAGAATGTTTGTGCATCCGCAAGAATATTTGTGTACAGCAAGAATTATTTGTGCATCCGCAAGAATATTTGTGCACCCGCAAGAATTATTTGTGCATTAGCAAGAATATTTTTTTCTGGGGAAAATTCTTTTTTGGTATGTCCTATTAGGGGCTCCGTAGTAATCCAAGTTTGGCCTAAGTGTATGATGTTTCCACGTCGGAGTGTGTGAAGGAAATTATTCTTTTAAGTTATATTGGTCTTCTCATGAATGCTGAATTCAATCTCAATGATTGATAGAGATAAAATCACATTTTCCTTCCATTCAAATGGAGACTCGAACATCTTCTAACCATACGAACAGGAAATAAAGACAAAGATGCACCCTGATGGGTCACTACTGGGGTTTGTTTCACAAGGTGCATAAAGTCTATAATATCCTTTTTGCAGTAGGTGAGCTGCCACACAGACAATATAATTTCGTATTAGGGTACTTAGATCATCATTTCCCTTGGGCCTTTATCCAATTTCTGTCTGATACATTGTATTGGTATTTTTATCTCGAAGAAGCCAATTACTATCCTCTTGTTTTTGATTCATAAACATCAGAGGCCCATAACTAAAGAGCGTGGACAGACTGATGATCTCGTAATAATAAGTCTGCAACGAGAAGGATAAAACCAAATCAGGATGCTGTTTTCAATTAAACAGTCGAGTCATTAGGGTTCATTTAACAAGGCCTTCTTCATAATCAATCGGTTTGATAAGTGACCATCCTCAGGAGAGGTTGATTGCTCTTTCTGTTTGGTAGGCCTCTTATCTCAGGATACCAAAGTTCATATGAAATAGAGGACCAGTCCTTCTAATAGAGCCATTGGCAACAAAATTGGTTAGATCTATAGCCTAGGTGCTGTGGTCGGGTCTGCTATACGGAGTTTTGATGCTGGTCTTTTAAAGCCAAATACAGAGTAACACTGTAAAATATGTGTGTTTTGGAAAGATGGAATATCGCAAGCCATTTTGTCACACACTAAGATTTGATAATACACTCTCAGCCCCAATTGCATGGGCTATAAAGACCGCTGTAGTGCGTATACAGCAGGATATATATCGGGTGATTGGTTTTGTACCAACAGCACTTACAACTGTATTCCAGAAGTAGAAGCATTCTACTGTAAAACCCATATGCCGGGCTGACAGTGTAGCCCCCACAGCACAGAATTTGCTTAGATTTTTCTATTGTCCACTGTTCTGCCAAACAGGGATGTGTCACCTGACACAATCACGAGTAGGGTTACATCTTTTAACATGTGTACTTTTTCGGTTTTAAAATCATGTTTTTCGCTCTAATTCTCTTTGCCGGAGACCGCCCCTGAGTGATGCGAGCATAAAGGATTGTAAACTCAAACTTAAGAGAATGCGTGGATTAGTACATGTATCAAGGTGCATATAAGGAGCCAGCATTATTTTACACATGTTTACAAGCTCTCGTGGTTTTCCAAAAATTACTTCTCATAAGTCCATTCTGCATATAATTATCTTCATTTAACGAGTCTCTGGAGGGCATTTCTTAACAATGCTAAATAACACTGTTAAGAAATGCCCCCCAGAGGTAGCACAATGCCTGAATGTAGACTGGCGGGGGTCCCTGAGCTCTCCTCCCAACGCCACTCTCCCTCTCTCTGCTGTGATTCATTAGAAATCGAGTCACTAGAAATACCTTTAATTTTTGTTTTCTCACTTTATTTCAATTATATAAATCTTATATTGAAATCAATAGAACTAAGCAAGTCTAGTGAAATGCAGCACTAGCAGTAAATTATTTTCATTTTTTTCCCCTTTTTAGCTTAAAATTGATATAAAACTAAAATTACTCAGTAAAAATATACTAACAAATCATTGTAGGTACATTCTAGATGAATTCTTTGAAATTCCCCTTTGTGAGCATCTGAATACAAATAGACGTGCATTCCTCTTAAGTTAGTAATGCAGATTTTAACTACCGTAATACTCCACATATAAGGTGCGTCTTATACGCGATGGTAAGCCCCTAGTGCGCCTTATACAACTGTTATAGGACCAGCAAAAATTAGGGGATTTGTGTTTTAGAGAATGTACCAAATAATAATTATTCACCTACCCCCTTTTACTACTCTAGGGGTGGGGGGTGGGGGCTCCCAGATTGTCATAGGTCTTTGAATATTGAAAACCCATTGATTAGAACAGAAGTTATATCAATTTTTATTTCCCCTCTCCTGTCCCCAAAGTCTGGGTTCACGTTATACGCGGGATGTGCCTTATACCTGGTGTATTACGGTACATTGAATCTGCGCTAGGACTAAAACAACTGGCTATGGTAGGCATACATCATTAAGGGACTAATATCTGACTTACAATAGCAGAGAGGCCATTTAAAAAAGATGAATGTATTTTTACGAGAGGCAGAATAGACTTACGAGTAAGCATGTGTTACCGTACACTGTAATAAAGGTGTTTACAGTCTAAACACATTGCTAAACATCTTCTTGTCCCGTTTTTGAGGACAATTTATAAACCTAAACATGTTTAGCCTCACAATGCGATTAGCCTTTGTGTTTAGATGGTGTTTCAAGGTTATAGTGTTAAATATGATAACCATAGATATTGATCTTTGTGGATCATCTCAATTATTTTATATAGCTATAGTATGGCAGAGAGCAAGAATCGTATCTATTGAAGCTTCTTGCAGAGAGTACTGTAATAAAAAGAGGCTGACGCCAAGTAGAGTTTGAAGACTACTGTGATTATTTATTCAAAGGCCACAACCCGGCCTGCCCTTGGGCTTGGGACATCGATTCTCACTTATAACTCTATGTATCGGGCCACCCAGCTCGCTTCAGCTCTTCCGGCGGACGGCTATACTGCTTACGCTCCGGCGGATCTGCTCCCGGTTTCCGGCCTCGCCCCCATAATCTGCTCTGTCGAACTCCGAGTCCCCCTCCTTCCGTTCTGCACCTCCTTATATACCACCGTCCGGACTCGTGACGTCACACCGTACGCCACGCCCCTCCCCCTTTTCCAAATAAGGCCACCTCTGCCCTCCAGGGCGCCCCCCGGTGTCGGCTCCGCACATTAACACCTGAATCTCCCGCCGGACTCGTATAACCATCTCCATTACACTCCTCCCACCTTACTCACGACCACCGGGGTGCCTTAGCGGCCTGGGTGTCCGTCCTTCTCCATACTAAAATAACCAATCATCTCAATAATCTTATGGTAACCATGACAGGGTACAGGAACATCGGCGATGTAGCCTCTATAGGTATCAAATTACGCCTCTCTCTAACGTCAGGTATGCTCCATAACACTTAACTCCTAAGCCATCCCGCCCGGCGACTGGACATTCCTCTTACGATGGCACTTTTACAACACCCGCATAAATAATCCACCTCATCGGTTCACAATGACAGGTATGTTTGCATAACACTTAACATCTAAGCCGTCCCGCCCGGTGTCCGGACATTCCTCTTACGACGGCCCGTCCACAACATCTGCACGGATACTCAACCTCATCAGATTACAGGGACAGGTATGTTGTCATGACACTTAACACTTAACATCTAAGTACAAGTAGTTCTGGTAACATCGTAGCATGACTTAAATAACTCTGCTTCATCCCTTTATACACCAGATAAAAAAAATGTCCAACGTCTTCCTAGTCCTACCGGCACTGGCGTGCGCCTTGGCTTGTCCTCCGGCGGACATACACCATTACACAAGTCTCGCCTAACAACATTCAGAACTATATACAGGTGACCACTGTTGGCCTACAGACGTCGTCGCCCTGAGTGAACCTCCTCAACGCCGACCCTCACGGCTCGTCCCTTCTCCGGTGGCTTCCTTTCCTGCCGGTCTGCCCCCAGGCGCCTCCCTCCCGGACGACTGCGCCGCCAGACCCTGCTGTCCTCCCCTCCAGCTCACCTGCAATGCAACAGACACCGTTTGTACAGCTCCCCCGACAGGCTCCTCTCCCAGCCCTCCCTTGAGACCTTCCCGGCGCTCCCAGGTTCACTCCCCCAATCAGTCACTACCCTTTATTCTGACAGCATTTCCTTGATTCTCTCATCAACAGACAGCCTTGCTTCACTACTCTTATCTTCTAGAGCTGATAGGTTCGTACTCACCGGCCGGCGGAAGACCGTCTGGTACAACTGGTTGACTTGGACCAGATCCTCCCCCACCACATCCTCCCACCGGTGCTGACGACCTGAGACAGGGAATACTGCTCCCCATTCCTCGCCTGGTCGGTTCCCCGTTCTCCACCTATCGACTGCCGCCGGGCTGTCCTCCAGCCATGGTATCGTCACCGGGTAGGTGGGGAAACCGTCGCCTACCCCGGGTACTGGCCTCTGTAGCTGGCCCCACACATCGGGCCCCATAGGCAGCACTACCGGTGGTGGGGGTGGTGGTGGCGCCATCACCCCTGTCGAGGATCCGCCCGACGTCAGGCTACTAACAGGGCGTGACACACCGACATCCCCCATTGCCTCATCCCCACTCGAGAGCCAGTATTCTCTGCCTTCGCGCTCCCGTGATCTTTCCTTCTCCGCCCACCGTCTATCCTCCTCCTCCTCTTTCTGGTGTTTTTCCTTGTCCTTCTCTCGACGTCTCTTCTCCTCCTTCTCCCGTTCCGCCTTCTTCTCCTCCCGGCGCTTCTTATCATCTCTCTCCTCCCGGCGTCTTTTCTCCTCCCTCTCCTCTAGTTGCTTCGCCTCTTCCTTCTATCCTCCCTCTCCTCAGTTGCTTTAAGTTCCTCCTTTCTCCTTCTTTCTTCCTTCTCTCCTGCCACTCTTTTCTCCTCCTGTCTCTTCTCCTCCGCCTTCCTTTCGTCTCTTTTCCTCTTCTGTTCCTTCTCCTCCGCCGCCTTCTTTTCTTTCTCTGCTGCCGCTTTCTTATCATCATTCCTCCTCTTCTGCTCCCTCTCTTCAGCCCGTCTTTTCTCTTCTTCCTTCCTTTTCTTCTGCTCCTTCCCATCAGCCACTCTCTTGTCCTCTCTCTTCTTCTTCCTCTCCTTCTCTTCCTCCGCCTTCTTCTCGTCCTGTTTCCTTTGCAGCTCTTTCTCCTCTATCTTTCTCCTCTGCTTGCGAGCGTCCTCCCCCTCCAAGCTCTCCTCCTCCCTACTGGTCTTCTCCTTCTCTTCAGACTGCTGCCCCTCTTCTGTCTTCCTGCTATGAGACTCCTTCTTCGTCTCTCCACTCCCCCCTGTCTCCGGTGGGGACGGTCCGCCTGACCCCTGCCCCTGAAGGTACACGCCGGGCGCCTCCGTCTCCGCCTCCACCGGACCTCCACTCCCAGAGGAGAGGAGTGCCCTTTCCAGCGCCTTCAAAGGCCCCCCTTTTCCGGCTACCACTGCCTGGCCCGAGTGTTCGTCCTCGCTCGACTCCGGTGTGGCCTGACTGGCCTCGGACGTGCGCCTGACGTACTCGTCCCTCTTGGCTTGGACCTGGCGAGTCAACTCACCCCTCGCCATCTGTCGTCTTGGGCTCCTTCTTGGGCTCATACCCGGGGAGGCGCCAGGGACTGCGAAAGCCGTCTGGCTCGGCAGGGATGACTGTGCCGGTGCAGTATCCGCCCCATCCGACAAGGCCTCCCCTATGACGGTGGTAGTAGCCCCGGCGGTAGCTGCAGCCGGCGCCTGGGACGTGCCTGTGGCCTCTCTCGTTCCCTCGTCCTGAGCGTGCCTAGACTGCAGGACAGACAGGGCTCTCTTGTCTGCCGCCAGTACACGCCTCCTTGCCGCCTCATCCCCCAGCTGGGCCAGCTCCCGGTCCGTCCTGTCAATCTCTCGGTCCAATGCCCCCTCCGACGGTGCTGGGCTCGACTCACAGCGGGGTGTGACTTGCTGTGAGTCCGACCTGTGGACAGGTGATATCAGGCGGCCACTAATCAGCGCCTGCAGGCAGCTTCCCGGCGGTGGGGTTCTCTCCTGGGGACCCAGGCTACCGGGGAACTTGCCTCCCCCATCCGTCCCTTTAAGGACCGACCGTGGAGGCGGCGATACCATGGCCAGGATAGGATGGTCCACCGGCAGATGGAACATGGAGGCCAGCCACTCCCGATGTTGCTGCACGCTGGGCTCTTCGGCGGAGGTAGCCCCTCCCCCTTCCACGCCGGTGAGGGTCACCGTGGATCGGGTCTCCTCTGCACCAGTCGTCGCCAGCACTTCCAGGGTGTCCACCTTGCCTCCCCCCAGCAAGTCAGTGAGCACCGTCTCGTCGAGGTCCCCGGTGGTACCCCCCGCCGTGTCCGCCTCTCCGCCGGGCTGCTCCTCCTTCTGGGCCTTCTTCGCTGCCACCGCACTGGGGGGTCGGGGCGACTTCCGCGCGGGAGACAGCCCCCTCCTCTCGGATAAGGGCACCTCGTCCTCCTCTCCGGCGTCCCCAATGACACACACGGAGTCCCGCTCCCAACTGCTCTCCCGGGATGATGAGGCACCCCTCTTTTCTCCCCTACCCTGCTGCGATGACTCGGCGACGGCCCTCCTTTCCTTGCCGCCGGGCACCACCACAACGCTGGCTACCGCCGGCTGGGATGACTGCCCCGCGTCTCCCGGCTCGTCCTCCTCTTCGGCCTCTGACAGGGAGGGATCGGGCAGCTTACGGCGGTATCTGATGCTGGCCGGGTCAGGGACGTTAGAGTATATACTCCAGGGGTGGGTGGGGTGTTTCGCACACATGTGCCGCCACATCTCTTTATGCCGCTTCCCCCGTACCTGCAAATCGCACCCGACGGCGGGACAGTCCCACCCGGGGCCTTCTCCCGCGTGCAGGGTGAGGTGACGCTTGAGCGTGTCGAGTCGCCCCGTTGTCACCACACAGTCGGGCTCCGGACACGCATATCGCTTCTTGGCCGGCGACTTCTTCTTAGGAGTCTTCTCCTTATCACCTCTCTTAGTCTTGGCGTCCTTCTTGGGGCCCATTTCCGTCACACACTTGGGATTTTTGTTGTCTCCGCCGGACGTCTTCCCGGTAGGGCTCCCGGCGGTCCCACACCCGTCTGCGGCGGTCCTCCTGTTCGTGTCTCCGCTTCTTGTCTAAAACAATGTCCCTTATTCGAATAGACATGGCATGTTGGCTCTCTTTCCCTCCCCACTTGTACCAGTGCCCCTCCACCGGAGGGGGCTCCAGCGCCGGGATCCACCGCAGGACCTGAACCTCACTTCCCCTGTGCTTGGAGAGGAACCACTCCTTTTCGTTATCTCTGGCATATAGCAGCTCCTCCCAGGGGGGGGCAGCTGACCCACCAGGGATGGGATTAGGGGCCCTGCGGAACCCCCTTCCCCCTTCACAGACGTCCTTTTTGGAGAAATCCGGGTACCCGTGGCCCTTCCCACCTTTCCTTCTCCCAAGGTCTCCAGCACCCCTCTCAGGTAAGTGTACCCTTCCTCTACCTTTCCCCATGCCCGTGGCGCCAAAGTGCGCCCCTTTCACACCGGCTGGCCCCTCCCGTTCAATCAACTCTAGCACGGAGATGTGTTTCTCTGCGATTATTACACTTCCTTCTTTCTTTTTCAGAACCCACGGGATGTAGGAGGCCCAGAGACGTCCGCCCCGGCCGATCCACAGGTCATCTACCCGACGTACGTCCATGACGTCTCCTGGTGACGTCACAACCGGCAGGGCGGGAAACGGCCAAGTACCCGGATTTTCGCTGGAGCCCGGCAGGGGCGGACAGGAACGCATCACCCGAACCGTTTCCCGCTCAGGATCCCGGCGGGGAGCCTTCTTCAGTAGGTCCCGGTGAACAACTTTCTTGCTCCTGCCGTCTTGGATCTCGAAGACAGGGCCGCCTAGGGCTCTGACGACAGTCCACGGACCAGTATAGGGTAGGAGGAGCTTAGAAGATTTACCTATCTCCCTCTTGGGTACTAGGTAGTACACCTCGTCCCCCACCTCCAGAGCCTCTCCTCTCACCTTCCCCGAGTAAGATCTCTCCTGCCGCCTCACACTTGCGCCTGATTGTTCCCTGGCATACTGATGAGCCTGGGCCATCCTATACTGCATCTCCGCTGCAAAGTCACGGGGGTCCACTGGGTAAGGTACCCGTGTTTCTGGATAGAGCAGCGCCAGTGGAGCCTGGGTTTCCCGGCCTAGCATAAGATAATTCGGCGTCTGGTTGGTTGACGACTGCACCAAGGACCTGTACGCAGACATCACGAAGGGCAACTGTAAGTCCCAGTCGGTGTGATTGCTCTCCACCGTCATCGCGAGCATCGCCTCCAGAGTCCTATTAAAACGCTCCACTAAGCCGTCAGACTTTGGGTTATAGGGACAAGTCCTTGTCTGGACTGACCCCAACAATTTCTGGACTTCCCTGAACAGGGCGGATTGAAAGTTCCGCCCCTGGTCAGAATGTACCATGGCAGGCGGACCCAGGCGGCACACCACCTCAGCTACGAAACCACGAGCTACCGTCGCCGCCTCCTGATCCGGTAGAGCCACCGCCTCTGCCCATCGGGTGAAGTAATCGATCACCACCAGTATGTGCTTGTTCTTCCTGGGGGTCTTAGGTAAGGGGCCCATCAGGTCCATAGCCACCCGCTCCATAGTCCACCCCACCGGCTGGTGCTTCATCATCACCTTGGGGGGATGGGTAGGCTTCTTCCGGTGCAGGCAAGCGGTGCATGACGCACACCACCGTGTCATGTCTCTCCTATAGTCCGGCCAGTAGTAAGATTGCTGAAGCCGCCGGATTGACTTGTCACGGCCGAAGTGGCACGATAGGGGCGACCCATGTGACTCCTCCATCACCTCCTCTTGCCGCGCTGCCGGCACCAATATCTGAAAGGTAGACCTACCGCCTGGCTCCCACCAGATCCGCCCTAAGCACCCGGCTCTCCTTTCCAATCTCTCCAGTTGGTTCACTAGGGCCCTCACGGCATAGGATTGTCTGGCCAACTCCCCATCGGCCGGGATCTCCGCCGTCCCCAACTTCCAGGCTAGCACCCAAGCCAGGAGGGGATCATCTTCCTGTGCCCTCTTCCACCCGGTCTCGCTGTCATCCTCCACCGGCCCCTGAGCCCTTGTCACCACCCTGCAGCAGCCCTCCTGGAGGCCTCCCTCCGGTCCCCATCCACATTGACGGCACGGTCTTCGCGAAAGTCCATCCGCATTTTCATGCAACCTACCCGGCCGATGTTCTATGGTGTAGTCATATGTCCCAATCAACTGTAACCATCGAGCCACCTGCCCTTCCGGTTCTCTAAAGCTCATAAGCCAGCGCAGGGCGGCATGGTCCGTTCGTATCCTTATGCGGCGGCCCACTAAGTAGTGGCGGAACTTCTTAAGACCGAACACCACAGCCAGCATTTGGTGACACAATAGTTACGTTCCGGTTTATTCAAAGTCCTGCTGGCATAGGCCAAGACTTTCTTTTGGCCCCCCTGGTCCTGCGATAAGACAGCGCCCAGGCCAAGGTCGCTGGCGTCGGTGTCGAGAGTCAGATGGCCTTCTCCGGCGGGGTATGCCAGTATGGATGCCTCCACCAGTTTCGCCTTTAGGGCATGAAAAGCTTCCGCGCAGCTCCTATCCCAGTGAAACTCCTTGTTCTTCTCTGTAAGTGTGGACAGTGGCTTGGCCACAGCTGCGAAGTCGGCCACAAACCCCCTGTAGTACCCACACAGCCCCAAAAAACTCCTAACTTCCGACACAGAGGTGGGTGTGGGCCACTCGGCCACCGCCGAGACCTTCTCAGGGTCGGTGCCGACCCCCCTCTCATCTACCACGTGACCCAAGAAGGCTACGCTGGGCCGGACCAACTGGCACTTCCCTCAAGGATATTACAGTATAGGATAGTTCAGTCCATACAGTCCTATAGTGAAGGCCAACCCCCCTCTACCCCCCCATGAAACTAGGTGACATTGTGTGTTCAGCATTGGGCCCTATGTAGGATAAGGGGGGTTCTGGAGCTATCATGTATCTTCATGAAAGGGATACCAGATGAAATGAAGAGACCATCCAAGCTAAAAAATCCTGCTAAATCCAAAAATGATGGTCTTTATTCTCAGAATTTGACTGAAAGTACCCAAAAATGATGTTTGATGAGGGAAATATTTTGAAAATGTACAAAAATGATATTTAAAATGATTGGAAATCTATAAATATAGAACATGTAAATCAGAGTTAATACCTCACACACATACCCAAATGTCTGACTATCTCTCAGTCAGGCAAATTCTGGGCCTGTGCATTGCTCTGCCTATCCCACATACAGCATATCAATTGTGTACCTATCACTCATCCTGCCTATCTCTTCAATCCAAAACATCTACTGTTAAATCTGGTTATCTCTTAAAAGGCTTAACTTATAATGCTTACCCCTCACCTTACTTTATCTTATTTGTTCCTTCTTTCCTTTAGTCTACCTATCCTCAATCTCCCTATCATTCATTTTACCGATCCCTCATGTGACTATCCCTCAGACCCTCATGTTAAATCTGCGCTGTTTCTCTGCTATATAAGCCTTTATTGGTTAACAGTACATTCCTTACCATGTCTACTACTTCAATTTCATCTATCCCTGATAATGCCTATAATGAAGCCTACCTATCCCTCATTGTGCCTATCCCCCAACTCTGTGTATCCCTCATATTTGACTTTCATATCTGTCCCTAGGATGCATATTTTCTATTTTTTATGTTTGCTCATCTTACAAGGTACTCTGTGCTTATTCCTCAAATTTCTAATTGTTCGTACTGCCTATCCCCCTTGCTACCCATCCTTACCTATCCCCCATGTGCTCTATATAGCTCTCTTACCCATCTCACCTCTCTTAACCTACCTATGTCACAACCAACCTTCATTATGATGACCATTTCTTAGTCAACCCATCACCTGGTTACAGTCCACCATATTCATACATCTACCTATCATTCATGTTGCATATCTTTCAGTTTACCTATATAATGATATGAATGGAGGATAGGCATAATGGGGGATAGGTTTATTTCACAAGGCATAGACCTGGAGACAGGTAGAAGAAATTGCACACAAGCTGAGATATGTATAGAGAGATTGGGACAGACTGACTGAGCTGAAATGGTAAGAAAGCAATATGGAGAGCATGAGGGATAGGCATTCATAAGGATTGGTAGCAAGGGGGATAGGTAGCATGAGCAATATCCAGTTTGAGGGATAGGCACAGAGCGTACCTTGTAAGATCAGCAAATGTAAAACAAGAAGACATGGGTGCTAGCGACAGATGTGCAAGTCAAATATGAGGGATATGCAGAGTTGGGGGATAGGTTTAATGAAGGATAGGTAGGCTTTATGATAGGCATCGTTAAGGATAGGTAGGATCAAAACGGCAGACATGATAAGCAATGTACTGTTAACAATTAGGGCCTAAATAAACAGATGAACAATACAGTTTAAACATGGTGGTCACCATGAGGGATAGGTAAAATGAATGATAGGCAGATTGCGGGTAGGTAAACTATGGGAAACTATAGGACCAGAGAAGATTAGCTAAAGTAAGGAGTAAGCTTTAGTATCTAGGCCTTTTGGGAGATAGCCTCACTTAACTCAAGATGCTTTGGATTCAAGAGATAGGCAGTATGAATGATAGGTAGATAAGGGATAGGCAGTATTTGAGATAGGCAGAGTAATGCACAGTTAGAATACTTGTCAGATTGGGAGATAGGCAGACATTTGGATATGTGCATTGAGGTACTAACTCTGGTTTAAATGTTGTGTCTATGAAGACTTCTCACCATTTTGAATATATCTTTTAAAATATTTTCTTCATCAAACCTCATTTTTGGGTAATTTAATCAATTTCTGAGTATCATGATCACAAGATTTGGATTCGGCAGGATTTTCTGGTCTTGGTGGTTCCTTCTTCTCCTTTAGTATCACCCTGATAAAGGAATACCACAGCTCCATAAACCACCTAATCCTCTAGAGAAATCAACAATGAAGACACAGGGGCACCTAGTTTGATGGGGGGGTAGAGGGGGGGTGACCTGTCACACTCTACCCATAGACAATGCTCTCAGTGACCTCTCCTATAGTATCTAACCTTCTTGCTTCCCTGGCTTTATTTTTAGCCCGGCGTCTTCCAAGCGCCGAAGTACCTCCTCCAACCGCCGGAGATGGGTCTCCAGGTCCGGAGCAATTACAATGATATCGTCCAGGTAAACCAGACACTCCGACCATTGCATCCCTTCCATTACTACCTCCATCAGCCGCTCAAAGGTACTGGGAGCGTTGCAAACGCCAAAGGGCATCACCTTAAACTGGTATAGGCCACGGTAGGTTGTGAACGCAGTCTTCTCCCTATCCGCCGGGTCGACCTCCACTTGCCAGTACCCCGAAGCTAAATCTAACGTGGAGAACCACCGTGCTCCCGCAATGGAATCTAGAGAGTCGTCAATCCTCGGCAGGGGGTAGGCGTCCTTGACGGTGACCTCATTGACTTTCCTGTAGTCGACGCAGAACCGCATACTGCCGTCTTTCTTCTTAACCAGTACTACTGGCGACGCCCAGGGTCCATGGCTGCGCTCAATGACCCCTTTCTTCAACATAGCGTCTACTTCAACATCGACGATTTCCCGGCGGTGGGGTGCCAATCGCCTAGGAGGGAGCTTCACCGGCGCAGCTGTCCCGGTGTCAATGCGGTGGGAGACTAGGGCAGTGTGCCCCAGTTCCCCCGGCTCTAGCTGAAATGCTCCCCTGCGGCGACAGAGCATGTCTACCCACGGTGCCCTGTCCTCCAGTGGGGACTCCTTCAGTAACTCCACACACCAACCAGGCGGTTCGCCTCCCCCTGGTCCGGAGACCACCACCCGCACCGAGTCCTCCTGTTCCACCAGGTGGGGCATCTCTACCCCATCCAGAGTGGCCAAGTTCATGCCCTCATACAGTGTAACCGGATCCTGGCCCGGATTGAATACCAAGATAGGTACTAGAGAATTGTCAGGGCTTACCAAGGTCCGTCCCACTCTGAATCCCCGATTCAGCTCCACTTCCCCTACGCCTTCCACCACACCTGTGCGTCCCGGCGCCCACGGCCCCTCCAACCGCCCTTCTATCAAAGTCTCCTGCCGACCAGGCAGCACCGTAGTCGTGTCACTCACCACCCTACACTTGGTGGTGCAAAAATCTGTCCACAACAGCCTTTCCCCCACCAAATCCACCACTGCCCTCTCCTGCCTGACGAACTCGGCCCCTAAAATCCCCTCCGCACCGATGTCCGCCACCAAGAAATTGATAGGCCGTTCTGCCTCCCCGCCACTCAACAGTGTAGTCAACTTCCCCTCCACCTCGATGGGTGTGCCATCTGCTGTTGTCAGGCGGCCATTATGCTGTTGCAAGTTGCCAGGAGAACCAGCTCCATGCCACCACTTAGCCGACAACAGATTAACCGTAGCTCCTGTGTCCACCAGCAGCTGTATGTCCCTACCCCACAGCTGCCCTGTTAATTCCAATCCGTTTCCGATGCGCTCCCAGCGCCCTCGCCACTCCAACGGCCTAGCAGCTGAGGCCTCTTCCTGGCCGCCGGAAGAGACCCCTACCAGTTTCCCGTCACCTGATTCACCTCCGCTGGCCGGTTACTGGGACTCTCCCGCGCCAACCGAGCTTTGAACTTAGGTCAACTCCGCCGGAAATGGCCCTCCTCCCCACACTCAAAGCAGCCCTTCGTCCGGGCCGACGAGCGCGAGCGTCCGGTGCCCTCCTGGAACTTGGCCTCCACGGTGGCCATGAAAGCATCGAGCTTCGACTTCAACCAGTCCTCCATCCCAGACATCGCAGACGGCGGATCGTCAACGGCCCTCACCCTACTGTCGGACAGCTGATTGTCGTCCAGGAAGGCCTGCCCTTCCACAGCTGTCTCCAATACCTCAGACAGCTTCCTAGGTCGCGTTTGAAAGATCCACGCCTTCAGCTGGGGATCCCTCAAACTCTCCAAAAACCGATCCTTAGCCATCGCATCCTGGGTAGCGGCGTCGGCGGCCGGGTAAGCCAATCGAGTGAGACGTGTAATGTCATCTGCCAGGATGTGGAGGGACTCGTTCTTTTGTCTATATCTCGTCCTCCACAACGCCTTATAGCTTTCGACCTGGTTCGGCGGCTGGAACCTATTAACCAGGGCACCCCGCAACTTAACATACCCGTCAACCTCCGATGGGTTAACAGCCGAGAGCAACCGGCGTGCAACCCCCGACAGGCTAATCCCGAGAAAAACTCCCGCTTCCTCCAATGTCCAACGATTCGCCTTAACACACAGGTCGAAATGGGCCAAAAATTCATCCAAATTCGTCGTCCCATCATATTTACCAGGCATGACCGCCGGTTTCTCAACCCTCCTGGTATCACCGCCCCCTCCAGAGGGCTGGGACTCCCGCTCTGACTGTCCACCTGAGGGATCTCCTGGTAACGCCTGCCAGCCGTCTTCTCTGCCCCGATCCTGACGGGGGTCAGGCGCATCATTGTGCACGTGCCTACCACCGGAATCCCGGCGATCTCGCGACTCGCCTACTTCGTACTTTATGCCTGTCCCGGACGAACCTGTCTCCCCCTGCGGGTCCCCAGAGCTCCCCGCCTGCTCCCCCGCTGAGCCCTCCAGTCCCCGTCTCCAAGACTCATAGACATCCCTGAACTGACTCTGAATCTCCTCCCGCCGGCCCGGTGTCGCATCCCTATTATCGCCCACCAGGGGCCGCCTCAGCAGAACACCCTCTTCAGACATATCCAATAAACTCCCGCGCCACCCGGCTCCCAAAGCCTCCTCCAAGCGCGCTCTAGACTCCCCCGGCACCGGGGTTTTCCTTGACGCCATCCCCTTTCTATGTTCACTGCGCAGGTTCGAAACCGCCTGTTTCGGACTACACCGCTGTCACCACTGTAATAAAAAGAGGCTGACGCCAAGTAGAGTTCGAAGACTACTGTGATTATTTATTCAAAGGCCACAACCCGGCCTGCCCTTGGGCTTGGGACATCCATTCTCACTTATAACTCTATGTATCGGGCCACCCAGCTCGCTTCAGCTCTTCCGGCGGACGGCTATACTGCTTACGCTCCGGCGGATCTGCTCCCGGTTTCCGGCCTCGCCCCCATATATCTGCTCTGTCGAACTCCGAGTCCCCCTCCTTCCGTTCTGCACCTCCTTATATACCACCGTCCGGACTCGTGACGTCACACCGTACGCCACGCCCCTCCCCCTTTTCCAAATAAGGCCACCTCTGCCCTCCGGGGCGCCCCCCGGTGTCAGCTCCGCACATTAACATCTGAATCTCCCGCCGGACTCGTATAACCGTCTCCATTACAGTACATAATACTCTCAAGGAATATCACCACATCCATTATCGACAATAGGGAGTAACCCCATGTATGTAGATTGCAACAGAATGGATTAAAGAAGATAGCGTTATCTATTATTGGAATACACAGTTAGGGTGTCTATGGAAAGAATTGCCCAATGATCCAAACAATATAGGATCTAGATGGCCAATCGAAAATGTTTAATCATAGCATAGAATGTTCTTTCATATGACATTTCTCATCAGTGATTTACAAAGAATTTTGATGAGAACACAGTATAACTCATTTTAGAAACTTCATTCAGGGACACAGCTGCCAACTAGTGAGTCTTTCATACCTAAACCTCTAAACATTATACATGTTGATGTAGAGGTCGGAGGAAAATGTCCTGGAGAAACCGGGAGTCGAACCTGGGACCCTCCAACCTGCAGGTGGAAGCTCTACCGCTGAGCTACTTCCCCGTCTGACATTCTCTACCTTCCATCTACATTTGTATCGGTATAATACACACGTAGGGGGAGCTACCACCGGATGCCAGCCCCTGGGGGCTGGGATCTCCAGAAACGGGGCTGCTGGCCTTACGGCAGAGCTGGCCTCTACACTCCTCCCTACCTACGGAGGGTAGCTTATACCGGCTGACCAGCCCCTGAGGGCTGGTGCAACCGAAACGGGGACAGATGGCATACCGCCATGGACTCACAGCCAGAGCTGGCCCCTACATTGATATCCTAAACACCTAAACTTCAGACTGTTTCAATACTAAACACCTAAACATGTTTAGCACAGGTGTTTAGGCATTTAGGATAAACATGTTTAAATCCTAAATAGATAGCCCAGAGTACACCTTCATATCCAATATGTTTAGACTTTAAACATGTTTAAAACCTAAGCTCCTTTTTCACAGTGTATATATGCGTTCAACTTGCGGCTCCCTGTAATTCAAATTACAAGAGGTCATTATTTTAATTATCAGTCTAAGGGTATTGGTAGGGAAAAAATGGCAAACATGTCACCTATATTTATGTATAAATGTCTATTGCACCTACATTGGTGCGGCAAATTCTGCAGAATCAGTTGAATTGTCAAATATAGATTTTGAAACAGGACTCAAAGGAATCATTAATTTCTATACCTGAGACCTGTTAAATAATGATTGATCTGTTACGAAAGGCTAATTGGACTTAAAATAGGCTGAGTTAGAATACCGTATAAGTATTAGCAAAGTGTTAAATAATAATTCTGGGTACACTTTATAGGGTATTAGAAGTATCCACTTTCAATACGTCTTAATTGAACACATTGTAACAGACATCTTTTAGCAATCTAATGTAGTTTAATCAAACTCTTCAAATGGAAATACGAGAGGCACATGCATAGAAGTGTGAGTTATAGCTATTTTCCCTGAAATATAAAACATTTCTCTTAACACTAACGATTAGCAATATAAGTTCTCTCTACCAAGACATTGTAGAAGAGTCTTGTTGTGTGCTCCATCAGAAAATATATATCCACAGGTAGGTTACCTTGATATACTACTGAAATGAAACTCAAGCTGGCTTGGGTATAGAAAGAACATTGTCCAGACACAATTTCGCCCAGACAATTTTGGTCATTTTGGGCACATTTTACCCCCCTGGAGCCCAAAATATGCATATGGGAACATCAAAACCCATATGTAACATGAAGATCTCATCCAGCCTGACACTTTGAGCCAAAGAAATAGAGGGGGAAACTAAAATTCGAAGAGTAGGGGCTGGAATACCTCCAAATTTGTCATATGCAAACCTTCTATGATTTTCGACCTACAAGTAATAGGTAGCTTACAATATCATAATTTACAACAAGGTTCTAATTAACACACCTTAACAGTTTCCACCCAGCTCCATCCTAATATACAGCTACCTGTGAGAATGTGGCATTATGCAAGCTAGGCATGCCATTTAATATGGAGCCCCCTATCGAGATAATGGTTTCTGTCAGTGCAGTTGACACTCTTTCGGTGCAGTTAGCCCTGTGTTCATGCAGAGTCATGAAACTGGACACCTCACGTCACTGGTGCCACCTAGCAGAGCTGGAGGTCAATTCAAAAGATCCTGGGATTGCAACCTCGGCGATCTTAGGAATTATTCTGCCTTATCCTATTAAGTGATCTTAAGATTAGACTGCGTTCACTTTTCCTAGCCAGCACTAAGATCGCATCGATCTTAGCCTCAGCCCTCCCACACTATTCCAAGAAGTACTGACTGGGCAGAGGGGTAAGAGTCCCAAAATAAAGGAATAGCTGTGGAGTCACTCTTCTTATCAACAGTGTTTATACCACCATTCCCTGTCCCCATATGGGCTAACAAAAGAGCACAGGGTGCAGTTGACCCCCTACAGTATTCAAGAGTTGTTCCCATGAATGTATGATTTATGCTTGCCTATTAGAAGCATTTTGCTCTCCCAGGACAAAGAGAGAGAAGGGAAGAATTACCTTACAGTGCACTTAACGCATGAGTAGCCCTAAGAGCCCTCAAGGACACTCAGCAAACGTCCTCCCTCCTCTCTATATGTATGCAGCAGGCTATTCACTCTTGCGATCAGGAGTGTTCCCTGTAAGTGCTCTTGTACTCAGTTAAACCACTATGCAATTCTTTCACTAAGATCGCAGTGATCTTAGTGCTGGTAAAGGTAGAGTGAAGTGATCTCAGGACTTGCTATTCCTGACAGGCCTGCAACCACTGCATTAGATAGGGTAGACTGGAGGTTAATTCAAAGCATCCTGGGATTGCAATCTCAGTGATCTTAGGAATTATTCTACCTTATCCTATTAAGCAATCTTGAGATCAGACTGCGTTCACATTTCCTAGCCAGCACTAAGATCGCATCGATCTTAGCCTCAGCCCTCCTACACTATTCCAAGAAGTACTGACTAGGCACAGGGGTAAGTGTCCCAAAATAAAGGAATAGCTGTGGAGTCACCCTTCTTCACAAGAGTGCTTATACCATCGCTCACCGTCCCCATATGGGCTAAGAAATATATTAGATTCCATCTGTAAATAAGGTAACTTTAATGAAAATGTTCAACCAGGATAAATTAAAAATATCTTACCTCAATAGAGAGACAGACAGATGAAATTCCCTGAGGACAGAGTCTGGCTTGCAGCAAGAGGATACCAAAGGGAGTGGGGTAGGACTTCACTTCAAAACTTGAAAAGTAAGGATTACCTTAGAGTGCCCTTAACTCATGAGTAGGCCTAAGGGCCCTCAAGGACTCCCCTGTTTATGTATATGCAGCAGGCTATTCACTCTTTCAATCAGGAGTGTTCCCTGTAAGTGCTCTTGTACTCAGGTGAAACCACTATGCAATTCTTTCACTAAGATTGCAGTGATCTTAGTGCTGGAAAAGGAACAGTGAAGTGATCCCAGGACTTACTATTCCTGACAGGCCTGCAACCACTGCATTAGATAGGGTAGACTGGCCAGGCCTTATGATATGTGCCTACACTAAGATCGCTGGGGTTGCAATCCCAGGATGTTTTGAATTAAGCTCCTGGCCAGGTCTTAGGATATGTACCTACACTAAGATCGCAGGGGTAGAAATCCCAGGATCTTTTGAATTAACCTCCAGAGTAAGTCACAGATTATTGCCAATTTTAAAATTTGGAAATATCGACCACAGTCCGAGTGAGTCGGGTTCGCAGCTATGTAGCATGCTCGATATTATCTGATGTGGACTTTCAGTGATCATTTTTGATTCCCACTAACTAAGCAATGAAGAGAACAGGCTTGGAGTAATAGGAAGGTTATTATTTTAATAGGATAATAAACTTATAGGTTGCATTTATTAGTAACAACCTGTTTGGTAATAATAGAGATATCAATAATAGTAAAAATGAAAACACAAAATCAATAACAATTGATGATGAGAATATAAAAGTGTAGGACTTTGATTGATATAATATAATCCGGAGTTGATTCACACAGTCACAAGCAGGTAGTACTGTTCTCCCTGAAGCTGGAGGGTGATTGGCTATAATTAGTACTTGGGTTGACACGTTACATAGCAGGTGGTACCCTAACTATCAATACTTGAATCAAATACATTTGATTCTTCACAATTGACATATAATGTGAATGACGAAAATCAATATCATGTCATGGACTGGGTGGTTGGGAAATTGAAGGTGTTGACTCAAAAACGATTGAAAAGAAGTGAGGCAGAGGATATGAAGCAGTCTGCATCAGGAGCTTAATTCAAAACATCCTGGGATCCCAACCCCAGCAATCTTAGTGTAGGCACATATCATAAGACCTGGCTGGTCTACCCTATGTAATGCAGTGGTTGCAGGCATGTCCAGGACCTTGTTTCAATAGTGTCCACGACAGGACACCCACAGATCATAGTGGGAAGTGTATGAAATGGCTCCATAGCAATGACTACATAGTGAGCTACAGTACAGTCCTCAAAAAAGGCCCTGTTATGTATTCAACTGCTGGCTTCATACAGACCACTATGAAGTCATAGCACCCAGTTGTACAGGCCAGGCACCCATACCAAATGGCTAAATAGTGCCCAGTCGTACCTCCCCCATAGTATGGTTTGTACTCTACTGTTCAAATGAGCATAGGGCTACAGTATTTATATAATTATAGGTGATCTCTCCTGGTTACAAGGGCACACACATGGTCAATTATAATGAAAATGGATCATATTGTTAAAGGTGGTCAAATATACCTACAAATATCATAATAGTAAAGAAAGCTTCTATTTGACAGCAGGTTCCTCTACCTTCAATGTGAGGTTGAAGATACATAGCCTCCTCAACATCTGCTATATATATATATAGTAAGGCCCATCAACCTCTATGAGTGGCCTGAGGTCAGGGTCTATATATAGAGTACATACATGGTTACAGAGGAATGAGTACAGGTGGGGTGCATTTGAGCAAAGGAGTGCAGACAGCAGCAGCTACGACTGCCCACTATGTATTCACATAGAGGGTTGTCATACCAGGGTCCCTTATTGAGTCACTGCTCTGGTGGCTATTTAGCCAGCAGGCAGTACGATCACCCAGTAATGTAGCCAGCTATTTAGTCACTATGGCCAAAGTCCTAAGATCACCTGGTAAGATTTGGCTCTTCTCAAGTCGTAGGGGCCTGAACCTACTATTGAAACAAGCTCCTGAATAGCTAGTCCTAGGATCACTTCACTATTCCATTTCCACCACTAAGATCACTGTGATCTTAGTGAAAGAAATGCATAGTGGTTTCACCTGAGTACAAGAGCACTTACAGGGAACACTCCTGATCGAAAGAGTGAATAGCCTGCTGCATACATAGAGAGGGGAGGGAGGACGTTTGCTGAGTGTCCTTGAGGGCTCTTAGGGCTACTCATGCGTTAAGTGCACTGTAAGGTAATTCTTCCCTTCTCTCTCTTTGTCCTGGGGGGAGGGCACAATGCTTCTAATAGGCAAGCATAAATCACACATTCATGGGAACAACTCTTGAATACTGTAAGTGGGGTCAACTGCACCCTGTGCTCTTTTGTTAGCCCATATGGGGACGGGGAACGATGGTATAAGCACTCTTGTGAAGAAGGGTGACTCCACAGCTATTCCTTTATTTTGGGACTCTTACCCCTGTGCCTAGTCAGTTCTTCTTGGAATAGTGTAGGAGGGCTGAGGCTAAGATCGATGCGATCTTAGTGCTGGCTAGGATATGTGAACCCATTCAACTCTTAAGATCGCTTAATAGGATAAGGCTGATTTATTCCTAAGATCGCTGGGGTCGTGATCCCAGGATGTTTTGAATTAAGCTCCTGTGGTGGTGTGCGACCCTTAAACCAGGACAGGTTCAGCCTGCTATGACTGGAGATGGGTCAAATCTTAGCAGGTGATCTTAGGATTTTGGCCTTGGTGACTAAATAGCTGGCTACATTACTGGGTGATCGTACTGCCTGCTGGCTAAATAACCACCACAGCAGTGACTCAATAAGGGATCCTGGTACGACAACCCTCCATGTGAATAATTAGTGGGTAGCCTTAGCTGCTGCCCTCTGCACTCCTTTGCTCAGATGTACCCAATCTGGGCTCTTTACACTACTACCTATAACCCTGTGGCCAGCACCTTTGCCTCTGGGATGGCAGGGTTTTTTTTTTCAAAAGAATAAAATATCATTGGAAAATTGTGGTATTTCACCTAAGAATTGAGCATTATGGCCACACATGGGCCAACTATGTAGTTACTAGTATGCAGTGGTGTAGATAGAGCACTAGGCCTTACAAAGCTGTCATGCCTGTCATACCCAACCGTCACCCACCATGGCCTTCTAATAAAATTTAAAGGATATCACACCTAGCTGACACCTCAGCCCTACTATTAAGAAAGAATAACAGAGCGTGCATTGTTTTATACACAATTAGGTCATTCAAATTTAATATAGATCTATCATATGTGATTTGAAAGGGAATTATCTAGAACAATTATACATCTTTTGGGCTGGGGGTCTCGGTTGTCTTCCTAAAACCACCCGGCCCCTATTGATTTGACAGCCCTCCTACCCCAGCACCTATTCAAGGGAGGCTGCTATTCAAGGCCCAGCTCCTATATGAGACAGTATGGTAGTTACTGCAGCCCTATGCTCATTTGAACACAGGAGTGCATACTAGACCATGAAGGAGGTATGACTGGTCACTATGTAGCCAATAGTGGCCCCTATGACTGGGTGCTATGACTTCATAGTGGTGTGTATTGAGCCAGTAGTTGAATAAATAGCAGCTGCTATTTTGAGGCCTCTACTGGAGCTCACTATGTAGTCACTGGTATGGAGTCATTTCTTACACCTCCCACTACGATTTGAGGGTGTCTAGTCATGGAAACTATTGAAACACGATCCAGGAGTCACAGATGACTAGGTCTAGTCATTCACCCCTTACGGGGAATGGATTAACAGTGGGATGTGCTACCTTTTATTTTGTATTTCATGATGCAGGAACAATCATGGGTTCACCCTTGCATGACCAGAGACCTGTTAAATAAAAAGAGTTACGGATATGATAGGTACCCTGTCGTAAAGTAAAAATGGTACCGTAAATAAGGTACCGTAAGTGCTCCGTAACTTTTGCTTCTTGTAAATAGGGTATAGTATATTACGAGACCTTTTTCCATCATCATTAAATAAAGAATAAAAGTGTTTATCTCCCACAAAAATGGAAAAATGAACTAGAAAAAATGAACTAGAAAAAATGGATATAACACAAAAAAGACACTGGAGGTGTGTGGAGCATTGAATAAAGATTGTATTAACCAAATCATGCAAGCCTGTGTCAAATATTATTATTTTTATTAAGGTTTATAATTCATTTTTGGACTTTTTCCTACTTATCGTACACACTTTCTATTCCCTCTTTGTCATGTTTGTCATACAAGACCCTTCTTATAAAAAATTACGATACCCCTTCTAAATGACCAATTTCCCCTCTACATTACCCTTAAAAGTAAACATTAAATAAAAGCTTCTCATACTTATGGCTTTATGAGGGGTTGTAATTTACGGTACTTTCTTTATTTAACGATGTGTTCCAATGAGTCTATAAGGTATCATTTATAAATTACCTTTCGTAAGTGCATTCAGCTTCTCGTAAAAATACATTCTTTATTTAACGGGTCTCAGAACTCCTAAAGTGTGCTCTTTAGCATGTACATACATAATATGCAGGGAAACATAAAGATATCCTTTCTCCTTGCCTGTTCACACACACACACACACACACACACACACACACACACACACATATATATATATATATATATATATATATATATATAGTAGCGTTTTCCGACTCTATGGTTAATAAAGAATTACACAACTCCGACAGCTTGACTTCAGTGTCTTTTATTTCCTGGCAGTCCTCGCCACACCATCTAAGTCTTATATCGTATATATTAATCCGGAGATAAGCCTTTTAGAGTTCTGCTCCTCTCTGTCTGCAACTCGGAACTAACTAATCGGAGTAACAACTCCCTTATTTATACATAGGCAGATACTCCGACCCCGGCCCGCTTTACGGCAGGCCAGCGTCGGAGGATCTCCTCCGCCGACTACTATTGCCGACGTAACCGCGTTACTTCAGGACCGCTGGCCTCGCCGCCCCCACACCAGGATGGTTTCGGCTCCGCCAACGGCCCCTCCGTCTCCGCCACACTCTCCCCAACTAATCTATAGCCTTACCGGGAGAAAGAGTGTGATATTACCCTCCTGCAGAAGGGTTTCCAATTTTGAATAATCCTGCCACGCCATGGCCCCTGGGCGTTTAAGTAAATAGCTACACATAACACACACACACAAAATCCTACTTAAACCTCCTCTGTAGGCGGCATTAACTACTAAGTAAACCGAATCCGCCGTCCCCTATGCGGAGTATAACCATAACAACAACTTTTATACAATAATACGACGTCATTTCGTCTGGATCCGGCAGACATTCTCCGCCCGTTCGCCTCAGGCTGTCTTGTCGCCGCCCTCATTGGTTCCAGCCTTGGTCGTCTGCGCCGCCAACGTCTTTGGCCACCGCTGTCCGCAGCGGCTGCAGCATCCCTTCTGATCACGGCCATAACGGGTCCGGGTAACATGGACCAGTTCAATATCTCCATTGGGGAGAGTGTGAATGGAGGAAGATTGCAGTCCCCCGGGTATAACCCTCATCTCAGGTCCTAGGGTCCGAGGCTGCCCCAGTCGTCTAGAGTGTTCCTTGAGGGCCTCCGGCCCGGTAAAATCCGAATGCCATGGCATAGCCCCATCCTCCTCCGCCTCCTCGTCCCTATTGTCACCCGTTTTATCTCCTTGTTGATCTAGCGGCAGGCGGTGCACCTCCTCTACCCCCGCCAACCCCTCAGTGCTGGCGATTCCCCCTTCCCCCATATCTCCTATAGGTAATCCGGTTATTACAATCACTCGGTCTGTCTCAGTGTTGGGTAGGGGCTCCGGATCCCCAGGCCCTCCGACCACCGTCTCGACCCCCTCCGGCACCATCACCATGGTCTCCGCCCGTCCACTCTCCTCCCCCACTTCTACTTGCAGCAAGAATTCCCCCTTGGGCGAGCAAAGGACTAACCCGTCCAACCCCACAGTCATGGTTCGGGGGTACCTATCCAACTTGGGTAGAGCAAATAAGGTCCCCGGCTCTACGAGGGGGGTCTTCGGTACCTTCTTCTCCGCCTGTCCTTTCTCCTTCACCGGTGTCCCTACGGAACACGATTGAAATTTACTCATTAATTGGGCGGTACCCTCATCCATGGATCGGTTCTGTATGGCCTCCTCCTCCGCCTCTTTTAACACTCCCTCCAGGCTCAACTTCCTCGTAGACTTTCCCGCCCCTTTTCCTTTAGGGCTTTTACTTTTAGTTTCCATCTCTTTCCTCAGTCTTTCTTTCTCCGCCTCTTTGGCCTTCCTCTCCTCCTCCTCCTTTCTCCGCTGTTCCTCCTCCGCCTTCCGGCGCTCCTCAGCCTCTCTGGCCTTCCTCTCCGCCTCCTCTCTCTCTTTCCGTTTAATTTCTCTTTTCTTCTTTCGCTCCTCCTCCTTGGCATCGCTGAGTACGGCCAGGAACTGGGCTTTCAGTTTAGGGCAGGATTGGACGTATGCCGGGATGGCCACCTCCTCCGACTCCTCGCTGGTTTCATCCTCCCCTTCCACCTCCCCCGCCTCACCCTTCTCCGGCAGCTCAGGCGTCACGATTGTAACTGTCTTCAGGATGGGTTTCGGTTTGCTAGGGGAGGGTTTACTCATATCCTCATAGGAGGGCAATGTCTCGGGACTGGCACCGGAGAGGGTGGGTTTGGGCTTGTTGACTAGTTCGTAAGGGGGCTGCTTCTCAGGGCTAGAGTCCAGCCCATTTCCCCCTAGTCCCAAGCTCTCTCCGTCCTCCCCACTCGTGGCGGAGATGTCCTCGTAGGCAGCCGACTTTATGGAGGTTCGGGAGGTCGGAGTGTCCTTCTTGGTTTCCTCGTACTCCGCCTCCAGGGCTCTCACATTGACTTCCCCTAGAGGCACCTCCTGTTGCATTCGTAACAGAGTCTTGGTGGGGGTCTCCCCCGCCTGTCCATATCTCTCTACCAGTAATCCTATGACGAACTTCAGTTTCCCCGCCATTTCCTCGTCTATTTCCACCTCCCCCCCGCTCAGTAGAGGTGTCAGGTCGGGTATCCCCGTGGCCAGTGGCGGGGTGGAGGGTCCCGCTTCCTCCTCCGCCTGCCGCTCCTTACCCCGTGGGGATTGTCTCTTCCTCTTTTCCGCCGATTCCTCCCCCCCTCGGGCTCGAAGGCCCTCTTGACCCCCTTCCCTGACATACTCCGGGTGGACCTGACGGAGAGACAACTCTGGGGGGTGCTGGTCCCCTCCACGCGGAATCCCAGCAATTGCTCCAAGTATTTGGAGGCGACAGCAGCCTCCGTCTCCTCCTCCAACGTTATTCCCGGCGACGCCATGCCGCTGAATGTAGATCCACTGGGGCTGTCCCCCGCACCCCCTCCACCCGCCGAGGTGCCCTGCTGCGGCGGGGGGACCACGGGCTTGGAGGCGGCGTTTACCGGTTTCTTTTTCTTGGCCACCGCACTCCCCCTCTTCCTCTTTGTGGTGGTGAGCCTGACAGCTTCCTCCGGGCTAGCTGGGGCGGCCACGAGGCTACTGTCCGCCGAGGATCCTCCCGCCTCCGTTGCCCGGCCCACCGGTAGCATCCTGCACTCCTCCGGCGGCTGCCAGTCCTCCAGCTCTGGGTGGATACGCGTGATGTGTCGCCGGAGATCATCCACCCGGATCTTGGCTACCATGTACTCACACTTAGGGCACTGGTAGCCCTCTTGCATCTCGTCGTGAGTGCGGAGATGGCGGTTCATCCCATCGGATCTCATGAAGTACCACTGCTTGGAGTCCCCCCTTTTCCGGCAGATCTCGCACCGATACTTCGGCAGCTCCACCCCGTCCACCCACTCCGTGGGGACCGGCTTCTGGTCTCTGTTTTTGAAGACAGGCATTACTAGTTGTGGCGTTGTCCATAGGCTAACAGGAATTGAAGGGTGAGGCGGATAGCGCTCCCTTATATTCCCCCCGGTGGTCACGCCCCCTCCTCCTACTCCTCCAATCACCGTCCCCTGGGTCAGGCCACCCTCCGTCACCACGCCGTGGGAAACCCCCGATTGCATCATAGCCTTACTCCGCACACCGTTGTCGCCAGTGGCGCCTCCGCTCTCACGTGCCTGCTGTGAGCCGTGGGAACGTGATCCGCGGTCAGCCGAGGACCTCCGCCTACTATAGCTCCCACTCCGACTCCGGCTCTCCGAGTCCCTCCTCCCATGTGTGGCTGCCTCCGTCCGGGCAGACACTCCGTCCCTTCTGTGGCCACTAGTGGAGCGGCTAGAGGAGGAGTGGCCGGAGGATCTTTCTCTCTCCCTCCTCCTCCGCCGACTCTCCCTGTGTCTTGAGCGTGTGGAGCCCTCCCGGGAGTGGCTGGACACTGTGGAAGACACTTTCTTTGACCCTCCACCAGCATTTCTACCCTGACTCGATTCACCCTCGGGCCTTGTCCCTCTTAGAACCACCAACCGCGTGTCATCTCCGGCCTGCATTGTAGACTGACCGTTAACGGTCCTTCCCCCGCCTTTTATTGGGGAGAACTTGTTATGAGGGTTGCTTAGTGACTCCCGCCTCTCCGGCCCTGCTCCGCTAGGCGGCGCTCCGGCCGCCGGCCGGCCGGCCTCACCGCCCGCCGTCGAGGAATTTGGAGCCTGGCCTCCCGACCTCCCCTTCGTCATGGCTGTTCTGCAGCGTCCAACCCTCCTGGCTTCCCTCTCTTCGTTTTCATGGTTGTTGTAGATGGCTTCCTCGATCATTTCGTAAATAAACCATCTTTCCCTATGCTTCTCCCTGATTCTCCTCCGGCCAGGATCCGCCGCCCTCCTTAATCTTTCTGCCCTGACTTCCTCGTTTTGGCCATGGTTCCGCCTTCTGCGGGCCAACTCACTCTCATCACTCACCCCCTCTTCATCCGACTCGCCCATCTCGGGGAGGGACCATTCCTCGTAGGGAGGGTCCTCCTCTGGTTCTACCCCCCTCCAATGTGACATTTCGGCTTCTTTCTTCAACCTTTTTTCATTTTCCAGCCATACATCGCACCAGTCGCGGCCTTCTTGACTCATCTTGCTTTTGCAGCTCCTCCACTCCGCCCCAAGGTAAGTATCCAGTTGAGGCGCCAGTCTGACGGCCCGGGCTGCGCTGGTTCCGGCAGGCTTCGGTGCACTCCTCCGCAGACCTTCTTTCCGATTTCCTTTATCCGCTGCCCCTCCCTTACAGGTTTCAGTTATTTGATGTCTCTTTTTCTCTTTGCAGGTCAGCAGTTTCGCCTCCCGGTCAGCTCCAGTCCCCGGGGTCACCTGAACCAGCCGGATGGTGCCCCCTCCGGATCCTCCTCGTCTGAATTGTCTGAAGATAGGGGCTCGGCCTCCCTTGTTTCATCCTCCATGGGAACATCCTCCGCCGTGGCCCGCGCTGGGGCCAGTTTTAGGGCGTCGTAATGGACTACCCTGGTAGTTTTACCCTTTTTAATTTTATACACCGCCTCCCCTAAGCGCCCCACTATCTCCCATGGGCCTGTCCAATAGCTCTGGAGTTTAGGTGTCAGTCCCCTCTTCCGGAGAGGGTGGTAGTAGAAGACCCTGCCCCCGACAGGGAATTCGCCTGCCGAGGCTCTTGCATCATAGTTCCTCTGTTGCCTGCAGAGGGACCTTCCAAGGGCCTCCCTAGCGACGGAGTATGCTTTTGCCATGGTGGTTTGTAATTCGGCCACATAACCGACTCCTCCCCCTACATTGGGCTCCAGCGGGTAAACCAATTCCAGGGGGATGACCGTTTCCCGCCCCAACATCAGAAGATTGGGGGACAATCCCGTGGAGGCGTGTGCGGAGGAGCGATACGCCGCCATTACAAATGGCAGCCGCCGGTCCCAGTCCCGTTGGTCCTCCGCCACCACAGTCGCCAGCAGCATTTCAATTGTTCGGTTGGCCCGCTCCACCATCCCATCGCTTTGGGGCCTAAAGGAACAGGTTCTGGTCTGCCTGACTTCCAGTAAGGCCACCATTTCCCTGAATAGTCCCGACTGGAAGTTCTTGCCCTGATCTGTGTGCACCTCCGCCGGGGCTCCAAATCTACAGATGAACTCCTCCACCACAGCCCTGGCCACCGTGGGTGCCTCCTGGTTGGGTAAAGCGTACGCTTCCGTCCATTTAGTGAAGTAGTCCGCCGCCACCAAAATATATTGGTTCCCGGCGGAGGACAAGGGCAATGGACCCATCACGTCTAGAGCTATCCTCTGTAGGGGTAGTCCGGCACCCACATGTCCCATTGGTGCCCGGTGCGGAGGTGGAGCCGCCTTCCTCCGGACACAGGGTTCACAGCTGGCGCACCACAGGGTCACCTCCCTCCTGAAGTCAGGCCAGTAGTAACCTGTCTGGAGGCGCCGGATGGTTTTATTGCGGCCCAGATGCCCCACCAAGGGTTCTCCGTGGACCTCCCTGAGCACATCATTCCTGCTCAGGGTGGGTACAGCAATTTGGAAGCATCGTTCCCCCGCCGCACCTTCCCACCACCGGCCCAGTATCCCTTTTTCTATACTCATGCGCCCCAATTGGGCATGCCAGGCTCTCAGCTCATAGCCCCAGGTCCTTCTTTCCTCCTCTGTGGTGGTCGCCTCCCCGTTCACCCATGCTCTGACCCGAGTCAGCGCAGCGTCCTCCGCTTGGAGTGTGCCCCACTCTCTCCCTGCCGGCGGAGTGGAGTCCCCCGCCGCCGGAGGCGCCCCCCGAACCATCTCCTGGCATTGAGACCTTGTGAAAACCCGGCAATGCAGTAGCTCCTCCTCATCCTCTCGTCCACATTGCTTGCAGGGCTTCCTGGACAGCCCATCCGCATTCCCATGTAGTTTCCCCGGCCTATGCTGCACCACTATGTCGTAAGTACTTATAATCTGCAGCCATCGAGCCAGCTGGCCCTCCGGCTCCTTGAACTCCAACAGCCACCGCAGGGAGGCATGATCTGTTCGGACTACCACCCTCCTCCCTATTAGGTAATGCTTGAATTTCCTGAGGCCAAAGACTAGCCAGCAGCTCCCTCCTTGTAACGCAATAGTTACGCTCCGGCCTGCTGAGAGTGCGGCTGCCATAGGCTAGGACCCTCTCTACCCCCGTCTGCTCCTGGGACAGTACCACTCCGAGGCCTGTGTCACTGGCGTCGGTGTCTAAGGTAAGCTGTCCCTCCGCCTGGGGGAAAGCCAGGATAGGGGCCTCGGTTAGTCTCCTTTTTAGGTCTTGGAATGAGGCCTCGCATTCCTCCGACCACCGGAACGTCCTCCCTTTCTCGGCCAGCGCGCTCAGTGGCTTAGCCCTCGTAGAGAACTCAGGAACGAAGGTCCTGTAGTAGCCGGCTAGCCCCAGAAAACTCCGGACCTCCGTCACCGTGGTCGGAGTGGGCCACGACTGCACCGCCTCTATCTTTTCCGGATCTGTCTCTACCCCCGCCTCACTCACTTGGTGGCCCAGGAATAACACTCTGCGGCGAGCCAACTGGCATTTGGAGGGCTTGATTTTAAGCCCAGCATCCTCCAGCCTTTGAAGTACCTCCCCAAGCCGGCCAACATGTTCCTCGAAGGTGGCGGAGAATACGACTATGTCGTCTAGATAGACCAAACAAGTTTTCCACTGTAGTCCCCTCATGGCCACTTCCATCACCCTCTCGAAGGTGCCTGGCGCATTGCACAAACCGAAGGGCATTCTCCGGAATTGAAACAGCCCCCGGTGTGTCGTGAATGCTGTTTTCTCTTTATCCCCCTCCTCTATATCCAACTGCCAGTAGCCGCTGGCCAGATCCACTGACGAAAACCACGCAGCCCCCGCCATGGTATCGAGACAATCTTCCACTCTAGGCAGGGGATAAGCATCCTTCACGGTGGCGGCGTTGAGCCTCCGGTAGTCCACGCAGAAGCGAGTGGTACCATCTTTTTTTCTTACTAGGACCACCGGAGAAGCCCACGGGCTAGTGGATGGCTCAATCACTCCGGCTTCCAACATCTTCTCCACCTCCTCTTCTACCGCCTCTCGTCTATGGGGTGCCAATCGCCTCGGCGGTTGTTTGATAGGTGGATGTACCCCCGTATCAATCCTATGCTTGGCCAATTGAGTGTGCCCTTTGTCGCCCTTATGCCTCTGAAATGCCCCCAGGTGTTTCCTTATAAGCCGTGCAAGCTCCTTTCTACGGTGAGCCTCCGTCCCGCTCACTAACCCGTCCACCAAACGCTTTAGTTCCTCCGGCTCACCTCTCTCCACCATCCGGCACCATCCCTCTCCGGCCACTGTCTCGCCTCCGCCTCTGCACTCCACTCGTTGAATGGCCCCTAGCGTCATGTCTCTATATATCACCACTGGCTCAGGACCGGGATTGAGCACCCTGACCCAAGTTGCCCTCCCCTCGGGGCATACCAGCCCCCGCCCCACCAGGAAGCTCGGTTCACCCTTGTGTCCGGCCATCCCTTCAATCATCCCGTCGTCCCCCTGTTGCCAGGGTCCGGCTAGAGTTCCCTCTAGCATGGCCTCCTGTCCGGATCCCAGCACCGCCGCTCGGGTGCTGACGATTCGGCACACAGAATCCTCCTCTGTCCACACTAGGCGCCCTTTTGCTACGTCGACCATTAGTTTGTTGGTGCGGAGTAACTCCGCCCCCAGGATTCCCTCCGTCCCGGTGTCGCTGACTACGAAACGCACATTGATAGTGCGCCTCCCGATTTCCAGCTCTGTGTACACTTCCCCTTTTATGTCCATAGGCCGCCCATCGACGGAGTAGATCTTCTCCGCCGTTTCCCCCAGGCGTTCCCGTCCGCCCCACCTGCTCCACCATCCTTCGGAGACCAGATTAAGCGACGCACCAGTGTCCACCAGCAATTGGATGGGGGCCCCTGCCAGCCGACCCTCTACTATCAATCCTCCTCCGCCCCTCTCTCGGCGGCCCTGTATCACATTGATAGGCCCACTTCCCTCGACCTGTACTTGGCCTTTAGTATAGGTCGATTCTAGTTTCCCGCCGCCGGACTAGCCTGTTCGCTCACCGGCCTGGATGCCTCCTTGGCCTTGATATTTGGGCATTCTCGCTTGAAATGGCCTTCCTGTCCGCATCCGAAGCAAGCACCATTGCTTGGCTTTTTCTTCCTCCCCAACACCGCCGGATCATCCAGCCTTTGAACTAACCGCTCCATCAACTCCGCCATTTTGCTCATTTCCTCCTTGTTGGACTTGAGGTGTTCATTTACTGACGCATCCGCCGCCCGCACTTTGTGGATATTCTCCTGCTCCACTTGTAAGTACGCCTCCGCTCCCACCGCCGTCATTACTGCGGATTGTAAATCTTTCGGTGTTGACTGATACACCCACTGCCTGAGTGGATTGTCGAGGCACAATAGGAATCTATCGAGAGCTAAGGTGTCTGTCGTCCGGGCGTCTGCCTCCGGATATGCTAACTTAGTGTACTTTTTCAGTTCTTCCTGTAACTCTTGCAGTCCCTCCCCCTTTCGCCAAACCCTAGTGCGGAGGAACGCTTTGTAGATCTCTTCCTGATTAGTAGGCTCAAACCTTTCCACGAGTGCCCTTCTTAACTCCTCATACCCCTCCGGCGTGGCTGGTTTCCTTCCCGTCAACAATCTCCGGGCTGCCCCCGACAGACTCAGGCCTAGGAACATACCCGCCTCCTCCGGCTTCCATCCGTTTACTTTGACGCACAGGTCGAAGTGGTTGAGGTAGTCAGATAGGTCTGTGGTGCCATCATATTTAGCGGGTTTCACCACTGGCTTACCCTTTGCCTCCTTCTCCCCATCGGCACCTCCTCTCCAGCCGTCCTCCGGACGACCCATAACTCCTCTACCCTGCCGGAGATCTCCACCTTCCCCTACTTCGTCCTTATCCGCCTCCTCCGCACATCTCCCGGTTTCGGGGCGAACCTCGGCCGGTGCCCGCTTGCTCCCCTTCCTTGGGTTATTCATCTCCGCCTGCTCCTCCGGCCACCAAAGCACCTTTCCGCCATCGTCCCTTCCCGGGTTGAACCCCAGCCAGGCATTTGCATCACCCAGTTTTCCTTTAGGGTGCCTCAACCTCCAGGCCGCCGGTTTCTCCTCCCTCTCCCATGGCCACAGGTAGGGCTCCTTTTCTTTAACGCGTGGTTCCTCATATCCCGTGTCCGGTACCTCCTCCCGGGATGCTCTATCGGCGGGTTCTGCTTGTCTCTCCGGATTCATCTCTTCCGGCCTCACCACCCCTCTCTGCCGTAGCGTCACTTCCTCGTCCACCACTTCCAGCAAAACCCCTTTTTCCCGCTTAATCTCCTCCGTATCCCTCTTCTCCACAGGTAAGTTTATCGTTTCTGAAGCCTCCGCCATCTTCTTTCTCTCGTGGGTCTTAAAACACCGCTGTCACCAATGTAGCGTTTTCCGACTCTATGGTTAATAAAGAATTACACAACTCCGACAGCTTGACTTCAGTGTCTTTTATTTCCTGGCAGTCCTCGCCACACCATCTAAGTCTTATATCGTATATATTAATCCGGAGATAAGCCTTTTAGAGTTCTGCTCCTCTCTGTCTGCAACTCGGAACTAACTAATCGGAGTAACAACTTCCTTATTTATACATAGGCAGATACTCCGACCCCGGCCAGCTTTACGGCAGGCCAGCGTCGGAGGATCTCCTCCGCCGACTACTATTGCCGACGTAACCGCGTTACTTCAGGACCGCTGGCCTCGCCGCCCCCACACCAGGATGGTTTCGGCTCCGCCAACGGCCCCTCCGTCTCCGCCACAATATATATATATATATATGTGTGTGTGTGTGTGTGTGTGATTAACAGCAGGAGGACAGAGAAATGCTGTGAAATCAATGGCCAACAATTGAATTGGTATATAAAGTAGACAGGTAGTGTATGGGCATGGATGAAATGGTCATGGATGAAAAGGGATTTATTCCTGAGGCATATAATGTGTACATAGAGCTTCCATGATGGAGGGAGGAAGAGAGTAGGAACCCTGGGATTCAAATCTAGTTATACTATAGTCTGGGTGGTGGAGCCACTAGCTTATGTATGAGTCAGTCAGCAAGTCAGTAAGTGCTATGATCAGCCACTAAGTGCTGTACTGTTACAATGATTACCTTTTTGTATGGAAATGCTTGCCAGCATCTCCTCTAACATCAACATGTTACCTATACATGTGTATACAATCTATTATTCAGTCTACAGCTTAACAGTAGTTATGGAATTCCTTTGACAATTTATGGTCAATTTACCCTCATCTGACAAGTATGATCAAAGTTAATGCATAATATGATGAGCATATGTCTGCAGATATTCCATTATTGCAGAATGTACCCTTAAACATAGGTTAATCTTTTACATAAGGACAAAGAGTGACAAAAGTGCTATACAGCATTACAATTACCAACAGGTCATTATCGTTGTTCACTTTGTCGTATATTTTTTAATCGTTGTTTAGAAATGTAGTTATAGCCAAATGAAAAATAGTATCCCTTCGAATAAATGTATATCTTTTTTATTGCAGAGTGTCCACATGACCCAATCAGCAATGGATACCTTGTACGCAAACAGCACCACTGACAATGAGCACGTCATTCACACATTCCTCACTTCAACAACATCTGCTCAACAGAATCACAGCAGGATTCTGACAGCCTCCCAAGATGTCTCCACAACATCCGTCTACTATGAGGACCCTACAACTTTGGAAGGCATGGTGAATGGTATTTTGACTTTTAATTCAACAAGTAATGACAGTAATGTGTCTGAGCCTGAAGTTCCAGAAGCTTTCATGGGTGTCTATTTCACCATACGAGTCCTCATGTCCATTCTGGCTGTATTTGGGAATAGCCTGACCCTTGTGGCAATAATGAAATTTGAAAACCTACAAA
This sequence comes from Acholoe squamosa, assembly GCA_949317995.1. Lineage (NCBI taxonomy): Eukaryota > Metazoa > Annelida > Polychaeta > Phyllodocida > Polynoidae > Acholoe > Acholoe squamosa. The sequence continues at coordinate 24,827,833 of OX439046.1, forward strand.
ACACCACAAACATATTGGTAGCCAATCTTGCTGTTGCCGATATGATCACAGGCCTCCTGATGCCAGTCGTCATTATACACCATTTGCTCCGTGACCTTCCCATATTTGTACCAATATGTTTGGTGGAGAAGACATTCAGCCTCATCTCCATCCATGCCAACCTAATGTTCATCCTCTGGATATCTGTAGACAGATACTTTTACATTGCTCATCCACTGAAGTATGTCCTTTGGATGACCCCTGAGAGAACATTTGCACTCATTTTCCTGACATGGCTCTACATCTCAACTAACAGCGCCTTGGTGATGTATTTCGCCAATGTCCTTGTGATGGGTGGCACCTGCAAACTGGCACTGGTCATCAACCCAAAAGTCTATATCAGATATCTTGTTCCTCAAGTGTACATCTGTTTCCCTCTAACCATTGCCTGCTATGCTGCTGTTACAAGAATAGCTATCAAGCAGAGTAGGGCCATTGCGGCACTGAACCAACCATTTGACACTATTGAAGCTTCAATCAATCGTAGACAGAAGAAGACAGCAAAGATGATGTTTACAGTGCTAGCGTCTCATCTTCTGTCATGGTTCCCACAGACATGTCTTAGTGTCATCATTCAGAACAACAAGACTACAGTCACCTTGGGAATCGAGCTGGTAACAACAATCATCTTCTACACTAACAGTTTTCTAAATCCGTTCATTTACGCCTGGAAGAGCAAAGAGTTCAATAAAGCATTCAGGAAGCTTTTGAAGATACCTAACCAGGTAGAACCATATCCAGGACAGGAAATGTCCTGAATATGTCACCAACTGATGAAGGAGTGGTGGGGGTTGGTGGATTTTCATCCCTGCATGCCAACGATCGTTCCATCTCCCTTGCAACAGAGCTCCAAACTAGCAGGATCCTCATCCTTCCTTCCTTCCTTCCTTCCTTCCCCTTCTGTCCTTGGTACCATGTAGTTTTTTTTATATAGTTATATTACTATTATGGTTGCCCTTAGCTTATGACTAAAACAGTGATGAAAGGTCCCATAGCGTTAAGGTCCAAATGTCATCAGTGTTGCGTGCCTGAGGCAGGTTACAAAGTGTCAATAAGGGAACCACTATGATAAAAGATAACAGTCACCTCATCTAGACCTATGACCTTTGACATTTTTAAAGGTCATTCACTCAAGTCCTGTGATATGATTACCTCACCATGTACAGCCACAAATTACCTTATCGGTAACATTATTGTGGTCAAATTTATACCCCAAGTCCCTGATATTTGACCTTTGCCCTTTGACGTATGACCTCAAAAATCTTGAAATATCATCCATTTAAGTCTCTAATCTTAGTTGTATACCAAAATGTATAGACACAAATCATATTTTCGGGTGCAATATTTTATCTTTAATTTATTATTGTAGGGGTATGGTATTTATATTATTACACTTGTACGTTCATGCACCCGTGAGACTCAGACCTAGGTCTTCGGGTGTGGTGGGGGAATCCGGATGGCAGGTGGCAGCACCTGCCTCTGGCTTCGTTTCCACTACATCAGGGGGCCTACCAGTCATCCGCCACACGTCACGTGGCAGGTCTGAGTTTCGCGGGCTTTTCCCCTATATAAGGGCGGTTCCACCCCCATACTCTTCAGTAGTGGTGGTCTTAACCACTGCTCAACCTGGTAAGTTACCTGAAAGGGTAACCAAATGCTCTGGCAGCATGTAGTCCTTTAAGGCTGTGATCGTATGTGACGAATGCTTCTGTAATAAAAGTCGGTTGCCTACCTGGAAACTTCTCCTCTTTTCGTTATGATTTAATCTAACTTATTGAGTCGAATCACAACACTACATTATGATTAAATCGTATTTTCAAACTTTTTATTTTCATCAGTGATTTGCCAGGTCCGCCCCCAAACCCATTTGTACTCAGACCAGGGCTGTAATGTACTCAATATATACTTTCCAGTGGTACCAAGAGTCTGCTATCCTTTTGTTAGTGTCAGGTGGTCAGGTCATATACCCCCTGCTGCTGCAGCACTATGAGTAGATTCCCAGTGCTTAGAAACACTCATTCTCATTTTCAGTATACCTACTGGGTACGGTGCACTAATGATTATTAATAAAATCTTGCTTTGAATGTTTTCCTGCGGTGTTGTCAATGCCAGACCTTCACCACACAGGTGTATTCAATCTTCTTGAATGCTTATTCTCAGGCGCCCTTCCATCTTAAGCAACATTGTCCATGGAAATTAAGCTGATGCTATTCCAAATCCTGCAGAATTATGACTCATCAACCCATGGTTCTTATTTAGAGCCACATATAACAGACCATTGTTATCATCACTTTGACTTAATGAATCACCAGATTGTCATGTTGTGCCTGCACTTTCCTCTATTATCGCTCAAGGGGAAGGCCTACATCTCAGCTCATCTTGACATTTCCATTCAACATTAGTGATTCCTAGAAACACAACCACACACTCACCTGATTTCCACTTCCTGTTAGACAACAAATTCTTGTATATATCCAAAAAGTATGTTTGAACATGGCTGAACATTTTGACTTCCATCACTGCATTTTGTTATGAGTTCTTGGCAATTCTGTTTTGGGGGCCCAGACATACTCATGCCCACCTCCTTTATGATTGTGGGGGGGAAGGCTCAGGCCCCCTGGTCCCCCTTTTCCGATGCCCCTGTATATTGCATGATGATTACCTGATATTAGCCCTATTGAGTACATTATGTAAACAACTGCAGTTCTATAATCAAGAGTATCCCATTCTTGGTTGAAGCTTATTCCATTCTATTGTGGATTTGTTATGATAATGCAACGTAATTTATTTCTGTTGTAACTGTTTAAACCGTCCCAGATGATAGTTGACAAACTTGAAATTGATTTTCCTGGTTTTCAGGATGTGCACCTATTACGTGAACTGTATGTTCAAATCAAAGCAATTGACAATAAAAATGAGTTGACAGAAAATGCTTGATAAAATTACCTTTTTTCCAAACCCATTTGGGTAATATATCACGACCTATTGATCGAACAGCGGTTTCACGGAAGACTGCTGATGTGTATGTGAAAGACTATGCTATGTAAGACATATTGAATCAATCTCTTGAAGTCAATAGCATTAATGTATACATGTAATATAATGTGCATGTTAATAAAGTATGTTTTCAAGCAATTTCTCTAAGGAGTTTTCTTTTCCTGTTATAGCATGTAAACTAGGCATTTATAGTCTGGAATTAAAGTTGCAGTAAATATCTGTGATAAAAGTAGATTGAAGTTGCAGGAAAGTTTCTAATGCATGAAGTCGCATGATATAAAGGTTTGAAGAGAATTAGGTGTTCCCATTTATTAAAATGGAATTTAGGCATTGCTTAAAGTTGTCCATGCAGTACATAGATCTGTGCAAGAAGAAACTTAAAGTTGCAGGAAAAGTGATAGTCCTGCTTTCATTGGAACCTGAGTTAAAGCTGCAAGGTACACAGGTAACAATATTAGGCTGAAATATGAAGAAAACATTGGTTATCCCACTTGTACATAGATGGGTCATGGGCTACAGCAATATATCTGGGCTAAAAGAAGGTTAAGGGCCGGGGGATTAAGGTTGCAGGAGAGATGCTAGTTCTACTTTCAAGAGTTTGTCATCAACTTTCAGTATTGAGTCAATGGTTTCCTTGGAAAACGCGATTTTAAAGGTCACAGGGTGTATCACCATAATGGACGATCCACTAATGACCTACACATGCATTTAGGATGTCGCTGCATAACATATCGTGAGTAAGGCTTAATTGGGAGACACATAGTCAAGTATACATTTTCTTAAATGCCTAAGTCAGTCACACACATTTATAAATGCTAATGGTTGGACACACAATGAGTAAATCAGATTACAAAGAAAATATGAATCACAATGTCTCAGGTCATTACCTATAATTCCTCTAGCCCCTGAAATTATGATATATAAAGCATTTGCTGTCTGAATTATATAACCATCCCCTATAAATCATAAACGATGTGTAGGGGCCGGCATCTCCGTGTATATATTAGTGCGGCTCATCCGAGAGATGTGCTCATGTGGTGCTTGTTCCTTCTATGCCAACCAGGTGTCGCTTCGCGATACCCGTTTGATACAAGAGGGGGCAGCACAACGCCTCACATCCAGCTCCTACTAAGGAGCTGGATGATCCGCAGAAGGGGACTGGACCTGGTCCAGTCCAGACGTACAGTTAACTTCTTAATAAAAGCCTACCCGAAAAGGTGGGAAGTATAAAGGGCTTTGCCCAACCTTCACTACTCGTGTTGTGTGATACATCTAGTATTAAGCGAGCCTAAGAGCCACCCAACATAAAGACATAATACGAACCGTTACAGATGTATCAAATTTACCAATTTGTTATCTCTTAGGGTATAGTAGTTGTGTATATACTAGCTATAGTAGGCCTACTTTTCCTTCATATTGCCTTAAAATGTACAGGCATACATTATCCCCTACATTATGAGGTGATCATTTCGATTATCATTATTTATACTGATTGACTTTTTGCTGTTGAACTGCACATGTGCCACATTCATTGAATCATGGCATTGATTATTATTGAAAAGTTAAAGGTTTAACGCTGTATATATTAATTGTGCTCTATCTTGACATGTAAGGTTATTCAGGTGTACCCTGAACTATATACACCAGTGGGGTGTTTCAGAAGCCAGACATGATAATGAACATTAAATATCTGTTTCTAAAACTGTTAGATTCTAAACTTACAACTGCAACCATTATCATCTCTCGCCAGTCATATAGTTATAGACACAGTAAGATAATGATAATGCTTTAGAAACACATGTAGTTATATGCCTACAATCACTATTAAAACTGCTATCATATCTCCTTATGACCGGTTGTAAACATTACCTGCTTCTGAAACACCCCACTGAGGGCGCCACTGGTGCACTTATCTCTCATGCATGTACATGTGAAGAGGTTGGTTCCAAAACCCAGAAGGCCTGGAGCTTATATATCTGTAGTGTTTTCAAATCTTTACCAGAATTACAGACTCTGGACCGTCACAAAGTATACTTTTCAGAAAAAAAAATAAACTGTAGGCTTTCGAAAAAACAATCTCTTCTTTAAAAATGGCGTTTTCCCCCTTTTCTTTTTCTGATACGTTTTGCGTTTTGGGCTGCATCCATCAGCTTTGAATCATCCGTTTTATTTATCATTGCTTTCTATGGGGAAAACGGATGAAGGGAGGAGGGTGGTCCATCAGTGGCCAGTGGATGCTGCCCTTATGGTGACCTCATACGACCTACAGCAATCTTACAACTATCAACTGCCTATGGTCAGCGGTCAAGATATTGCTAATCTAAAATCCTCTGTTTTTGAACATTGTATCGTAAATGATGGCCCTAAAGATGCATTATATTCATCATAGATGTTTTATTTCACAAGAACTATTTTTTAACTCAATGACATTTCTTATATGATGGTACATGGGCAGCGAGCAATTATCTCCTTAGAAATGTTATGAACTTTGTTTCATTTTGTAAATTTTGTTTCATTTTGTTAACTATTGTTTTGTTCTTAAATTTTCTTTTGGCGACAAGAGTTGGCGACCACCCCTCAGTAACCATCGCTCAGCGATTCCTTTAACTCACCTACACTACATGGTCTGTCCATGCACGTTTGGTTTAATTCTCAATCAGACGCGATTAGCTTGGATCAGTCTGTTGCTATGAAAGTTGGCATGACCATTGATCATGTGAATCAACTGTCCTTATGATCAAAGCTGCAGTTTCTCAGCATTGCATTTATCGTAAGCAACAATAATAGAAATCTTGCCTTGTATTTTCCGCAGGCAGATCCGCAGACAGTTGTATTGCAGCATTTGTGGTTTGTCCATAGAGTTAGCTGGCATAATTTATAATAATTATGAATGTGCCCCTTTGAAATGTCATAATTTTCGCCAAGATCGAACATTAAATCTTATCTCAAAGCAGTGACTTTATTCAGTTTACTTTGAACCAACAAAAATAAAGCAAGAAAAAGAAAAGATATAAAATCTACCACCCCAACATATCAAATGTCACATAATATCAAATAACTGAATTGTACCCGGCCACTTGTGTCATTTAGTGAATTGCCACCTGATGTCAAGCATTCAGCACAGCTTTTTATTTACTTTCATTGATCAATCAATCATTTTACCTGGATATTTTAGAGGTGAATGTCAGATCGTGAACACAATATTAAGGATGACGTAGGAGGGCGTTCTTATTGCATTCCCTAATTCTACAACTATTGTCCACCCTTTCCTAAGTCAGATCTGACCTAAACGTCTTTCATAATGATAAATAAGTACCACACCTTATAAGGGCGTTTCCTTACTTATAAAACGGCGGTGCTCCACCCAGGTCTATCCCGCAGAAATGTGCTGACCTAGATTGCAAAAATGGTGTTTAAAGGCAGGTGTGTTATGTATTTATTCTTTCGTTTGCCTTTTTTATGAGAACTTAATGCCGAACGGCTGTTGTACAGATCAAGTGACAAAATGTAGATCAACTTTTATTTTGCCTTGCATCTGGTGGATTTAATCCTGTTGGTAGTCCCACTTAGGATATTTCTTAAAAGGGTTACACATTGGACACATCAATATCGCCGATGATATGCAGCTGGAGCCATATTCCACACATATACACCTCCTACATTTGGTATGTATTTATACTATGTTATAAGGAATTCAAATCTATGAGACTATTGATAAACTTGTCAAATACATGATTTGCTGAATTCACGCAAACATTGCCTGCAGAATAGGATAATATAATAAAGGATATGTTACCAGGGTAAATAAAAGCACATCCCAGCTATGCCCTGTATGATTTGTTCAAGCTACTGAGCTAATCTTATGCATGAGGTGCATAAGATGTATGTGGGGCATTCACCGTATTCAAAATTCAGCCGATAAAGGCAACAATTTATTATTAAACATTTTTTGGGTATTGGGTTGTCAGTCTAACTAAGTAACAGTGGAAGATCTGCCCATTATATTCTTTCTTGATTGTTCCTTTTCTCCAGGTTATTATTATCATAGAACTTAGAGACAATGGATATTGAGAACCGAAGCAGCATCATTGGCAGTGAGCAGCTCATCGGTACTTTGCCCAACATTGAACTTTCAGCCACTTCAAGTGCTGCTCAGCAGAACCTGAGCAGCATCCTTACAGCATACCAAGATGCCTCAACAACAATTGTCTCCAATCCAAACACCACCATGATCCAAGACATGATGAATGATATCCCAAGCATTCTGAATCTCAACACAAGCAGCAGTTATAGTAATATCTCTCGTCCTAATATTCCAGAGGCCTTTATGGGCATGTATTTCACCATACGGGTCCTCATGTCCCTTCTGGCTATATGTGGTAATGGGTTAACAATTGTGGCAATAATCAAGTTCAAATCATTGCAAAACACCACAAACATATTGGTGGCCAATCTGGCAGTTGCTGATATGATCACAGGCCTCTTGATGCCAATTGTTATTTCTCATTATCTTCTTAGTGACCTGTCAATGTATGTGCCCATGTGTTTGGTTGAGAAGACATTCAGTGCCATCTCAATCAGAGTCAACTTGATATTTATTCTCTGGATTGCTGTTGACAGATACTTCTACATTGCCTATCCACTTAAGTATGTCTTGTGGATGACAGCTAAAAGAGCACTCAGTCTCACCTTCTTAAAATGGTTCTACATAGTAGTAGATTCTACCTTGATAATGACCTTTGTGAATATTCTCGAGATGGGAGGCACATGCAAATTGGCACTTATCATCCACCCAACAATTTATAACAGATATATAAATCCCCAATGCTACATCTGTTTTCTGGTGACCATTGCCTGCTATGTTGCTATTGCAAAAATTGCTGTTAAGCAAGGTAGAAGTATAGCTGCCCTAAACCAACCATTTGAGACCATTGAAGCTTCCGTCAATTGTAGACAGAAGAAGATAGCAAAGATGATGTTCACAGTCCTAGCATCTCATATAATATCATGGGTACCAATTGCATGTCTGACAATAATTGTACAGAACATGAAGACTAGTGTCACCTTGGTTATGGAGCTTGTGACAACAGCAATCTTCTACACAAACAGCTTTTTAAACCCTATGATTTATGCATGGAAAAGCAAGGAGTTCAATGTGGCCTTCAGGAAGCTTTTGAGAATGACTGATAATGTGATCGATGCTCCAGGTTAGAAAGAACATTTAATACCTTAAAAGGTTTTATAGGGGCTAATAAATTACCAGAATTCGGTCTGGCTGTTCTCCCATCTGGACCCACATTTTATCCTCCTTTGATACAAAGATGTCATGGCGGCGATTAGTAAGATTATCTTAGTGGACCATAATAGCAGAGAAAAAGACATTCATTTCAATGTAATATGATCAATCTGTCTAAGAAACCAGTCATCCTTATATTATTTTGGTGAAACCACATAGTAGCCATGTGGTGGGGGAGGGAGGGTGAAGGATGATTTTACATATAGGATCTATTCTGTTCTGTTGGAGGGCAATTTCCAAGTACCAGATAGCTTCACAACTCGAAGTATACTTGCTTTGCAGCTCATAGAGACTCCAGATACACTCAGGTTTTAAGCTTATCTTGTGCCAGAAGGGAAATGGGGAAAATTTCTGTTAGCATTGTCTCAGCAACCTAGTGTCAGGAACAAATTTACATTAATCTGATTTCTATTATTATGCCTGGGAACATTGGACAAGGTGACATATACAGAGAGCATAGCAGACAAAAAATAGTCATACTAAGTTTAAACCAAGAACAAGAAAGCAAACTCTGGGCATAGTAGTAATACTACAGTGCCAATTTGTATATCGTCTAACAGTACCATTAAAGGAGAAAAGTAGTATTAAAATGAAATGGAAGACAGTTTGCCAGTGGTAATACCACATGTCACACGTAGAGAGAATACATAGCAATCAAAGGCAGTGGTAATACCAGCTTTCTACCAAAGATCCTGATAATCCTGTTATGATATTTATAGTAGTGGTAATACCAGGTACTGACCTCATATGTGCTGCAATAAACATATATGATTCATCATCCAGTGGTACCATAGTGGCCTGTTTAAGCGCCCCGGCGCTTATAGATTTCAACCTAGCTCTAACCCAGGCCCTTATTCAAAACAGGCGCTTATTCGAGACTTATATTACAGTGAATATTTCAATTTCAATTCTACTGTACCCTCGGCGCTTATTCAAGACCAGCACTAGTTCAAAGGCCCGGTGCTTAAACAGGGCACTACGGTAATACCAGCTGAGTACTACATCTCATTTGAGATAGATGTATGCTAGTGTCTAGTAGTGCTAATACCAGCTATCTAGCCCATGCGATGTGGACTAAGGAAGTGAATTTGCCATAGGACACAGGAATGGCACTCAGGCGTGTCTTAGCAAACAGACGTGACCAAGTGCCAGAACTGGATCCAGAAATCGGGTAGGAGAATGAGGCTATATATATAGTATAGAGTCCGTCACTCTTGCAGCCACCATAGTGGTGCCCACTGCTTGACAGTAGGCTCAAAGCAGAGTGGGTACATTGTACTTTGCATCCAGCACTAAACCCCATGGGCTCACAGCACAGTGGGTACTACACTGACTCACACTTTTCTACCCTTCTCTCCATAACCTCTGCATGGAGAATGACTCAAGTTGGCACACGTGGAGGTGACTGCTAATGTTTTGGAAACAGCCACCTGAATATGACCATGTAAAGTGAGGTTCCTATAATGAAAAGTCACGTATCATCTTTTTAGAAACACCCTCCTGAATATCCAGGATAAAATCTGGTCCTATTGCGGTAAAACGTACCGTAGGTTCATTGTCAGATTTTAGTCATTGTATGTTGTTGTTGTTTATTTCATTGTACATTTTGGATGTAAAGGTGTGTCTCTCATTTGTATGCTAGGTCATTTGAATGATTGATGTATGATGAAAGAAAATAATTACAATATTCAAATGATAGTACTCATGACAGTTAGACAAGTAGTGCATATAATAAAATTATCAGTGGGGAGAGTAAAACTAGTCGCTTCAGTGATTTTATCTTGTACGACTTATTCAGCCCATGGCTTGGATGACTTTAATGGCTGCCCTAAAGAACATTCTCTCATATTGCTTATAACAAGTTTGTACATTTGAGACCTGAGAAACTCTATGGGTGGAAAATGAAGAGAGCCTGTTGACTATTAAGATGTATACAGAGGAGGTAAATCGCAGATGTGCTAACATTTCTTTTCTTTCTTGTAATTGTGTCTGTTTCAGTAAGGTATAGAAATGGACTGCTATTGAAGTTATAGCTTAATTTTGCACAAAAAAAGCAATGTGAAAAGAGTCGTCTGTAAAGTGTAATTGCTTGTCAAACCTAGATTTATGTGTACAACTGAAAAACACAATTATGCTCTTAACGCATTATATCCTAGTGTAAATACTAATAATGCAATAAAATAATTATAGTTTTGCGGAAAGATAAACAAAGAAATGTAATGTTCTCACCATACAATTGGATCTAGAGGGAAGTTTTTAGGCCTGTCTTCAGTTCTAAGTTCCTTATTTAAGTATCCAACACATTTATGGCAAACATTCTCCTTTAGAATAACTGGGTCATTTCCATGGCAACCAGAAATTTTCATATTATATGCCAATTTTCTAGGTTGCCATGGCAATGAATCCTTCATTTGCATTCCATAAATGGAATGTTTTCAGTAAATATTTTTCAGTGTTTTACTCATACACTGTCCCCTGGCGGCCAAAAGCAGAACAAAAAAAAACCCTGGATGCACGTTCTCTCCAGATGGGTTACATGATTCTTCTGGGGTCATGCATTGTATACATGCAAATAGAAAGTTATACACTTAGGACAATTTCCAAGCAATAGCTTCCGAATTGGTTCAATATCCCGTATACATTAGGGACAGAATTGATTCTCACTGACCCCGATACCTGCATATCTCATGGTCATACTTCAGTGCACACATCAGCCAGTCTTCTGACGCTTGTCGAGGTGTTCTGAGTATGGCCGAGGGATCAATGCTGGTTTGTAAGGCCACCCTCTATTGGTCCTCCCCAAGTGGGTCAATGTTGATCCCCAAGTCAACTTACTACACTCCCAAGCATATAGTTAGTGACTGGTACCTAGCCAGACCTGGCTGGGTGGGAAGGGGGTGGAGGGAACAAGCTAAGGTGGTGTAGTTAGCTTTCGAGGTCACCCCTACCCATAATGCACTGGATCTATTCAGAAAACTACACCGAACGCCTCGCTTGTGTATAGACTAAATTCTGCACCCATGAACGGAAAAGTAAAAAAGAAAAGTAGAAAAAGGTAAAGGAAGAGTAATTATCAAAAGTTCCACTAATGGCCCATACATCTTTTCAGGATTGTACCATGGAAAGCCCCATAGAAGAAGGCCTCATCTTCCACAGCCCCATGCTAAAGGCCCCCCAGGCCTAAGGCCCCAAGGTCCTAAGGCCCCAAGGTCCTATCACCCCAATTACGTCATAATTACATCATAATTACATCATTCTTACGTCATTCTTACATCATTCTTACATCATAGGTTGCAGGGTCCTTAGATTACGTCATTCTTACATCATTCTTACGTCATTCTTACATCATTCTTACGTCATTCTTACATCATTCTTACATCATTGGTTGCAGGGTCCTTAGATTACGTCATTCTTACATCATTCTTACGTCATTCTTACATCATTCTTACGTCATTCTTACATCATTCTTACGTCATTCTTACATCATTCTTACATCATTCTTATGTCATTCTTACATCATTCTTACATCATTCTTATGTCATTCTTACATCATTCTTACGTCATTCTTACATCATTATTACATCATTCTTACATCATTCTTATGTCATCAGGGGAGTATGTTGCTGAAAGGAAACCATGCAGACATGAGCATTTGAGCATATTTTCAGGCTTGGTTGCTATGCAAAGCTGCTGTTGCTAGGCAACCACACCACTAAGCAACAAAACAAAAGCAGCACTGTATTCTACTAAGCTGATTTATAGGGGGTAGGACCCACCAGATACTTTCTAGACTGCACATTTATGTAATTCAAAGTGACATCTGAATCTATTGTCGGCCATTTTGAATTTCAGCCATATACAGCCTCGTCATTAAATTTTATAAAGTAGAAACATGAATATTCTTAATCAGCACTCTTTTTAGCATAAGAATCAGGAGAATTGATAAAGATTTAGCATGGAAAAACATCCATTTACATAAAGAGGGAGATTATTGAAATGGAACAGCATCATATTGGCTCAAGGTAGTGTCTTTGCGTCCAAGGCAATAACGTGTGTCATAGTCATCAAGGAATTCTGTGATATGTCTCATATTACTCAGAAAGGTTTGTCCTACATAAATCATGTTAGATATTGAGCTTAGATGGGGATAAGGGCAAGTTTTATACATGTATCTGGAGCGCGTTTAAGATTTTCAGTAAAAAAAAGGAACTTTGTAATTTCAATCTTCCGTCTTCCCGACTGTCTGGTACACTCAAATCTGAGCTTAAAAACATATATGAGGGCTTAATGAAAAGCTGATTATGTCTTCTTTCCGACAAGACCAATAGCTTCAGGATCCAGACAAGGTAAGATAGTCTTAGAGCTTGGGGATTGAGCATATCCCTTGAATAACATGGTACAAAAATTGACCCAAAAGTGGTCTGAACCCGCACATGGATAATGAGCTAAAACCGGTAGTGCATCCCAAGATAATCAATGTTAACATCTTGAATCTTGTTCAGGGGACCCTAAGGATCAAAAAAATACCCGTCGCGTTGGGATGTGGGGGGGTGCATGGTGGGCCCTATCAGCCCCCGGCCTATAACTACATTGATGTATGACGTAAGTATGATGTAAGTATGACGTAAGTATGATGTAAGTATGACATAAGTATGATGTAAGTATGACGTAAGTATGACGTAAGTATGACGTAAGTATGACGTAAGTAGGATGGAAACTGCACCAGATGATGTAAGTAAGACGTAAGTATGATGTAAGTATGACGAATAAATTGGATAGGGGAGGTAACTAACAAAATGGTATGATGTAAGATAGGGGAGGTAATGGATGATGTAAGAATGATGTAAAAATGATGTAAAAATGATGTAAGAATGACGTATTTGGTGCTGAATAGGTATGGGGCCTTACGACCAGGGGGCCTTAGGACTTTGGGGCTTTCGTTAGGGGGCCTTCATGGATGGGGCCTTGGTGAATGGGGCTTAGAGGCGTAATCCCCTTTTCAGCAGTACATTGGAGGTACTAGCAATAGTTGAAGAGTTGCTGTTTTTTTTTTAAACACAATAAATCCCACACCTGTTTTGTTCCAAATTGTTAGAAACTTTACGGAAAATATTAATAAATCGTCCGAATACAATATTCAAGGAATTTATTTAGCTAGAAAACTAAAAAAAAAGTCAAGAGAAGACAACTCTAGGGTAACTGCACTGTACCCAGGATTCTATTTCATTCTAAAAGTGGTCGTATTCAGAACCTAAAAAAGAGTGTTTCCCCCATAATTTAACACCCACTTATTGACATTTGGTTCTCATGAAAACCATTTTTATTTATATAAAGGCCATAAAAATTCTCCATTGTGAAATCAAAATACTGATTTCCTTTAAGCATTCAACTTGTCAATTATACAAAAATCATTCTTTGCAAACGAGAACACATTAACAAAGCCACATCTGGCAATGTGGTTTACACTTCTGTAGGGAGCCATTCCACCAACATCTCCAGAGCATGGAGGATTTTGTGAGACATCGCGCTCTGTAGGGGGTTTAATGCCATCATGATACCCTTTTACCTCAAACCAGCTTTGTTCAGTCTCTGTACAATCCATGTTGAAGTCCACCATCCAGTAGTCATCACCATACCTGAAATATACCATGGAAACTATAGTGACTGTACCACACAGTTAAGTTCAATTGAGGGGAATTTCTTAGTTCGTTTTAATTAGGCCTAGAAAAGAGGGAACGAACATGAATTTCTGAAAGCATTCTACAATAAAACTTTTGGCCAATAACAATAGATAGCTGGGTGATACTGTAACACGGTTATTGTGATCGACCACTTTATAGTCATTAGTAGATAATCAGTTATTTGAATAACTAAAGATACCCTTACTTATTGAGAATCTGATATCCTGGGAGGAGTCTGTCATTGGTTGTCCATACGGTCGGTGTACCATGGGCTGGACGGCCTTTGTAGCTACCCTGTATACAAAGGGAAAAGTGTGGTATCTGAATATACTAAATGATGACGGCAAACAAGTTTTATATTTTATTTTATTACCTGATATAAGACATCAAAATGATATGAATAAGAATAAAATCTAATTGTTTAGACAATTTAATTGTACTTTACCCACAATAAAGGAAATCAAGTAGCATCACTAGAATAACATGTTAGTATCACCACTTATTATGGTATGACTAGTCCAGCTAATCTTATTAATCATACTATAGTAATTACCTGTCCTCTCTGTGCCCCATACCAGTCCAATTTGGTGTCACCCACTCTCCAAGCATTGTATTCGTCATAATGAGGGGTTGTGCCCAGACTATTATGCTTAATGTCTACGGCACACATACTAGACTCCGCATCCCTAGTACATCCTAATTGAAATTGAATACACATAATTATAAATCTAGGATTTGTGGAGTTACTTCTACTAGTGAGCATTAGAGTCATCTAACAATTCACTCGATTAGATGATTATTTCATAGAAAGCATATTCATCTATACTACAAATATGTAAATATGAAAAAGATAGACTTGTAGGACTTGTAGACTTGTAATCACCTACATCTAAAATGTTTCTGTAAAAACCGTTACCTTCTCTCCTTTCATGCCCAATACCTCCAATTATGAAGAAGGAGTTCTCTGCTTTTGCGATTGCCTTAAAGAAAACCACAGTTCTCTTCCAGCTAGAATTCACAGTGGGGATTGGGGTCGGCATTGCAGTTGGAGACAAAGTTGTATACGTGGAGAGTTTATCAATGATACACACATTGCCAACTTCCCAATTGAAGACATTCAAATAACCGCATCTTGCAAGGTGATTGACACTTTTATAAGGTGCCATTCCACCAGCAGTCCCACTGCACGGAACATTTTGGGACATATCTCTTTCTGCTGGTGGTTTCAGGCAATCTGCATAACCTTTAAATTCAAACCAGCCTTGTTCAGTCTCTGTGCAGTCCATATTGAAGTCTACCATCCAGTAAGCATCTCCATATCTGTGATAATAAATTTGAACCAACAGTCAGACATGTTCAGGTTAATGTTCATTTCATAGAAATGTTATTGTCTGCAATATTAACCAAGTGGGTGCAGATAATTTATCATTGTTGTAATAGCATTGATCATGGTTGATCAATGCTATTTCAGTGTTGATTCAATGTTCTGTGCCCACTTGGAAGTTGATATTCATGATATCGTTATAGTGCTGACCAGTCCGACAAAAGATGTTTGTTAACATGATTGTGTTAAATATGCAGCTTGGTTTAGTGTGGTTAGAATCATCAACTATAAGTAGCACCCTTCAATGGCACACATTGTTTTGATTCTGCCATCTATCAGTATACTAACGTGTTTAATGGGTGGTATCCTGGGTGGAATCTATCATTGGTTGTCCATACACCAGGTGTTCCATATGGGGCAAAACCTTTGTAAAAACCCTAAAGTAGAGATAATAATTTTGCTTTACAATAAAGTCCAGACCATTAAACTCACATGGGTATCAATAGATGCATGCTTTCCCTGTTGTTCACATAATCTTGTTTAACACTATGATATTTCATGAAGTTAGGATAATGCTTTTAACACACCTATGTCATCTTCGCAACAAAGGCCCATGAGAGTATCAGCATCACTTGTTTTTGTACAAGAACAATAATTCTGATTCATTGCCATTTATGATGGAGATTGAAGGGCCAAATAATAATAACTGATTTCTCCAGTAATAAAATGGCATCAAAAGGGGTAATATGTTTGAATCATCTTTCTGTTGCACAAAGCCTTTCATTTCAAGGCCTGTTCTTTGCAAATGATTGTGCTTATCAGTGACAATGGGTACTACCTTTATAACTTATCCTGTTTATCAACCCACCTGTCCTCTCTCTGCACCATACCAGTCCAACTTAGTGTCACCAACCCTCCAGGCATTATAGCTGTCATAATGGGCTGATGTGCCTAACTGGTTATGTTCAATTGACAGGGCACAGAGACTGGTTGCTGCATCTCTTGTACAACCTGAAACAATAATAATTATGTGAGAGGTTTACAGTGTGGCAGGAGGACAAGGGTAATGAATTCATATACATTTTTCTTCTTTCTGGTGTGTAACATGATTGAAGGAAACTGTCAGTTTGACGTTGCAATTTTTTGGATGAACACCAATATAATCCATCATAATGATAAGAAAAAAAATATCTAAGGAGTGCATATAACAGTTCAGATGTTTCAAGGCCTAGTGGAGGCTGGGTAGGAAGTAATACTTATTAGGTTATACCTTTCCTAATCTCATGTCCAATTCCACCAATGAAAAATAGGCTCTCTCTAGGCTGGGTTGGTGCTTGAATAAGGACAACAGTTCTCTTCCATCCAGGTTTCAATGTTGAAGATGTTATAGCTGATGGTGTAGTTGATGGAGTTGTGGTTGGTGTTGTGGTTGGGGTGGTGGTTGGTGTTGTGGTTGGTGTTGTGGTTGGTTGGTTTGTTGTTGTAGGGGATGTTTTCAATTCAGTTGAAGTTTTACTTGGGGACAAAGTAGTATATGTGGAGATCCTATCAATGATACAGACATTGCCAACCTCCCAGTTGAAGACATTTAAATAACCACACCTTGCAAGGTGATTTACACTTTTAAAAGGGGCCATTCCACCAGCTGTGCCCTTGCATGGGGCATTTTGGGACATATCCTTCTCCGCTGGTGGTTTCAAACAATCAGCATATCCTTTAAATTCAAACCAGCCTTCCTTGGTCTCTGTGCAGTCCATGTTAAAGTCCACCATCCAGTAAGCATCTCCATATCTTAGATGACATGAAATAATCAAGACCAGAAGTCCATTATGTATCCGGCTTCTTCTAGATTACTATCATCATGATAATTAATATTTTATTCAATTACGTGTTCAGATGAGTCTTGACTTTTATAAGGTTATGTATTGTGTCAGTAAGAGCTATTTAGATGTGGAATATCATTAGGACATTTATATGAATCTATTCATGCACCTCATATAATTGCTGAAGATATATCTTAATGACATAATTATATTGGAGCCCTACTAATGTCTCTGCAATATGTTTTGACTGTATACTAACATGTTTAAAGGGTGATATCCTGGGTGGAATCTATCATTGGTTGTCCATGCACCAGGTGTTCCAAATGGGGCAAGGCCTTTGAAGAAACCCTATAATTAGGGTATTCAGCAAGAAAAAAAGGGGTAATATGTTTGAATCATATTTCAATCGAAGAAAACCTTCTATTTCAGGTTGTTTTTTCTTTGAAAATATCCTTATCAGTGATAATAAGCCACACCTTTATAACTTATCTTATCTATTAACCCACCTGTCCTCTCTCTGCACCATACCAGTCCAACTTAGTGTCCCCGACCCTCCAGGCATTATAGCTGTCATAATGGGGTGATGTGCCTATCTGGTTATGCTCAATTGACAGGGCACAGGTACTGGTTGCTGCATCTCTTGTGCACCCTTAAATGATACATGTGAAGGATTGTGAAAACAGCAACCAGTATATTATTGATGAAGTAAAACATTATCCTTACTCAGATGAAATAACCATCTAAGGTCACAATTTAATATCATCAGGTAATATTTTAAAGATCTTCTGAAGGTTAATTCAAACCATCCTACCATCAGTTCCCCCCCTGCATACACTGAGAAAATTCTTCCTGACAAAGTGACATGTATACCCATGTCAACTTGATTTGACACAGAGAGCACAGGTCATTGGGACATGTGCACATATGTCACCATGACAACTGTAGCACACAGTAATCCTCATATGATTTGACATGCCTTAAAATGCCATGTCATCTGTGAGTTGACCAGGGTCACGGCCATGTCGAAGGCACTTGACATGTGATGGTTTGACATACATAATTGTTCTAGGATATTCCACTAGATGGAGCAAACAACCATTTTGGTACCAGGACTAATCACTACCAAGAAGTACTACCAACACTTGAGACATTTGATGTATCTGTGTCATTTTGTTTTCATGAAGAATAGATCACTAAGGTCTGTAAATACTATCAATAAATGGTAGTGAATTCTATTTCGTTGTTAAATCTGCATTTGTTATTGAATATCAAAATAGACACCCACCATCCTGAATACTCCAACTGGAGTGGTTAGACACCTTATGTGTGGGTCAGTGAAAATACCAAAGGACTGTATTCTAACCCACAATCTATAATCTCAGTATCTACAGTACAGGGAGACATATGGCATTGCCATGCACCTCCATGCCCTTGTCTTATGGACTGCATAGAGGTCCTCAGTCAAGTAGGAGTTCTGTAGATAGGAAAAAGTGCCTTAGTGTTGCAGGCCTGTGGGACTATGATATCCCCTGCCTTCTATTATAGGCCTCCCTTGATTGAACCATTGGTACATAGTTATTGACTGCTCTTGACCCTTACATAATTGTCTCACAGTATTACCTAGCACTCAGGTGAATGGATCAGAAATATGTGACGTGTCTTTATTACGCATGTCAAATGGAGTTGACAAACCAAATATGAGAGGGTCAACCTCATTTGACATGCCTTCATACATGTCATCTGGGAGACAAATTGTGACCTGTGCAGTATGTGTCAAAGCGATCAGTGTTCTTTCCTCTGTGTACACTATCACAAGCAAAACACACTGTGCACAGTGGGAATAGGGACAAAACAAATCGATAGTTGTGGAAGACTCTTTTTCAAAAGAAGGACATATAAACAATCATTCCCCTTTATCTTATGTGCTATTCATAATGTGTACTGGCTCCCCCTCAGGGAGCGAGAATGGATCACTTGATAGGGCATCTAATGAGTGGCTTTTTAGTGGAGGAATGGTAATAATACAAACAGCTAGTACTGTGGCAATCGACTATTGCTTTCTTTTCCTACCACCAGCACTGTGGAAAAACAATAGTGAAATTCCAATCAATAGCAGTTGATATTTCTTACTGAGCTACCACAAGTTAAATAGAATGGCCAGATGAGGAAAAACATGCCTCCAGGGGGGAAATCGTTTTTTAAGGTTTACGTCATGGGCTTTAAAATGAGATATCTTGGGCTAAAATATCCATAGTAGTTTTGCTGTAACTGCTTGTCAAACATTGGCTGCAATGTGCAACTGAAAATGGCAAATAAGCTCTAAATGCGTTATATCCTTTCATAAATACTTAAAATGCAAAAAATACAGTTTTGTGGAAAAATGAAAATAAATGTGATGTTTATATTGTAAAATTGGTTCTAGAGGGAATTTTTGAGCTCTCTTCAGTTCTGAGTTCCTGAAGGGATTTAAAAAAATAATTGGGGCAAAAATTCCCATTTGGAATAATGGGGTGGTTTCCATGGCAACCAGAAATTGCCATATATGTCAATTTTCTATGCCCCATGGCAACGAACATTTCTTTTGCATTCCAAAAATAGAACGTTTTCAGTGGAGATGGAATTATTCTCAGCATACCACTGGATTTCCCATAAAATATTGGTATAAAGCATTGTTTGGCTTATTTTTCAGCGTTGTACCAATATATTGCACCCTGGTGGCCAAAGCCAGTACTAAAAGACCTCCCTGGAGGCGCGTTCTTGCCCTTTGGCCCACTGATAGTGTAGAATGACTAGGTCTTATAAAATCCACACTACCATCGCTGGGGACTGAAGGTAGGATGTTTTCAATTAACCCTAGGAGCAGTGTTAAAGACTTATCAAAGCCATGCCAGTCTAGGGTAGTCTATGGTTATCATCTAATTACCTTTTCTATTCTCATGTCCAATTCCACCGATGAAGAAAAGGCTCTCCCCAGGCGCGGTTGGTGCTTGGATAAGGACAACAGTCCTTCTCCAACCAGGTTTCAGTGTGGGGGATATGCTGGCAACTGGTGTTGTAGCTGTACTTGTGGTTGGGGTTGTGGTTGGGGTTGTGTTTGGGGTTGTGGTTGGAGTTGTTGTTGGGGTTGTGGGCGGAGTTGTTGTTGGAGTCGTGGTTGTAGTTGTCATTGGGGTTGTTGTTGGTGTTGTTGTTAGGGTTGTGGTTTGGGTTGTGGTAGAAGTTGTTGTCGGAGTTGTTGTTGGTGTTGTGGTTGGGGTTGTGGTTGGAGTTGTTGTTAGGGTTGTGGTTGGGGTTGTGGTTGGTGTTGCGATTGTGGTCAGAGTTGTGGTTGGAGTTGTTGTTGGGGTTGTGGTTGGAGTTGTGGTTGGAGCTGTTGTTGGGGTTGTGGTTGGAGTTGTGGTTGGGGTTGTGGTTGGAGTTGTGGTTTGGGTTGTGGTCGGGGTTGTGGTTGGAGTTGTTTGGGTTGTGGTTGGAATTGTTGTTTGGGTTGTGGTTGTGGTTGGAGTTGTTGCTGGAGCTGTGGGTTTGGTAGTAGTTATGGTTGGGGTTGTTGTTGGAGTGGTGGTTGTAGTTGTTGGGGTTGTGGTTGGAGTTGTTGTTGGGGTGGTTGTTGGACATGGAGTTTTGGTTGTGGTTGGGCTTCCTGATGGAGCTGTGGTTTGAGTCGTTGGGGTCATGCTTGTGGTTGTAGTTGGTATGTGGGTTGTTGGAATGGTTTTGGTTTTGGTGATGGTTGGGCTTGTGGTAGTGGTGGATGTTGTGATTAGAGTGGTTGGGGTTTTAATTGGTTTTGTGGGTTGTGTTTTGGTAGGGGTTGTGATTTGGGTTGTATTCGGTGTCATGGCTAGGCTTGTTTTTGATGATGAAGTTGAGGCTGGGGTTTCTTTTGTGGTTGTATGTTGGATTGTTGGATTGGTAGTGGTTGTTGTTATGGTTTTGGAAGGAGGGCTGGTTGTGGTAGGGTTCACCTTTGTCACAGGCGTTTTGTTTGGAGTGCTAGCTGTGGTTATGGGTGGGTGAGTGGTCTGATAAAGACTCTTTGACTGAACCAGACCTGATGAAATATAGAGATAACCAATAGTGAACGCAAAGGAGGTTAACAGCTCGTTTTCATATTCAACAAATTGTTGAGCAAAAAGAATAATAACCAGACTGTTGCAAGATAATTACTCCAGATGGACCATGTGGCCAAAGTTCTCAGCCTAGTTTTGGCCACACTAAAAATCTACATTGAACCCAATTTGAGCCAGGACTGGGCTGCCAGCTTTGAAACTGATTTGTGCCCAATTTAGACAGCCCAGTGTGTACCACGCGAGGAACCACACCATGTTTGGAGGATGGTTTAGATATTAAACATCAAACGATTTTCTGTTAGATTCTGTCATTTGCATTATGCCCAATGGGAACGTGGCTATCTTGATATTCATTACTAAAAGCTGTTATGGCATGAATGGATTTCGGAAGCAATATGAAAGTCTTGTTCAATGCTGGTGTGACTGGTAGCTGTTTTCTTTTTTTCCACAAGGAAAACCGCTGAAGGAGCAGAGGATTTTTAATAAAGCTTTGAGCCACCTCAATTCAATCTGCATGCTCCACTAATTTCTTGCATATCAAATAGTGAACATCTATAGAATTAGTATTGAGAAATGGCTTCCAAGCGGTGATTTCTATTTCATTTGTGTGGAAAACGCTCTGCAGATAAGGTAAGCAGATACTTACATAAACTCATGAAGAGGATTACACTCAGCAGTGCCTTCATCTTGATATGATGGCAGACACATCCAACCTGCTACAACCAAGTGTTTGATATACATGCAGACATATCCTAGAACACCCTTGTTGTGCAGTGTGTCATATCATGATAGCAAGGATGATAACATATCTGTAGATTAGCTTGTGAATATAAAGATTGATATGTGAAGCTGCAATCGTCTTCTCGCAGTTATGCAGGATATCACGTTGATAATATGTGTGTTCCTATCAGTAGTTGATTTTGTTTCATCGTATAGCCAGACACGTGATCTGTAATATCTTATATAATCGGTTCTTATCTGCAGGTGCCAAAAGGAGCCGTTATTTTGTCCTAACCAGAGCTGCACGGATAGATCACATGGCCGACATGGGTAAAACAAAATTAACGGCTGGCTATTTGCAAATGGAAATTCTTTAAACATATGCAAAGGATATATATATATATATATATATACATACATATATATATATATATATATATATATATATATATACATACATATATATATATATATATATATATATATATATATATATGCATGGATCTTTTTCACCCTTCCCCTAGAGGATTTCATCCTGTGGGGCGATTAGGCAATTATAACCTTTATGCCACAAAACATCATTTTGTGCAGGTATATTCAGTACAGAAGACAACTAAAGGTTTGTGGTGTAAAGGCAGGGCAATTTTTCAAGTCTGTTTGGTATATAAGACCATGATATAGGTTTTGTAATATGAAGGCAGGGTGATACTGGTGGTATATTCACTAGATCAGACCACTACATTTAGGCCTATATAGGTTTTGTGGAATGAAGGCAGGGTTACAACGCCTTTTGTGTGGCCTAAAGGTCACATCTTAGCCTTAACCTCGCGAAATGATACATTTTGGTACTATTTTGTGCTCCAACTATGGAGGCCAAGGGGAGGGGCTAGCACCTGGAGGCTAGCAGAGCATTTTCAGGGTTCAAAATTTTAGAAAATTAGGAAAAATAGATTTTCTATAATATCTATCCCAGATGGTGCCACATGCTCAAAGTGGTCAGCACACTTTCAGCCACACCAACAATCCATGTTGACCTCAAAATGATAAATTTTGACCAGATGGCACCATGTGATCAAAGTGGCCAGCCCACTTTCAGCCACACCAAAAACCCATGTTGAATCCAAACCCACTCTGAGACTGATCTGTGCCCATATTGGTTAGACTAGTGTGGCCCACGCACCTCACTGAGGACCGAAACTGTCAGCAGCCCATCAGTTAGCCCATTGCGGCCCACATCAGAAGCCACACCAAATAAATTGTGGGCCAAAGTAGGGCAACACCACCTTTGCTACCTGGGTGACGCTTTATACACTGTAAAAAATATATGTTGAATCTACCAGGTATCCTTGTAAAACTGACCAGTGAACCGTCGTAATTATATAGCAAGTGTAGTTTTTACAAGAAGACCTATGTGGCAGTCTGGTGGTAAAAGGAATCTCTGTGAAAATAAGACATCTCTATGAAAATAATGACGGATCTCTGGCAACTTTGAGAAGAGGAATCTGTCATTATTTTGACGACATTTCTTTTACAGTGTAGGCAAGTTATGTCAGTATCATGCTTTCACAGCCATTCCTACAGTAATCTGTACTACAAGTTCAAGTTCAATTCTTTCATTGCAGCTGTCAATCTCTTGGGTTGACCGGTGCAATAATACAATGCTGGTCAACCCATATTGGTACAGAAGTTATTTTTCATTATATTGAAATATAAAATTACAGTGCCCTTAAGCTTAGCATGCTTGACAGCATACCTGACTACCCAGCCTCTCGTTATAGATTTGGATGGGTCATCATTGCCAGCCCTTGAACAAGACATTTATTTTAGATCTCATGACCCCAGACCAATGGTAAAGTACATACTTTCTGAATGACAAGTGAAGGAACTTTATTTGCAGCAAATGACAAAATACAAAAAAAAAACACCAACAGAAATCAACAACTAAGAATAACCATTGTAGGTAGGCACCATGCAACTACAAATGTATATAGTGAAATGTAAGATCACATTCATTCTTGATATATTATGTTCATTTTTCTTATAATTAGGTATTCATCATGGGATACCACAGGGTCATTTCAGAATGCCTTTCATTCCAAAGAATGCGCCAGGGGCTTTAGTCATAGTTTCCACCTTAAACAACCCTTTTCATCTTACTGGTCACAATCTATCAATAATGCAGTAATTGCCAACTTCCCAAAGGAATACATTTAGGTGACCACATCTTGCTATGTGATTTACACTTGAATATGGAGCCCTTCCACCAGCGTTACCATTGCATTGAATTGTCTGAGAAACATCTTTTTCTGCAGGTGGTTTCTTGCCATCAATGTATGCTTTAAACTCAAACCAGCCATATTTTGTTTCTGTGCAGTCCATGTTGACATCCACCATCCAGTACTGTCCTCCATATCTAGAATATACATATAATAAATCCAATAAATCATTTTCCTTTTGGGAATGTTATCTATAATCTATATGACACAACATTACCTGTTTATTAGTCTACAAAATTAATGCTCACTGCAAATAGGCCTATATAATCATAGTACTTTATTCGCCAAATGTATTTATAAAAAAACAAGAAACTTTCTTTCTTTCTTTCATTCTTTTTGTTTTTGTGTTTTTAATAAAAGTTTCCTGCCATCTGGGTAAATGATTTGTGACTCAACAAGGGACAACACCTCCCCGCAGGGATCTTTAATTCCCCATTTGGCCACCAGGGGGCATTGGAGGTGAAAAATAACACTAAAATGATTATAAAAGTACCTTAAGCTAATGTTTGATGAAGAATTTAATGGTCTCAGTTAAAATGCTCCATTTTCGTTAGAAATGTCCCTTATTTGGAAGGTAAAATGAACATTTTTCATGATAAATCGGCATATATGCCTGTTCCTGGTTACCATGGCAACCATTCCCATAATCTAAATTTGCAGATTGTTATGCCAGCTTCTGGGGATTTTCACCAAAAACCCAAAACTGAAAACAGAAATGGAGAATTCCCTCTAGATCAAAATCTATCATAAAAGTATCAATATTATTATGTATTTTTTTATGAGAAAGGCTGATTCATTGTGTTTTTTTGACATAATCATGGTTTATAATGTATTTAGAGTTTAATCAGTGATTTTAGATATAACAACCTATGTTCAAGGAGGGGTTCTAACATAACTACTAAGACTACCTAAGCTTATATTCAACCCGGGATGAGGGGAAAACAGCAGGTGTATGTTATGTCGATTTCAGCAAGGCGTTTGATTCCATCCACCAGACATTATTATTATAAGTTCCATAATTATGGTTTTGGTACCGGCATGGCCAAATGGCTAGGTGGGTACCTATGGGGTCGTTGCCAAGTCAAACTACTGAACAATCATAAGTCCAAGCCACAAGAGCTCAAATTCGGGGTGCCCCAAAGGTCAATCTGAGGACCCCTTCTTTTTATTATGTTCATAAATGATATAAAAGAGCGTATAAATCACTGTTCCATCCAGTTATATGCAGACGACATAGCCCTTGTGGCCAAGGACCCCGATCCAAGAAATGTTGTCCAAAAGCTAGATGTATCTGTGACCAGGCAAGCAAAAACACCCATCTGCAGGGAAATTCATTATCAAAGTTCATCTCAAGATCTTTAAAATGAGACATCATTGGGTTAAATATCCCTGGTAGTTATGTCAGAACCCCTCCTTAAACATAGGTTGTTATTCATCATGAAATCGATGATTAAGCTATAAATATATTATGGACCATAATAATGTCTAAAAACAAAATAAATTAGCATTTTCCTCAAAAATACATAATAATATGATGCTTTTTATCATAGATTTTGATCTAGAAGGAATTTTCCATTTCTGTTTTCAGTTTTGGGTTCTTGGTGAGTATCCCCAAAAGTTGGCATACAAATCTGCAAATTTTGATCATTGGAATGGTTGCCATGGCAACCAGGAACAGGCATATAGGTTCATTTCTCATGAAAAATGTTCATTTTACCATCCAAATATGGGCCATTTCTACCGAAAATGGTTCATTTTAAATGACACCATTGAATTCTGCTTCAAAAATTAGCTTAATGTATTTTTATAATGGTTTTAGAGTAATTTTGCCTTCCAGTGCCCCCTGGTGGCCAAATGAGGAATTAAAAATCCCCCGCGGAGGGGTGTTCTCCCTTGATGGGTCACATCTAGCATTGTTAACTGGTGTCAGGTAAATGGTCTAACAATAAATGCCAATAAAACGAAGGTGGTGTGGCATGGCAACAAATCAAAAATCCAGAAATGTCAAGAGAGTGTAATATTGGTCAAACTATAAAAACCTAGGGGTCATTATAGACAGTAAGCTGACCATGGAAGCTCAAGTCAAAAATACCATCAAAACAGTAAGCCACAAGTTATATACACGGGGTATTTATATACCATTTGTATTTTGTTTTCTTCATAACTATTGGATTATGTATGTTCCATACTGTATTGGACCGCTGAATGTTTACTGGTCGCGTTGATATGTTTTTTCTGACATGATAATCTCAATATATCTTTATTTTTTAGATACGATGATTGGACTTAAATCATGCACACAATGTGCCGGCAAGAACTGTCAAGGTTAAATGAGCCACAGGAAGAGACTGGACAAATTAACATTTATTCCTTATATTTGCATAATACCTAGTTAATTGAGATATGTTTGCTGTAAGGGATTGCTATCCATCTTTTCTAGTCACTTCAGTATAGGAATTACCTTATGACTACCTAGACCCGTGAGATTACATTGAATAAAGGAAGCCACTGGGCTTCATTGAAACGGAAAAAAAAACAAAAACTTTGATAATGAATTTCCCTGCAGAGGGGTGTTTTTGCTTGACTGGTCACATTTTAGAATATGGTCATTCATCAACAACTAAGCACATTAATTATTTCATAAATTGATGATTGGCTGGAAAATCTTTTTTCCTTGGTTTCGGAAATTCATTTCTCCCTCATTTACTAACCTATTTAAGGGTTGATATCCTGGATGATATTTGTCATTGCTTGTCCACACAGCAGGGGTTCCAGCTGCTCGGCGCCCTTGATAATATCCCTAACAGATCAAATTAATCACAAATTTATGATACTTCATAGCCAGTACTCAAGGACGGAATGAATCGGAATTCACTGAATATCTTTCTTTCGATTTGTAGTTCACTAAGTGTATGAACACTTTTGCTAAAGCAAAGTTTAGAGATTTCATTGAAGTACCATCAGAATGGTGTGGGGCTATGGATATGTGTCTTTACCAAAAGCTACCTATATGAGGATAGATCAATGCATAGTTACCTGGTCCCTCTGCCCCCCATACCAATCAAATTTGGTGTCACCTATCCTCCAAGCATTGTATTTCTCATAGTACCATGTTCTACCCATCTGGTTGTGCTTAATTGACAGTGCACAATTACTTGTTTCAGCAATATCCGTGCATCCTAAGAGAGAAAATTAACTGGAAACATGGATATATACACACACATTCTGATACCATGAGCAGTTTCTATACACTCTGTCTGAGTATAGACCTAAAGATATCATACCTTTATAAACCTTGATCTGAGAAAGGAATCATAAAATTTTGTTTTAGAGAGCGATATCAACTTACACTCTCAGCTGTTTTGATTTAACCTGAAAAATTACCATATTTTAGAATGGAAGATTATCATTACCAAATTGGGATACCTTTTCTGTTTTCATGTCCAATTCCACCAATAAAGAAAATCCTGTCTTCTGCATTGCTGGGTATTTTGATAAGAATAACTGTCCTTTGCCAGCCAGGGGATGGATGTGGAGTTGTGGTGGGAATGTTTGTTGAAATGGGATCATATGGAAACTGATCAATGATACAATCATTATCAACATTCCACTTAAAAACATTTATGAAACCACATCGTGCCATGTGATTTATACTTTCATAAGGCCTATATCCACCAACATTTCCCCTGCATCGTGCATTTTGAGATATGTCTCTTTCTGCAGGTACTTTCCTGCCCTCAATAAAGCCTTTAAATTCAAACCAACCCTGCTCTGCTTCTGCACAGTCCATGTCAAAATCAACCATCCAATAGTCATCTCCATACCTGAGGAATAATGTGCAATTGTAAATCACATGTAACGTTATGTGTGTATATTTGGTTGATGAACTGCTGGTCCATATTACCATATTTGGCTGATCCGAATTTGAGATGTTGCGCACATCCAAATCATGTAATTATTTTTGTTAATTTCATTTTAGAGCCTCACATTAGCCTTATCATAAAAATTTCAGCAATCATAACAGGTATCATTGACTTACACTAAATTGACCTTTATCTCCATGAGTGTACCTAGATCTAAATGAACCTGACAATATCAAAATGATAAGGTTTTGACAATTATACATGGAGTTAATGGACCATGCAGTGTCTTCATTTCAAATCACCTACTTATTTAATGGTTGATATCCAGGATGCCATGTTTTGTCACTTGTTACAGCACAAGGGGTTCCAGATGCTCTACGTCCTTTGTAGTACCCCTATCGAAAGTAGAACACAACCTTTATAACATGCCATAGCTTATCACTAGCCCAAACCTTTCCATGGCCCACAGTGATTCCTTTGCTTTCAAAACAGATAATAATTACTGGCAAGAAACTGCTTCAACATGATGATTAACATATAGAATATCATTTACTCAAGACAAGTATACCTCTGCAAAACAGATTTATGCCTTCACTGTTAACCTACCTGTGCTATCTGGGCCCCATAAAAGTCCAATTTAGTGTCACGAACCTTCCAGGCATTATAGCTGTTATAGTGAGGAGTCAAGCCCAAGGTGTTGTGCTCAATGGACAGGGCACATGGACTAGTCTCGGCATCTCTTGATATGCATACTGATGGAAATATAAGCTAAGCATTGGTGACATAGGACAGATATATAAATCTTATATTTACTGAGGAAAGTTCATCATGGCTATGGCCAATATTGGAGTTTGGTGTCGATAGTTAAGCAATCTGGAGCATATGCACTTAAATGAATGCAACATAAAAGCGTGTTTGGTACCTTGCCTGACCTCATGTCCGATTCCACCAATAATGAAAAAGTTTTCATTAGGTGCTTTATATGCTCGAATGAAGACAACTGTCCGTTTCCAAGTAGATGGAGTTGTGGTTGGAATTGTGGTTGTGGTAGGTGTTGTGGTTGGAGTTGTGGTTGGTGTTGTGGTTGGGGTTGTAGTTGGTGTTGTGGTTGGTGTTGTGGTTGGTGTTGTGGTTGGAGTTGTGGTTGGAGTTGTTGTTGGGGTTGTTGTTGGTGTTGTGGTTGGTGTTGTGGTTGGAGTTGTTGTGGTTGGAGTTGTTGTGGTTGGTGTTGTAGTTGGTGTTGTGGTTGGTGTTGTGGTTGGTGTTGTGGATGGTGTTATGGTTGGGGTTGTAGTTGGTGTTGTGGTTGTAGTTGTGGTTTGAGTTGTTGTTGGGGTTGAAATTGGGGTTGTAGTTGATGTTGTGGTTGGGGATGTAGTTGTTGTTGCGTTTGGGTTTGTAGTTGGAGTTGTTGTTGGGGTGGTGGTTGGAGTTGTGGTTGTAGTTGTGATTATGGACCGGGTGGTAGGTTTAGTTGTAGATGAGATTGTGGATGGGGTTGATTTTATAGGTTTCTTAGTACTTGGAGTTGCTGGTTTGGTTGTCTTGCTTGTAAGTGGAGGAGGTGTAAATCGTGGTTCACAAGTTCCACTTGCCCACCGTGCCTCTGGAAAAGAGTAAAAATTATATTATAACAATAAGTTTCTCATGATGATCAAACAGATAACCAAATAAATGCAATTACAATGCATATAAACAAAATTTGGAGGATGAGACGTCCACTTCCAGAATTAGTGTAGGCACATTTAACTATTATGAGCAGCATGTATTATCATAGAAGTAGTACATCAACCCTGGTCTAGTTAAGTTATATAGTTCAAATGCCCTCAATGATATTCATAGCGTGATATATTTGATATTGATAATGAGACCATGATCAGGAGATGAATTATACTTCCACAGGTAAATGCACTTTATTGTCTCCAATTCTTTGGGAAAATTCATAGTTATGCCATAACCCATACAAACCAACATGAATGGCAATAAATGGATCCTGTTCGTTGGTTATGTTTATAAAAGCTCTTCCATCTCCTCGCACAGCTATGACATCTCCTTCACAGCCAGAGTCTGTTGCGCAACCTTGTACAACATTACAGTAGTCACCAGGTGGCAGTCCAGTTTGTAAGACTTCAGACATATTACCATAGTTGGTGATGGCAAAGAATCCTTTTTTGCCCCGTGAAAATGCAACCTGAAATAGATTGAGAAATTTCTGGACTTCACATCTGATGGGGGGAATGTCATCCTGAATCTTTTCTTTTCTTAGGGAGGAAGGGATGCACAGCTGCTGTTCATAGTTGAAGCTTGCAAATATACTGTTCATCTCCTTAAACTGTTAAAAGAATGACAATGTTGAAACAGCTTTACTTACTTCAGGTTCTTGTTCTCTATTGCAAATAACTTACCTGGTTCCCTTTCATCCACCAGTTAGTTCGATCTTCACCTGATGTCGCTTTCGCAAAACTTGCCATACCTGATATAGCAGTCCACCTGTGTTCACACACCCAACCATTACCACATGTACCATCAGAGTTGATGGTAACATGCTTAATGGTAAAGTCCTCATTATGAGGAGGTCCAGCATCATTTAATTCAAAGTTGTAGCTGCTCATAATGCGGGGAAAGCCATAGGTATTTGCCATAGTTATAGCCTGCAAATATGATAGATATCACAGAAATATCAGCCATTATCACAGGTAAGTACCACCTTTTCAGCGGCTTTTCAGGTTCCATAAACATAAAGGCACTCCTCTTCCCATGTAAGAAAAAAGGCATTAAATCCTACCATTTCCATAAACCCTAAATATACTAATACAAAAGATTCTCACTATGTAAAAATATTATCAAGAGAGTTCTATATAAAAATAATATTATCAGGAGAGTTCTACATAAAAATACAAAGGGGGAGTATACAAGTAAACATTCACCTGTGCTTTCTTATAGTCATATATCTGTCTGAATGTGAGGGGATCCCCTTTAGAACCGTGTCCTCTTTGGTTATCATGGTTATCAACAAATATGAGGGCATCCCTGGATGGGAGCATGCCTGATGCTAAAGTACCAATGTTTAACACCTCATCTAAATTGTTAATGGCACTTTTGATTTTCATGCCATATTGAAATTCTGTGACAAGTCCAAGATGGGTGTACTCCTTTGCTCGAATTTCATTATTTTGGACTTTTCTGATCACCTGAAAACAGATTGTAGATATATCATATTTTCTACATAAATACCATGAGTCTGTCTGGTATAACGTCTGAATCGGATTAACCAGGAAAGGTTCTTCCAACCCTAACCCTAACAACAGGAACATGCACAAGTCTGTTCATGCATTGAGCTACCATTTCAAATGAATGATAAATGATAGTCATTTAGAAATGCCCTTATCAAGGAATGATATATTTATGCTTTCCACAGTTTCTGTCTTCAACCTATTACCATTACCTAAATAGTTTTGAGAGAGCCCAATTTATATATGTTTCAATTGGTACTTTAATTAATTTTATTCCTTTTAATTGATTTTAATCCTTTTTTTTTTAATCGAGTTCAACATTTTTTACGTGTTTTGATATTTCAGCAGCTGTCACCAATTGATGTGTGCAAATCATAAAGAAAATAGAATCAACAGAATTACCTCAAGATACATGAAAGGTCTTTTGCCTGCAGGAAAATAATCCGTGTTCAGGTTCTTCAGTCTGCTCCAGATGCTCTCAAGGTTTTGGGGCCACATATATTTAGCAGCACCGATTCTGAATCCAGCCACTCCATATCCGATCAACTTGTTGAGAAATTCAACCTTCAAAGAAACCATAAACATTAATATGGCACAGTTATGTTTGTATTCAGGAATAAAACTGTCATGATGTGAGACGAACCTTGAGTCTCAAACTCACCTGTTTGTCCTGAACGTATTGGAGTTTTTGGTTAATATCAATAAGGTTATTCAGGCGGCATTCCCTTACACTTGAATGATCAGTCCAACTGTAAAAAGATAAATGTTTACATGAATATCAATTGGACTTGTACACCTCATACATCAATAGCTGCTAAAGGTTGTATGTGCGATGACAATATTATAGGAAACACAATGAACAATGATGGTATATTACATTTATTCCTGCTCAATGTCATGAATGGTTTAGGTTGATTAATCATAATTCTAATAGATTTTGTTCAATAGATGTTCATTTAATAATCACCTGAGTCTCACCCCCTTAACAAAATGGATAGATTATAAGTACAACCCCACTTTTAAGCCAATATCAAATCTTGAATATTAACCCAAAATGTGTGGCATAGGGATGTTAGTGAGGATGAAAATCCCCTACTTACTCTTTGATAGTGCAGTTTTTAGAACATTTCGAGCAGTCATTGAAATCTGACTTGGTGAAAGGCACACCAGGGAAATCACCACTATCAGAATTGAAGGATGAGCCTGCAGAGCCATAACCTTTGTAACCAATACTGGCCATATGGTTCAGAACTACGTCAACATATATTCTACAACAAACCACCATAAAAGTAGTTACACAATAAAAGATAATAAGAACAAATGTTATAGAACGAATACTTTCAAAAGTGCCAATCCTTCAACACCACGCAACCTTGCATGATACTTAATAGGATATAATCGTTTGCTACTCCTATTACTTCTAATAATTCAGTCATTCATAATGTAAAAAACTAATGTAAAATACTCTTTTATACTACTTGGTACCACGGCAATATCATTTTGATAGAAAGGGATGAATTCGAACTTTACCATACCTAACTCCCACACTGTTACACCTGTCCACCATATCCTCAAACTCATTCTTATTCCCAGAGCGAGATTGTAGTTTATAAGAGACAGGTTGGTACCGCTGCCACCAGGGTTGGTCATCATCTTTGTTAATCACTGCATGCTCATTAGGTGGGGAGATCTGGCAGTGCAGGTATCAAATTCACAAATAAAGCAAATAAAATTATATTTTGCCCCCTATCCTGGCCTTGAATTATTTTGCTAAAAGTATGCAGATCAGTTATGAATTCAAAGACTAGAAAGACCAATATGTATACAATGTGCACTTAATAGATAATGGAAAACTTCAAATAACATAATTATTTGTCATTAACTCCAATGCCGAGACATGTTATCTCACAGACCTGAGCACCACAGTAGCCCCTTGGTCCCAGGTAAAGCTCACATTCTCTAGCAACATCTATCCAGTTCCATTCAAAGAGTTGTACAATGACCACCCTGTTCCCAGCGCAATTGGAGTTGTGGTACTGACTCTTTGACTCTGAAAGGCCTAGCAATTGAAAAGAAGCATGATGAATATGTCTGTCACAAAGAACACACTGCATGCCTGTCGGGATGACTCCTTACAGGAGATGTGTCACACTGTCAGCCCCAATTGTATATGGGTTATAAAGAACACTAGTGGGTATGGCAGAACCCACTGTTGGGTCATTGGATTTGTACTGACAGTAATTAAAAATAGAAGCAATCTACTGTTAAAAGCTTGCCGCAGTCTGACATTGCATGTAAATTTGGGTAGTCAAGTAATTAGTACCATTATATCCCTTTCAGTGTACCTACTTCACCATTTCGGGCAATATTCATTGTAGCACTATCATTTCATAATGCCTGGTTTATTTAAACAATGAAAGGTTGATTTGATTCAAACAGTATTCCCCACATACTCTGCTATTTTTACATTCAAGATTTATTGTACGGTCCTTTTGATATATTAGAATGTCCTATATTCATCCTATAACCATGATAATGACATCATTTACCATACATTTATATTTTATTGTTAAAAAGGTCCCATTGGTGCTATATATGATGAAAATAGCATAATAGGTACTTACAAAAGAGTGTAAACAAAATCACCACCAATGTGTTCATCCTGTTCTGTTGTCATCCACTACCATCTATTACACCAAAGTTCTTGATATACTGATAGGCATAGCATGATACGGTGACCCTATTATCATTCTAATGCTCCACCAATGTCATTCTTGCTTTTCACCATACTGGATTTATCTGATTATGTAATTTATCTATTTACTGACTCAGATAGGGCATTTCACCCGCATGCTATAGATAGCGATTCAGGACGGTTGTGAAAAGTAGAGATTTATGTAAAGCTGGTATGTCTGATAAATATGTTTATAAGGCCCGAAGTACGATGTCTTATCTGTGCAAGACTTGATTCTGTCATAATCAGAACTCTCATCCAAGTAGGACATTTGTGTGGTCAAACTTTAGTTAAGTGATAATCATAATTCCTATATATGCTTTTAGAATTAGATGAGAGCAATGGTCACATACATGTATTACTTAAAATCATTGTATAATAGATTTATGGAAGGCATTATGTAATGAAGATAAGAGTGAAATTGCTTTTGAATTTATGAGAGTACTAATGAAGTAATGACTTGTCTATCGATAAGTATTTTCAGGAGGAGTTCACTCAAACTTTCTTTTAGAGGTTGCAAGTAAAAAGGAATAACATTTGATGGGGAAGATGCATCCCGGAGATACATCCAGTATCAGGATGAAGCGAGTTTCCACGATGGGACGATGTTTAATATTACAATAGAACTCTTGTCTCACAACTCGTAGAACCCGAAATAGAGGTCACAGAATCTCTTCACGAAAAGAATGGATCAACAAAAACGTACCTTCGCGACCCCCCTCACAAAGGTACGTTTTACCTTGTTGATCCACACTGATCATGTTATTGAATACCAGGTTCAAGACAATACCATTGCCATTAGGCGAACATCTATATGTTGCAAGGGACACATATCAATATAATTTATGAACGTGTATTTTTGGACACCACATCATTAGTGCTCACACAGCAAAATCTTATATCGAGGAATTGCTACTGTATAATAGCACTTTTGCTATGTAAGAGAATTTTGTATGTTGCTTGTACCAAAAGGTGTTGCTTGTACCAAAAATTGGATAGTGCCAGTGGTTCCTCTCTCTCTCTCTTTCTCTCGCTCTCTCTCTCTCTCTCTCTCTCTCTCTCTCTCTCTCTCTCTCTCTCTCTCTCTCTCTCTCTTTCTCTCTCCTCTCTCTGTCTGTGGTATAGGTACCCTTACAATCAGAAAGATGATGGGTTTTACGATGCACTTAGTAATTTCAAGTAATCATAATTGAAAATTGATCGAGATGAAAAAGCCTTTCTTTTCAGCACGATCCCTTTAAACCGTAGACTTCACCAGAGAACCTACAATTAAATGAAATTGTTGTAAGATCCACTTTTCTTCACCATTGCTCCCTAACTAGATTTACAATGAGGAAGGTATATAAAACGTATTTTCATTCATAGATCAGTTCTTCAGTTCTGGAATAAAAAGATAGGGGTATCTATTACTTTGGATCTGAATGGAAAGCCAGGACGTCATGTGGTGCTCAAATTGTCATAACCAGACCAAGAATCTAAATTATAAGGAGTTTTCTATTTTCTGTTTATCGTGGATTCAATAATTTCTTGAATTTGTGTAACACATATTATTGATTATTATGACGGGAATAGATCAAGATTATAGAATTGTGTAAATTTTCATAAAACTACACACTATTAGCATTGTAACATAGTGCCATTTCAGGTAATGTTGCATATAGAGGGTTAGCTTTACAGGGTTAATAAAGAACCATTCAGGTTGACTGTGAGTCTTTCAAACTTCACAATACTCATATAGAAACATGTATTAACTTGTCATCTGTTTGTCATCTGCACCCAATGATATCTATCATGCGTGCCACTCATGGTGATAACACTAACAAGCGAGTCACTCATGATCACTCATGACTAACCCAGATTATTAAATATATAATAAACACAGGCCCTGAGCCTGAGGTCAATTGTCTCTCTTACTCCAACTGGTAGTAGTCTCTCTCTGTGTCTCTCAATGTACCATGGTGCAAGGTCTGGTACAGCATGGCCATGGTGATTGGTCAATAATCCTTAGGGACGCTATAGGCCTTTAGACCAATTTATACAGTGGAACCTTATCCCGGAACCTTATCCAGTTTAGGCACGATTTTACGGTGCCGAACACTGATAAAACACGTCGGTCAGTATGTACTAAAGGCACTGTATACAAGTTGTTATGTTGGCATATGGTCTGAGGATATTCTGGCAGCTGTGCACACTCCTTACCAGCTGTAGCTTTATGAAAGTGCCCATACAACACAGGTCAACGTAACATTCTGCATTCTGCTGAGGAAGACGTTCTGTTTTGAATCGAATCAGAGCACTGTCGTGGATGGAAAATGTCTAGTTTGAGGAGAATAAGGTTTCACACCATGGCCACTACACCCGCAGGACTTAAATATATATATATCACGCTACCAGGGAATAATATACTGGTAATATACGGATAATATAATACAAGATAACAGACTGTACCGGTAATAAAGGGATATTAATATAATATATATAATAAATGATCTATCACAGAACACATGAGTTTGGTGGGTTACTGACCTTGGGGCTATCAGCACCATACATGCCTTTATTAAAACAACTATAATAATTAGTTGACAATAAGCATAGTCAGTAAAATGCATAATATAATAACAATAGTATCAGTAATAACAATAGTAATAACAATAGTATTAACAATAGTAAAAATTAAAAAAACAAGGGAACACCCAGCATGGTGTTACCTGTACAGGTGATAAGAGCCAATTGACGGTTACTTTGAAACTCCCCCTTATATACTGGAGGAGTTATTTACCATGACGTCATGCTATGCCATCATAGGTATCCATACGAGCTGCAAGTAGTCCCTAACCATCCGCGGCTAATTATATAAATATACATGAGTGTATATAGTTCCATATAAGTTAATGTGTTGAACAAGTGTACCGGTAATAATTAATAATGGAACATTATAATAATTAGAACAATAAATACAGAATAATTAAGAAGACATTCTGCAAGTAGTCCCTAACCGTCTGCGGCTAATCATATAAATATACACGAGTGTATATAGTTCCATAAGTTATCACGCTACCAGGGAATAATATACCGGTAATATACGGATGATAATATAATACAAGATACCAGACTGTACCGGTAATAAAGGGATATTAATATAATATATATAATAAATGATCTATCACAGAACACATGAGTTTGGTGGGTTACTGACCTTGGGGCTATCAGCACCATACATGCCAAAAACACACAAAAACACACCAAACACATGTGAAAACACATACCAATCAGCATTGCAAATGAGATTGGCACAACCTATCAAGATGTAATAATTCATCTTTATGATTATGAATATAACCATATACAGCACTGGATTTCCAATTAACCTTCTTCTTAATATCCTCTATACAGAATCCTTTAACAAGGTGGCACCACCGTGCCTAAGTGAATGGGTAGAAACACAACCTACTATATTAGACTGTAAAGCTAGAAATTTCAATCTAGAGTTGACATACTGATAATCCATACCATCACTACCAGACTTGAATAAGAGATCATTATTAAATCTACCCCTACACAGTCGCTGTAAACCTCTATAAGGGCACAGCAGAGAGTCGTCATTTCTAACCAAAAATACATGGAAGGAATCCTTACCAAGTTGATCAGTTTTTGAAGTTTTAACATGCAAGCTAACATAATCCATTTCAAATTTAACATCACCTACCCTTAGAGAGTGAGGGGATTTAACCACATGGCCTATTCTAAGTACACCCCTAAAACAAGTTAATATAGCCACTGTAATCCACAAAACCCTTAAGTTTTTGTTGATACCAAACTGCAGACATGTAATTTTTTACAGATGATGGCTTCATAAATTCAGACAAATAAATAGAACCTTGGGATGGAGAACAAGGAAAAGGTTGTAAATTAAGTATATTACAAAATTTCTTATACATTTTGAGTTGATGTTTCCTCGTTCTCTTAGTATTGTCTGACACACCATGGGCTAAAAGTAACCTTTTTCTGTTTAGTAATCTCTCCCACTCTGGAATTGAAGCAACACATATTGTTATCATGGAGAGAGGTTATACATTTACCAGGCATACCTTTATATGCAAGTCTCGGCAACTGGTCAGCCAGGATATTGTCCTCTGACTTAATATAAGTAGCTTATATTTCTACATTGTTAATGAAACACAGCCAAAAAATTTCTCTTAGCCATTCCATACAAAGCTTGTTCCTCGATCTGCCTGTATTAATCATAGCTAGAACTTGCATATTATCTGTTATACAATGTATTCTTTTGTTCTTATAACCAGAGATCCAGCGCTTCAAGCCCATCATAACAGGGTACAATTCATATACATTGATATTTCGATGATGGTCTTTTATATTATTCAAAATTGGAGGAACAGTAAAATGGTCTACACCAATTTGAAATTAATCAAAAGATGTCCAGTCTCCATACAGAAAATCTTTACCCACCCATGCTCCAAAGCCCCTAATAGAGGAGTCAGAGTACATTGGAGTATTAACCAAGTCATTAAGGATTAAACATTTACAGTTAAAAGTGTCACAAAAATCTAACCACCACTGAATGTCTCGCCTGGTACATTCTGAAACTTTTATGTAACCCCTAGGCCTAGCTCATGCACACAAATCAAAGGCTCTCCTGCTAAATGTTCTATCACCTTTTACTACCTGTGAGCAAAAGGACATGAGACCTCCAATCCTCTCAAGGTTCTTCTTGGAAATGAACTTTCTATTAACATTGTCTAATAAGATGCCCTTCATCTTGTCTATTTTATCCTTAGGTAGGGATAATTCTAGCTCAAAAGAATTAATCAAAATACCTAGAAATTTGCACTCTTGTGCTGGCTCGGTTACCTTTTCCTTAGATATGACAAAGCCCATGTATTCCATACATTCTACTAGTAAATTTCTTTGACTGAGGCACTCCTCATATGAGTCTGCGACAACTATAAAATCGTCTAAATAATTAACAATCTTTTTTACACCATAGAATTTTGCTACCTGTACAATAAAGTCAAAGTGTCGATCTTCTCCCGTTTTTTTACATAGATTTCATGGTCAAACTCACCACATTTGGTACTGGTGTGAAGCTTGGAAGAAGTGGAATCTATTGACGACCCTCCTGAAGACAACCGAGGTCTGTGACGAGTG
This sequence comes from Acholoe squamosa, assembly GCA_949317995.1. Lineage (NCBI taxonomy): Eukaryota > Metazoa > Annelida > Polychaeta > Phyllodocida > Polynoidae > Acholoe > Acholoe squamosa. The sequence goes on from OX439046.1 coordinate 24,867,058, forward strand.
GAAAACGAGGATTTCGACCTCCGGTGACGACCACGGCGTGTGCCCTCGTCCCACCTCGACCCGTTACTAAGGACGCTGGGGGACCGCTGCCTAGATACGCGGCTACGCCCTTGGTGATGTGACGTCATCGGTCATTGACAAACATTCGCACGTGCATGCCACGCCCCTCGGCTGAGTTCATCTCATCTGTCCTGTCCCTTCCAGCGACCACCTCCTGGAGCAAGCTTTTAATACTGGATAGTTCGTCCTCCAAAGCATCCATCCTCTCCGTCTGGTCAATGAGCTGTTCGTCTTCTAACCCATGAGTGTGGTTGGGTGGTGCAGACCCCTGATCTACACAAGACGAATCCAGCCCATTGGAAAGTCCTAAATTGGCCGATTTTACTGCTTTCCCAGCCGATTTAGCCGATTTCTTAGCAGTAGTATTAGTCTTTACACCTCTAGTTGATTTTCTACCCATATTGACCAAGGAATCAGAACCTTAACCAAGAAAATCAATTAAAAAACAAGGGAACACCCAGCGTGGTGTTACCTGTACAGGTGATACGAGCCAATTGACGGTTATATACTGGAGGAGTTATTTACCATGACGTCATGCTATGACATCATAGGTATCCATACGAGCTGCATTATTGGGTTTGGTGAGAATTGACTTTGTCAATATCAATCCTATACATGCCTTTTTTAAATAAGACAATAATTTTCAATACAATAATAACATAGCAATATACAGATATAACAATATAATACAATATAATAGTAATATATACAAACAATCACAATATCACAGTAAAGTTTAAAATTCCAGCACCACCCCGTGTGGTGTATGCTGTCCGAGTATATATGAAGCCAATTGACCGTTAGTTCAACTGCTGGAGCTTATATACTGGAGGAAATGTTATGTGTGACGTCATAGAAAATCATGCGCCCTGGATAAAGTAGTACCAACGTATCACTCATTAATTATATAAATATACCTGGGGGTATATAGTTCCATATATATATATATATATATATATATATATATATATATATATATATATATATATATATAGGTTCAGACATTTCAAGAATTACGTGTCAGTTATTGTATATAATGTTATAGAAGGAGGAAAGTTCTTCAGGCCTACGAGGCTGACACAAGGATTGTACGGTATCTAAACGTCTTGGCTGACACACCTAAACAAGAAGAAAAAAAAACATGACGGAGGACCAGACTTTCACATAGACGCGTAACAAAAACCAATCGATTTAACGGCCTCTGTCTTTTAGCTAGGATAAAAGGACCTAGTGAACCCAAATTGGTCATCCATGTCCTTATTAGCTGATCTTTGTCAAAAATATGAACCATAAACTGATATTACCAGAAAGACGTCTCCTTCATATTAGGTCCAGTTAGGAATTTGTTGTTATAGCCTTGAACACGTAGATAGCACAAAGAAAATATAACCCTTGGTTGACTAAATCGATTCCAAAGGATGCTTAGACAGTTTCTAGAAGGTAAAATAATGCATCGTAAAGGTTACCATATCGTCAATAGAGTTGTTTTTTGTACGCCGTTCTATTAACAAGGTTTTTCGTGTTTTTTATTTCAACCATCCCTTATTTCTTGTTGTCTTTGACTGAAAACAAAAGAAGATAAAATTCAAACGTGTGAATTAGTATTTTTCATCAAACCACTGCAAAGTCGAATGTAAACATAGATCTACCTCATTTTCGTAAATAACCAGCCACTATAGAACTTATAGATTGCAGACAAGCACTGTGGATTAACAGAGGAAAGGGGACCCCCGGGAGGCCCCGCACAGAGGTCCCTTTTCCTGTTTGCCTTATTCAAGATTACATGACCTGAAACCCATGGTTCTTATACAAGACCAATGAATATTCAAAAACCTGGTGCTTAATTGCGTTGGCATGCTGTAAAGTTAGATGCTGTTTGAATCATCAGTGAAGGAATTTTATTTTTTTGTAGTGAATTGCAAACACACAGACACACAAAAACACACACACACACACATACACAGAAACATGACCACTAGGAATAGAACTTTTATGCATGAATCAGCTTTCTATATGTAAAATATAAGCTTGTGTTTATTCTTAAATCCATTAGCAATATAACTGGGTATATATCATGGGGTACCATAGGCCATTTCTGTTTTACCATATTTCGTTTTAAAGAATGTGCCATGGGTTTCTTAAATCATAATTTTCCCCTTGAATTACCCCTTTCATCTATAGGGTCACAATCTATCAATGATGCAGAAGTTGCCAACTTCCCAATGGAAAACATTCAGATAACCACATCTTGCCATATGACTTGGACTTTGATATGGAGCCCTTCCACCAGCATTTCCATTGCATTGAATCGTTTGTGACATGTCTTTTTCTGCTGGTGGTTTCCTGCCATCAATGAATGCTTTAAACTCAAACCAGCCATATTTTGTTTCTGTGCAGTCCATGCTGACATCCACCATCCAGTACTGTCCTCCATATCTGGAATACATGATATTTAAAGCTATGATAAATGTAATACAATTTTCCTTTTAGGAATCTTATCCATAGTCTATGACACATCACCTGCACAAGTTCAATCTACTAAAAATTTATATCTAAGAAAAGGCTGAGGATTTTCTTACATTCATTCTTTTTCTTTTTATGTTTTTAACATAATGGGTGTTTTCTTGCCCACTGGGTTTAAAGATATAGAATATATGGTAATTTATTTAAAAACGATGCTCATAACTTCTTGCTTAACTGAAATCTCTTTGTTTCCATGGTTCAGGAATTCATATAGCTTCCATTTACTAACTTATTCAATGGCTGGTATCCTCGATGATATTTGTCATTACTTGTCCATACAGCGGGGGTTCCAGCAGCTCTACGTCCCTGATAATAACCCTACCAAAAAGATAGAGATGAGATTAATTACAAATTTATCATAGTTCACAGCTGGTACCCATTGAAGGCATGATTCACTGAATATCCTTCTTTATAATTTGTAGCTCACAAAGTGTTCCTTTTTGGCTGAGCAGACTTAACAGATTTGAACACAATGCCATCAGTACGGCATGGGTTTAGCTGTAGGGCCTATAGATATGTGTTTTTAACAAGAGAATAGATCAATGCATAGCTACCTGTCCCCTCTACCCACCATACCAGTCTAATTTGGTGTCACCAATCCTCCAAGCATTGTATTTCTCATAGTACCATGTTCTACCAATCTGGTTGTGTTTAATTGACAAAGCACAAATACTCGTTTCAGCAATTGTGGTGCATCCTAAGAGAGAAAATTAACACTGGTTTCAGCACTATGCGTGCATCCTGATAGGGAAGATTTACTGGAATCACAGCTATATATATATATATATATATATATATATATATATATATATATATATATATATATATATTAATTTCCCAATCTAGCTTTACCATTCTCACTGGTATCATTCATAAGAGCTTGTGCATAGACTCTGTGTGTAGCACACACCCTATCTTTGAAACAAATCATTTGCCACATTTCAGAGATATTTTGAGCTAGAACTGTAGATGATTATTACCACATTGACAAATGATAAAAGGGGGTACCTTTCCTGTTTTCATGTCCAATTCCACCAATAAAGAAAATCCTGTCTTGTGGATTGCTGGGTATTTGGACAAGGATAACTGTCCTCTGCCAGCCAGGGGATGGTTGTGGAGTTGTGGTAGGAATGTTTGTTGGATTGGGATCATATGGAAACTGATCAATGATACAATCATTATCAACTTCCCACTTAAAGACGTTTATGAAACCACATCGTGCCATGTGATTTATACTTTCATAAGGCCTATATCCACCAACATTTCCCCTGCATTGTTCATTTTGAGACATGTCTCTTTCTGCTGGTACGTTCCTACCATCAATAAAGGCTTTAAATTCAAACCAACCAATCTCTGCTTCTGCACAGTCCATGTCAAAATCAACCATCCAATAGCTATCTCCATACCTGAGGAATAATGTGCAAACGTAAATCACATGTAACCCTACCTGAAATGGCTGATAATGTGCTGGTCCATATAAGGATTTATACATGGTTTCCGAACTAGCACACACCATGCAATTTACATCAGTTTTACATGATCTCTATGTAAAACTCATAAGATTTAGGTAAAAATGATGTAAATTTCATGGCGTGTGCTAGCTGGGTTGATTTAATGCCATGGTGTTGCAAAAACTTTAATAATAATCATTTGAACATTAGTTTTCATTTAGAGCCTTATATTATAGTCTTATCAGAATGTCAGCAATCATATTATTTAGGTATTTTTGAGACTCATTAGATTAAACATTATCCCCATGAGTGTGCATTTCAACAGTGAATCAGATAATATTATTATCAAGGGATAAGGTTTTGAGAGTTGCTTTAGTTATTTGGATGGTGCCCTGACTTGTTTTCGACCCCCAACTGTCATGTGCAGGTATTTTCAGTTTTTTTTTTATCTAGGGGACGTGACTGGTATAATTCTTGAGGACTTGTATTCTTATTAAGAACCACTGTCCTCATTCCAAATCACCTACTTATTTAATGGTTGATATCCAGGATGCCATGGTTTGTTACTTGTTACAGCACAAGGGGTTCCAGATGCTCTACGTCCTTTGTAGTACCCCTGTCAAAAATGACTAACATGGATTGCCATTCCCTGTAAGCCTTTGCTTTTGAATCATATTATTATTGGCAAGAAACTACTTCATGGTGATGATTAAACTAAATTATACTAACGACCCACATATATGTCACTCACAATACATAAGAAAATAAACCCCCATTCTACTGTAAGACTAAGGGACAGTACACTTTTGGTTTAATATTTAAGTTTCTCCCTATAAAATATAATGTAACTCAAAATTTAGACTGCAGACCAACTTCTGTATGGTTGTTATGGCAACCAAAAGACCACAAAACAAGAAAACTGCAAAGAAAATAATTGAAAAATGAGCATTTTATTACATAATTGTATCTGTGGTGTTCTAAACTATTTCATATGCAAAACTAATAAATTAGTATATACATGCAATACTTTGTTGTCATGGAACCTTATGTTATAGGGATGTGGCCTTTCTTCAAAAATGAAATTACATGTAGGTCGTTAGGAAGATAGAGGGTGTGGTTTCCTATGTATACATGGGTATGTATCTTGTATAGAAAACGTTACCATGACCCACAATGATTGCCATTTCCTGACAGCCTTTGATTTAGAATAAGATTATAACTACTATCAGCAAACTATTTCATGGCAGTGATTAACTCATGCCATTTATTCAAGCGTACCATTACAAAACAAATGTATTAACTGTTAACTTACCTGTGATATCTGGGCCCCATAAAAGTCCAATTTAGTGTCACGAACCTTCCAGGCATTATAGCTGTCATAGTGAGGAGTCAAGCCCAAGGTGTGGTGCTCAATGGACAGGGCGCATGGACTAGTCTCGGCATCTCTTGATACACATACTGATGGAAATAAAAGCTAGGCATAGGTGACATAGGACGGGCATATAATTCTCATACTTACTCAGGAAAGTTCTTCCCGGCTATTGCCAATATGGGAGTTTGCTGTTATTAGTTTAGCAAGCCAAAGTATAATTATGCAATTAAATGAATTGAACATGAAAAGAGTGTTATGTACCTTGCCTGACCTCATGTCCGATTCCACCAATAATGAAAAAGTTTTCATTAGGTGCTGTATATGCTTGAATAAAGACAACTGTCCGCTTCCGTATAGATGGAGTTGTGGTTGGAGTTGAGGTTGGAGTTGTGGTTGGAGATGATGTTGATGTTGTGGTTGGAGTTTTGGTAGGAGTTGTTGTTGGTGTTGTGGTTGTAGTTGGTGTTGCTGTTGGGGTTGTTGTTGGAGTTGTTGTTGGTGTTGTGGTTGGGGTAGTGGTGGTTGGGGTTGTGGTTGGGGTTATGATTGTGGTTTTGGTTGTATTTTGGGTTGTGGTTGGAGTTGTGGTTGAGGTTGTTGTTGAAGTGATAGTTGTGATAATGGATTGGGTGGTAGATTTCTTTGTAGATACAACAGTGGATGGGGTTGATTTTAAAGGTTTCTTAGTACTTGATATGGATGGCTTGGTTGTCTGGGTTGGAAGTGGCGGAGGTGTGAATCGTGGTTCACATGTTCCACTTCCCCGCCTTGCACCTGGAATTAATACATGTGTAATGCTTTATAGGGACTGTGATTCTACATGGAAGTACATATTACATGTCAGGTATGTAATCTAGGCGTTGGTACTATGTACTGACCAGATCATCAGTTTTCATGTGGTTATAATGTTCAGTTCATTTGTTTACAGTTCATATATAGGTATACAATACATAAACAAACAAACACACGCACACACACACACACACGCACATATATATATATATATATATATATATATATCATGTTAGTTTCATGTCAGTTAGTCACATATTATTATTCTGTTTCACCATATCCCAGGTAGCAAAAATGGTGTGGCCCGAGTCTGGGCCAGAGCGGGCTCCTGATGTGGGCCACACTGGGTTAACACAGTGGGCGCCCGATGGGTTTTGTCCTCAGCAAAGGGTCTGGGCCACACTGGGCTAACCGATTCGGGCACAGATCTGTTTGAAATTGGGCTCACCGATTTGGGCGCAAAGTGAGTTTAACATGGGTTTTTGGTGTGGCCTAAAGTGGGCTGCCCGATCTGATGAAAAATTAGTGGTGACATGTTAAAAATTCTTTTTGAGAAATTTATCCAAAATCTTTTCAATAAGCAACAAATCCTTGAGCTAATCTAACCCCCCCCCCCATCACCAAAGCAGTAAATGCAACATCTACCCAAGTGGAAAGGCAGAGCAGTACCATTCATTTGAATCAAACTCATTCAGCCAACACAAGGCACTTTGATTCATTAAAGTGACATTCTGGCCTCAATCTTCCCCCACTAATTCCCTATGTATGAATAGAGAAGAGAGCCTTCAAGTTCATAATGACTGTACCTCTGCATATCTGCTCTTGTTCCAAGTTCAGTGCAATAGAAATGGTGTTGCCATTCCACTACTACTCAGATGACCTTGATTTGCACTTTTGACTAGAAACATCTAAGTATTTCCAGACTATGAGAAAGTCTGCACATTATTACTTCATATCTGATTTAGTAGTCTATTCCAGTTGTCCTATGTTTAAAAGAAATAAGTTTGATATGGGTAGTAGAATTCTGCCTGGAGTGCTGTGAAACCACTTTGTAGTGAGTCTGCCATGGACTGGCCTACAGGGGCAGGGGATATTTTTGGTTTCTCAATTGCCTCTATATATAGTCCTCTTATACCTGGCCAAGTGTGGGACCTGTTTGCCCCCACACCACAAATACACCTTGCAAGCCTACTAGTACAAAGAAAGACATGAAGCTGTTCTTTCCAGGACTAGTCAGTGTTGCCTTTTACATGAAATATCTGGATCCCTACTATGAACCTACCTGTGTATTAATGGTATAGGGAAAGTGTCCTACAGCAGTGGTGGAGGGAAGGGAGGGGGGAGGGCAGGGCAGGGTGAGAGGAGGGCAGGGCAGGGTGAGAAGAGGGCAAGGCAGGGTGAGATGAGGGCAGGGCAGGGCAGGGTGAGAGCAGGGCAGGGCATGTGAGCAAAGGAGATGCCAGGGCAGTGCAGGGTGAGAGCAGGACAGGGCAGGGTGAGAGCAGGGCAGGGCAAGGGTGAGAGCAGGGCAGGGCAGGGTGAGAGGAGGGCAGGGCAGGATGAGAGTAGAGCAGGGCAGGGCGAGAGTAGGGCAGGGCAGGGCGAGAGCAGGGCAGGGCAGGGTGAGAGCAGGGCAGGGCAAGGCAGGGTGAGGGCTGGGAGTGAGAGTGAGTGAGTAATAGATGTTTAACGCCATTTCGACAGCTAAGGTCATATTCATGGCGAGATCCTCATTACACAAATTCACAGAGGAATGTGTCAGTGCCTGCACATATGTGCACCACACACATCCTGAGGGGATAGGAAAGAGGAGAAATAGACCCTTTTAAGTGGGCTAGGGAGGCCCAGGGAGAGCAGGGTGACAGAAGGGCAGGGCAGAGCGGGGTGAGAGGGGGAAAGGGCAGGGCAGGTTGAGTGGAATGAGGAGGAGATGGAAGGGATAGGGGATGGATAGGGGAGGGACGAACAAAAAAGAGAGAGGGAGGGGGAACACTCATCACAGAGTTTAGAACAGTTCAGAAGATGAGGCTGCCCTGTCCAAACACACTCTCACCCCAGACTGGGAAGACTTTATGCAGCTAAGTACCCATCGTGGGATGCCCATTTTGAAACCATCCTGGGCCCAATGTGGTTGCCCATTTTAAAGCTGACCAGTGCCCAAATCGGGCGGCCCAATATGGCCCAGACCGTATGCTGAGGACAAAACCCGTTGGGAGCCCAATGGGCTCAAGTGGGTTTGCCCGATTTGGGCTGCCCTGTGTGGCCCTGACTGGAAACCCAGCATCTGCCGAACCTAAAACCAATGTACTGAATACTGCCCGCTTTGAACAACCTTATCCCGGGTAAAACCAATTTGGCCCCGAGCGGGCTTGCTACATGGGATATATGAGGAACCCCTGTTCCAGGCCTCGCCAGTGTGTCATAGATGCCAAGACTGCTCGCATGTACCTTGATCTGTATTTTTCCCTATGTTCACAACATTCATCTAGTTTTAGATAGATGAACCCAAGGTTCATATCACCGGTCTCATAACACATATTTTCATAGCCAGCACTTTGTAAACACCTTAAAATGTGAACACAGAGGTAATAAAGATTGGGACCCTCTAGTTTCATTATTGTTATCTTCATAGAATCAGTGTCGACAGTTAACTAAAGGATGGCCTAATGGTTACACTATAGACATGCAGGAAAATGTATTACACTATCTGGCAAATATTGCCTTTGAAAGATCAAGGGGTGGGGGCAGGGGGAAATTGGTCTTGCCCCCCTCCACCAAAAAAACAAGAAAAAGCAGAAGAACAATGCACGAATGTTTGGTTTTAAGCTAATTTCCCAAAGCCTAAAATCACTCTTTAAACATATTTAAATTCAGTAAATGCCACTCAGTTGCTCATACACCACTATGGCATTTAAGCAGCTTTAACCAGTATTTAAAGTACCTTTATGCATATTCCACAATTTGGTAAATTTTATCCTAAATCAACAGCAGTTTCTCCAAATCACTTGAGATTATACCAGTTTCATGTTATAGGAGATGGATGGAACAATAAAAATAATGATTAATTGGGCAATTTTTGGATCTATTGACATTTGAAGATTGTCCATTTGTCCATAAAAAAGATGATTAGTCCACAGTGTATACACTGTGGACTAATCATCTTTTTTTTTGGTTAATCACTAACCACCCTTAACGAAATGGCCAGGTTGGAGAAGGATGTGATGTAAACAATGTGTTTCCTGTTGACTAAGTGAGGCACAACAAGGCGAACATTAAGGTTTGGTATGATTATAAAAGGGTAGAAATAATCTTAGAATTTAATTTGGTGTGCCAACATACTCAAGAACATACATTTTATGTCTAAAACACCAAACCCCAAGATCTTGGCCCCAATCCTTTCTGGATACACCACAGCTGGCTTCATAGTCTACTAAGGTGGAGTGTTGTAGTCAGCAAGTGGTCACGATTCATGATTACCATAGTTATGCCCTTGCCCAACCAACCACACACCCACCCCACAGTGTCCACTGGACCTTGTTTCAATAGTCTCTATGACAGGATCAGGCCCCTACGACTTGAGAAGGGCCAAATCTTACCAGGTGATCTTAGGAATTTGGCTATAGTGACAAAATAGCTGGCTACATTACTAGGTGATCATGCTGCCTGCTGGCTAGATAGCCACCAGAGCAGTGACTCAATAAGAGACCCTGGTATGACAACTCTCTATGTGAATAACTAGGAGGTAGTATTAGCTGCTGCCAGCTGCACTCATTGGCCCAAATGCACCCCATCTGCACTATTTCCCTTGTAACCATATTATGATTATGCACCATATATATAGACTAATGATCCAAAAGGTCCTGATGTAATGTACACAGTGGCCATCAGTGGCCAGCTCTCATGGATATGTAGCATAAGGGGGACCCTGCATTGTACACTTGCATAGTAACTCGGCCTAATAATTAAATGATGGCATGTTTTTTTAACACTTTCAGAATGTATAAGCTGTTATGTAAGATAAAGTAAAATCTCATGACAATTCATGAAAAAAAGGAAATCTAAGTTATAACGATTACATGATCTTTGTGGTTCTTTAACACTATGACAGGCATAAGAAAGGGGGGGGGGCAGGGGGCTAGGCCCCCCCCAAAAATATTGAGAAATCCCCGTTTATAAGCCTATAGAAAAGTATAGATGGCCCTCTCAAACAAGACCCGTGCCCCCCAATAGAAATTTGCTTCCTACGCCTCTGTTATGATCCATTATCATGACACCTGTGTATAGATACTGCAGCCCTATGCTCATTTGAACATTCCTAATTACATGAATCAATACACCTGCAATACAATTCAGTAATAGCCATCTGATTGTCTGAAAGCTAACATATGTGTAGAGGCAAGGAGAAAGGGTGCTCAGTGCTAAAAGTCAACTTTAAAATTCAGATCACTAGCTTTCCAGTGATATATTGCAAGAGAAGATACTCCTGTTAGTTTCAAGGGAATGGCTTGCTAAATATCGGTATAGGTATGACCATTTCCTAAATGGCAATAAGCTCTATGCCTAATTGGTCATGAGATACATCTATAATTAACATAATTTATGCTAATTAGCTAAATTAGCATAATTTTCATGTTCTTTTGCCTATAACTTTTGATCTAGAAATGGTATTTTCTTAAACCTGGTGAAAAATTCTTTCAAATGGGATCATTGATTTTCCTATTTAGAATGAAAATCATGTTTCCATGGCAACAGAAATAAAAAAAAATGCCTATTTAGGCCCAAAAACATTCTTTTTACAAGCCTAATTTGGAACCTTTTCATCCAAAATAGAACATTCTATCAAAAATCATTGAATTCTCCATAGAAAAATACCCTATAATAGTTTTAGGCATTTTTTTCCTATTCTAGCCCATAGTGGTCCCCCCTGGTGGCTAAAACAGGTACTAAATCCCACAGGAACCCCCATTTCTGCTTGCTGGCTCACATATCGGGGCACACCTTTGGCCCATGTTGGCAGCCTGGCTGGGTTTTTCATATAATTGAATTTACTAATAGCACCTTCTTCAAGTTATTCACCTCAAGATATATAAAAGGTCTCTTCTCAGCAGGAAAGTAATCTGTGTTCAAATTATCCATTCTGCTCCAGATTCTTTCCAGGTCTTGTGGCCACATGTATTTAGCAGCACCAACTCTGAATCCAGCTACTCCATACCAAATAAGCTTATTGAGAAGTTCCACCTAGATGAAGAGAACATAATAACTTTCAACTGAAAATAGCACCTGTCATGATCAATGAAGAGATCAATGACGGGTGCAATTTGCTTTCAATGATCCTACTTTCTCTTCACTGAATTGACCAAATTTTCATTAGACATCAATAAAATAATATTAAGGTTTACTGACCAAGGTACATACATGATTCTTTTTACTTTATATTTGAATAAGTACTTATTATGTATCAACTTGTATGACCTGTTTGTCCTGGACATACTGCAATCTTTGCTTGACATCCATCTGATTGTTCAGTCGGCATTCCCTGACACTTGAATGATCAGTCCAACTAAACAGAATTAATAATTGACAAAGCAAAATATTTAGAAATGTGTGTATTAATCAGTCTGCAGACCCATGTCCAAAAGAGAAATTTCTCCATACGTTTTTTCAATGTATTTTGGTAAGCACACTTCAGATGGAGTTCATACAAAACAAGTCATGGTCAAATTAGGTTATCTATACAACAAGCATTGTAGCTATTTTAGAAGGAGCCTACCATAGTGCACCAGGACAAAATATCATGCACAGAACATAGTGTTTATGCAACAAAAGTGTGAGTAAAGGTTGTCAAAAATATATTTACTCTTTGAGAGTGCAGTTCAGAGAACATTTGGAGCAATCATTGAAGTCTGCCTTGCTGAAGGGTACCCCTGGGAATTTGCAATTACGAGAGTCAAAATAGGACCCTCCTGAACCATAGCCTCTGTACCCAACACCTGCCATGTGGTTCACAACTACATCCACATGTATCCTAAAACAAAGGGTAAATTTAGAAAAGATATATATATATATATATATATATATATATATATATATATATATATACATATGATAACAAATGCTTAGAAAATAACGAAATGAACTATCAGATAGGCACTTGATAATTTCTAATGTTGGTTCCAGAACACATTGTTTCAACTTAAGATCAGGGCATGATGTGTTTGAAGCTCTGAATTCAACCAGTACAGGAATCTCGGTCTATATCATACAAAACTTGTATCTTTGCCTCTACCGGCATTTTAGCTATATCTTGTTTTTAAATACCTGACTCCTACAGTGTAACAGCGATCTACCATATCAGCAAAATCAATTTCATTTCCAGAGCGAGATTGTAGTTTGTATGATACAGGATGGTACCGCTGCCACCAGGGTTGATCACCATTTTTGTTAATCAAAGCATGCTCAGTAGGTGGTGAAACCTCGATTCCAGGTAATAAAAAAAGAGTTATGGATTACTTAGAATTAAAAGATTGGTGTCTCTCAATGTACCATCATGCATTTTGAGAAAGTGAGCACTTGAAGGGCATTCTTCATTCATGTTAGTAAGACAGCATCATTTAAATATTATAGGAGTTTTGAAGCATATTATGCATAAATCCAGTGCTTAAAGAGAAACAAATACTTGGCTTAAATTAGTTCTCCTACCTGCACACCACAATAGCCTCTTGGACCGAGGTAAAGCTCACACTCTCTAGCAACATCTATCCACCTCCATTCAAAGAGGTGTACAATGACCACCCTGTTCCCTATGCAGTTGGAGTCATGATAGTTCCTCTTTGACTGCACCAAGCCTGGTAACATGTACATTTATAGTGCTTAAAGTATTTAAGAAGCCTAACGTCTCTATTTGTTATGAACTAGTGGGGTAGGTCTAGTTGTAGATTATGCCTATGTAGGCTACATGGGACACAGCCACACATGATATGAAACGGCCTGAATTGTCAAATCTGAGTTGAACTCTATATTAATTTCATGTTTCGTCAGTAAAACTCTAAAAGGAGCCCCCAAAGATCACTTTTGGTTGAGGGGTGTTAGGCTATTTTGATGCTGTCACAGTTGAAAATGGGGCTGGAGAATGGGATTCAGTTTCTCCACACTTCGAGACTGGCCATCAGTCAACCAGGCCTGTTTTTAAATATGGCGGAGGTCTGAATCAATAAAATATAGTTGTGGCATCAGTTAAATATCTAGGGGAACATTATCAGCAAATGGATATACATGTTGTATATCTGCAACCAGCAGACTAGTATTTGCACAATTTGTCATATGATACTTGTTATGAATCATTATCTGCACATAATATGATCATCACCTATGGACACTTTGTAAAGGCTCTGAAGCGTGCTGCACTGATGGAAGGCCCGAATTCCTTCAGTGCTGTGTGCTTCAGGGTCGTGATATGTGTCCACGGGGCTGTATGATCCTTATCATTCGGAACACTCTACACTTAAGTGTGTGATGGATTCATGATGAACAACTAATTTTCAGACATTAGTTTTTGTGTGACCTTATGTTTTCAACTATGACTGTACTTTTGAGATACCTGTGTAGGATGGTCAGCTATAACCTGCAAAGCTTTGCTAACTATTCATCACAAAACTGAGATTATAGGTTTGCCATTTGAGGTGTACAAGGTTTATTCACTATATATATATATATATATATATATATATATATATATATATATATATATATATATATATATATATATATATATATATATATAGCTTTGGTACAGACATTGATAGTGAAATTTATACTTACAAAAGAGTGTGTACAGAATCACTACCAATATCTTCATCTTGCTTTGTTGGTCTGGGCTCAATATGACCTTTTTGATAGTGGTTGCTATATTGATAGTTATTGGATGATCCAGTTGGGTTTTGTAACCCATACCTTATCTGTATCAGCACCTTTATCACAGTAGCTGTAAATCCCTCATATAAGCCACAGCTCATTCCAGGCCATTGGTGCAGCTCTTAGGATCAGTTTGAACTCAGGGTGCATCTTATAGGAGTCGTTTTGTATATATATATATACACCTAAGGAAACAATGGGGACCTATTAAGACCCTTAGGGTGTGGCTTATATATGTGGGTGTGACTTATATGCAGTGTTTTATGATAGTAGTAGAGTAATAAAACTTCTCGAGACAAACCATGCAATTTGATTCTTATTTAATCTATATTTTCATAGGACACTCAAAATCATACATAGAACAACTAGCATTTCGTTTGCATCATCTTCTATAAATCAATCATAATATTAATCCCCATTGTGTCTGTACTTGAACTAAGAATGCCATATCACTGTTGTCAAATTGGGCGCCCAATGGGTGCACACGAGTGCATTGGAACCTGAAACCCATGTACTGAATTTTGCACGCTTCGAACCACCTTATCCTGGGTAAAACCATTTTGGCCCCAAGTGGGCTTGCTACATGGGGTTTCATTCACCATAGTTTCCCAGGTGTCCAGAGGGCTGATTTCTTGCTTTTCTTTAGCGAAACCTGGATAGCTGGATATGAAATAATTCCTTTTTCATATAAAAATGAGAATGGTTCTAACACGATTAGAATGCCATTGAAGGCTTCATCAGAATTTCTTGCAAATGATAGGATAAGAGGAAAAGAAAATGAAAACAACACAATAGTCTGCATTGTTTATTGATGCTTAGGTCTCCAAGCTTACGTAAAAGTGCGGTTTTGGGTTGAAGTGCATGTATATTGAAGGAAATCATGATCTAGATACTTCTACTGGTCCAATATGCAAAGCTAGACCTTTTTTTTTAGAATGGAAATGGCCTCCCGAATATGATACAACCATCCATTTTTCTTTATCTCAATTATACCAGGCACAGGAAGTCAAGATCTGTCATATTATGTGATTCATTATGGAGCAACCCTCCAGGGAGCTAGGCTTTAACATGATACCCAAATGATGCTGAACCATAATATTATACACCCAATTTCCCATTCTTCCATCAGATTGTGCAAGAACTGCTCATGTCCATAAAGCCAAACCAGATATTGTTTCTAACACATTATGTTTTCTGAGTGGCAGTACACACACAGGCAGTTCAAGCAGCTTTGGAAGTTTTGTACAAGGTCTGAGGATTGCAGGGACTATGGGTATATATATGTAGCACAATTGAGACCAAATACCATACCAAATGACAACAAATAGAATGTTTTGGTAACTATAGGTACCAGACCTGACAAGAAATACTATGTCCTTAATAGGAGGTCTTCAATGAGTTATGAGTATTCAGAAAATGTAATGCTGAGTCCAGCTTAAAAGAGAAGATCAAAATAACACATGGTCTCATCAACAAAGGCATACACTTGTGAAATAATGCGAAATCATCAAGTAATTCTGGGCACAAAAGGATAAAAGGTTGATGCCAACCTGTGTTGGCTTTGACATTCATAAAGCTGTGTTTAACTGTTGAAATTATCAATAATACACCAATTGCTTTTCTCAAATTGAAAAACATTTACAAAGCCACACTTTGCCATGTGACTTCCACTTTTAAAAGGGGACATTCCCCCAACATTTCCAAGGCACGGTACATCTTGTATAGTATCGCCTTCTCCTGGATTTTTTATTCCATCTACATGTGCCCTCAAAAAGAGCCATCCCTCTTCTGTCTGGGAGCAATCCATCATGAGGTCAACCATCCAGTATGAATGTCCATATCTACAACAGTATTGAAGCTAAATCTCAGCAACAGTTTTAATCTTTTCATGATTAAAATTGTTGCTTGACTATTTTCTAAAAAGAGAGAAGCTAATCTGGGGATTCGTAGATTTTTTCATTAAGAAATAAACTAAATTGAATGATTACTGAGGCTGCTCATATAAGCTCCTGCTAAACTAATTGTCTCTTGCTTTGATAACAGGACATATCATAATGGGGTACTAATCTACTCCTTACCTGTTTAGAGGCTGATATCTGTAAAAGCCTTTTATATTGGTAGTCCAGACAGCAGGGGTGCCTTGCGCTGGCCGGTTATTGTATCGCCCCTATTACATAGCATTGGAAATAGTTATTGATAACACAAATTACAGAATCTGATGCTTTCATAGGACCAAAATGTTGATGTAAACAAACTGGGTGCAACATTTTCAAAAGATAATTTCACCATGTAATAAATGTAATGGAGCACTCGTGTGAGTCTATAAATGGGGTATCACACTAACTGTCTTTCAGGACTGTTGCTGCATTTGTATCGTGCAATATGCAGACTATTTACCTGATATTTCTGTGCTCCAAACCAATCCAATTTAGTGTCCCCCACTTTCCAATTTTTGTAGGCATCATACTGGCCAGCTGTGCCCAAGGCATTATGAATGATATCCAGAGAGCACTGACTGGTATCAGGATTGTTTGTGCATCCTGTAAAACATAGCATGTGGATTGTGAAAGGTTTCTTCAATATATATTCCAAGTATTGCCCAAAAATACAGTCTCATGCTGATCATGTAGCCCACTTTTTTTTATAAAGGAAATGCATGTATGTACCCCTTAAAAATGGCCCTTTCTAGAATTACCTCCATGTTACACTTCATATTCTGATATATAAGAAGGTGACATTAAAGTCAGCAATATATACTTCCCTCTCCGGTACCCTCTACTTTTATATATCATACTGAAAGTCTGAGGAGCAGCTCTTGTCATCAGTGTCAATACAGAACATGTCATTTCAACTATACCTTCTCTCCTATCATGTCCTATACCTCCTCTGAAAAAAAGATAATGCTGTCGTTTGGTCAATGCCTTCATGAATATTACAGTTCTCTTCCATCCATACCAAGAAGGGATGGATGTTCTTGGGAATTCTGTGCTTGAAGTTTGTGGGAGTAGCGTATCAATGATACACTCGTTGTGAACATTCCACTTGAAGACATTTAGGTGACCACATCTTGCCAAGTGGTTTATGTTTGTATAAGGAGCCTTTCCCCCAACATTTCCAGTACATGGTTCAGTTTGTCGAATGTCATGTTCCTTCTGTCTCCAGCCATCTACATATGCTTTAAATTCAAACCAGCCTTCCTTTGTCCTTGTGCAGTCTATGTTGAAATCAACCATCCAATATCCATCTCCATACCTGTAATGATCAGAGGAAAACAATGGATTACCAGTATGTCTTCTAACGGAATCTTCAAAGCTGAGAATGATTATGTCTAAGCTGTAAGAAACACCGACTGTTTCAAATTTACATTTTCCTTTCAGGGTATGATATAAAAACTGTATGATCATTCCTTATGCATACAGACAGAGTGTGTGCTTTAATTTGTTGAACGGCATAGCTAGGTATGAATTCAAATTGCAACAATCATTCAAAATCAATTTTCCAGTTTACTAACTTGTTCAAAGGATGATAAGCTTTAGATGATTTGTCATCTGTTGTCCATACCCCAGGTGTTCCATATGGTGGTTTTTCATTAAAGGATGACTGCAAACAAATTATATATATATATATATATATATATATATATATATATATATATATATATATATATATATATATATATACATACACTTTTGCAAAGCTTATGATTAGACGTTAGTTGGCATCAGACCCAAGTTAATAAATTATGCTGACTATATTTAAGCAAAGCAGACAAGCATACTAACCAAGATCCAAAAACAACAGTCATAATATTGGCTTTGACTTGTCTTACCTGACCTTTTTGTGCACCATACCAGTCCAATTTGGTGTCACCAATCCTCCAGGCATTGTAACCATCATAGTGGGGTGTTATACCCAACCTGTTGTGTTCAATAGATAGAGCGCACCTGCTAGTTTCAGCATCCCATGTGCATCCTGTTATGAATCAAACATCATTACAACCATAGTGGTGGGATAGGCATTTCTCATGTTGGTACAATTGGACTGTTTGATAGATTCAATACACAAAAACATTATTCTTATTATTGGATGGGTGACAATCAAATCATATTAATTAGAAAGAGCTTACATAAATAGTAGTGACACCTGTCCATGCTATTTTAATGTTTTCAAACTGTGTACTCCACCAAATCAGTGAATTTAGACCCACCTTTTGCTAAGGTCTTTGTGTGAGGTCTTGTAAGGTGGAAATTATGGTCCAGACCCATAAGGATAAACAATGACTCGTCAAAAAGGCTTACCTTGGCCTAGCTAAATCAAATTGCCCTGGACCATATTAGCCCAACCTTGAATTTCAACTTTTATTTTAATTCATTTAGATTCCCAGTCAGTGAGCTTCAGCCTTCAATATGTTTCTTTTGTGGTATGTGAACTTCTGTTTTCTTGAATAAGCTGTCAATCATGAATGGTAACCTTTAGATATTTTAATAGACTACAGAGTAATATTGTGGGAGAAATACTGAGATGATATTATGTGTTTTGATGATCCTTACCTTCCTGAACCTCATGTCCGATCCCTCCAATGAAAAATAGATTGTCGTTTAGGTTTGTATATGCTCGGATGAGTACAACTGTTCTCTGCCAGCGGGGCATTGTAGTAGTAGTGAAGATGGTCTGAACAGTGGTAGATGGCATTATTGATGAGAAGATAGGTTGTGTTGTGAATATTGAAGATGAAGTAGTAGCTTTAGCTGTAAACTCTGGTGTGGCTGGAGTCTTCCTGACAGTAATTGTTGGGGTAACTGTAGTTTGCTGTGGTAGTTTATCAATGACACAATGATTGTTGACGTCCCACATGAATACATTGAGATGACCACATTTTGCCATGTGATGTGTATTTCTATAAGGAGGATTCCCACCCACATTTCCAGTACATCTGACCGTTTGATGAATGTCATGTTCTCCTTTTCCCCAGCCATCCACATAGCCCCTGAATTCAAACCAGCCTTTCTCTGTTTCTGTGCAGTCCATGTTGAAGTCAACCATCCAATATCCATCTCCATACCTGTATTTAAAACAGAAGTTGACAATGTGACACCATGTTATGGTTAAGATGGAACTTCTTTAGAAAATCCCTGAATACTATAACAAGGCAGAATCAGCATTCCATGTTATTTCATGTACAGAATGGTGTGCGAATTGTTATAGGATACCCAGAAGTACAGATAATGTTGATGAATAATGCTTACAGTGGGTATTCTACCAAAGCAGATTAATAAAAATTGGCCTGATATCAGCACAATTTTAATTGTACTTAAGAGAAATAATGGATACAATTTCATAATCTGTTTACTAATTTTGCCACAATTCCGGCAATTCTGTCTTTTTTTTTATTTGGCTGGAAATGAATTGGGAAGTTAACTAATTTGTTCCCGGTTCGAAATACCTGTTAAAAGGACAGTCCAAGGGGGATTAGTACCAATTCTGGACACCAGGGGGACACCACTATGGCCTAAAAGGGGGAAAATATACCAAAAATAGTTATATACTACTTTTTTATGTAGATTACAATCGTCCTAAAGGGAAATTCCCATTTTTAAGGAAAACCTTCCAAATTTGGAATGTAAATAGATCGTTTTTGGGCATTTGAGGGCAGAAATCAGTGATTTTGTTGTTATTGGTTGCCATGGAAACATTATTTTCACTCAAAATTGAGGAATCAAAAAAGCCTATTGGTAGCCACACCCACAAGGATCGGTGTGTTGAAAAGATGGTAAAAATCTAATAATCAGATCAAATTTTATGAGAAAAAGAATGTGAAGAATATGACAATTTCCCTAATTTGCAGAATTATGCCTAATTATACATATCATCTGATATATCTCATGAAATATACATGGTAGACCTTATTTGGGATTTGAATAGGTCGGTAACCATCTAAGTTAATAGAGCCGTAACTCTGAAACTAGCAGATATATTTTCTCATGTAATATATCATTGGAAAGTTCATGGCCTGAATTTGAAAATTGACTTTTTCCCTGGGGGACCCTTTTTGCTTGGCTATACAGTCATCTTTAAGTAAATTCACAGTGTATGGTCGCTATCACAATTATATGTACATATCAAAGCCTTTAGTACTCACGTGTTTAAAGGATGATACCCATCCTTTGATTTATCATCTGTTGTCCAGGCACCGGGAGTCCCATGTGGTAGTTGACCATTATACGATCGCTAAAGAGGAAGAACAGTATTTGAGTAAATGGTGATATTATATTTAAATGTAACAAATGTGATATGAGCATTGTTATTCACAAGCATTTTGTCATAGAAATAATACCTCCCTATAGTGGCTTCTGAGGGGGCCACTACAATTTCCCCTTACTGGACTTTGAACAATCACAATCCCAAAAGAATGGTCAGGAGTTTGAGTGTAAGACATTTTCTTCATAGCATCATTGTTTATTACACTGCACAGCTTTTTATGAAGCATTTACTTGCATATGAGCTGCATCAGGTATCTTCTTACCGAAGATGGTATACAGCTTATTCTCCAGTTGGAAAAAAATACAATAAGCATTTTTGGGTCTACCTCTTTTAAATGATTATGGAAACTTGGTTCTCACATATTTATTTATCCGCATGATAATATTAGCTAGTTAGTACCTGACCCTTTTGTGCACCATACCAGTCCAATTTGGTGTCACCAATCCTCCATGTATTGTAGCTGTCATAGTGAGGTGTTGTACCCAACATGTTGTGTTCAATGGACAGAGCACATCTACTAGTTTCAGCAGCATTTGTGCATCCTGTTGAAAATCAGGACAGTTTGCTTTTATTGGAAATAAAAAGGTGCCTGTTGGTCTGGCTATGGGCCCTATGTATACATGCTCATCGAGATAAATAATGAATTATGTTTGTTTCAATCTAAAGTTATTGCATGTAATTTGGTCATTTGGGGTTATATGAAAAGAGTTCTCCAGACACCAGCAGATTGTTCAGTTAAAAACTGTTGACTTGCTATTAAGGGGCATTAAACCTGTCTGATTCCTGCCTGACCAATGATGATTCAACAATTTTTGATAAAGTAAAGTATGAAGATAATGGCTCATGCTACACATGACAGATACAGCGGAATACCCACCTAAATCTAAAGTGTTGGTTCCGCTGCTGTTGGTTGGGTTAATCTTTTGCTAATCTGAGGATTCATGATATTGCAAAGGTATAGAAAAAAACAGTTGGATTAGCGGAAATTAGCCCAACCAATGACTGATATATGTTTCTGCTATACAAGCTCCAGTTTAGTATTAATAGATATATTTGACTTGGAAATGGAAGTATCATCACTGGTCAAGTGTCACCACTGCCCTAATTGTGGCCACTTCCAGGTTTACTGGCCAAAAGGTTCCCCTCTGAATTTTGATATTTTGAGTCATTCGGCCCATAAAGAAAGGAAAAAAAAGGCCAAACCCATGGTCATTGATATCAGAATGATCAGGGGTTCTACGATCTGGACATAGACGTACAGGACATCTTCATCCCATAGAGCTTAGTGTTTTTCAGAACGAGGCTGGTAGTGCCTAGTTCTAGGATAATGCCCAGGGATAATGCCCTGCAAAGTTGCTATGCAACCTGACATGGTTGCTATGCAATACAATATTGTTATATGACATCACTTGTACTTGGACTTCCAGTAACAACACAAGGGCGATGTTGGGCATTTATTTCCAACGCTTCTGTACTGTTTTACTGGATTTAAGGTTGGTTTTACCTTGCTAGGTAATTCTAACAATTTACTTGGTGATATTGGCCCATGTCAGAATCAATATTGAGTCTCTTCTGTTGGGCATTGTCCCAGAATTAGTCTCAGGCCCTGGCATGTCAGGGCGTGCAGCAGCCCCGGCCAGGCCCTTGACTCAATGTCTTAGTCCAAACTCAAATAATCAGAGGTTTATTGGGGTGAAAGGTCACTACACTGTTATCATGGTCATTTGTGTAAATCTAGCCACACTATACTTATTTTTTCTTTCTTTCACAAGCTGAAATATGAAGTTTGTCACTAATTATTTGGCAGTGTGCAAGTTTAAGATATTTCTGATTATGAGGTTAATGGTAGGACCTTTTGGAGTGCTGCCAGGGCTTTAGGCTGGTGACGCCATTAAGTATGTGCCTCTAGTTTGATCTGCTCGTATCATATAATTGATTTTATTGGTAGTGAGGTCAGTGGTCAGGGCATTTGGCCGCTCCCTATCTGTCACAGTGTTAAAGAAGGTGCTCTTACAAAGGTCGGAATGCCTAGTTCTGTTATATTCTTTATCATATGCTACACATGGTTAAAAAGATACATTATTATCCCATGTATATCTGCATAATATAGTGTTTATTATGATTTTGTCCTTTGTAAATGATTAGATTACTTTTTGACGATGTTGAAAATGCCTGCCATGTGTGCTCTTTTCATAGTGCGCACAGGGGAGACATGCACATTATCTATGGGCCAAAAGTAGATCAAATACTAATGCATAAGGATGAAACTATGTGCTTTAGGAGAAATAATAATGGGCTATCGATTGGTGTGATTATCTAGTATCTCCCTATAGGTTAAGTACTTCATGCATAGTGATCTATTATTTCTACTTTCTGCCGAACATGCTATTAATGGTCTGCTAGCAGAAAGCTTGGTGAGACATAATAATTGAAACAATGATTATCAGTACCTTCTCGAACTTTGTGATCAACTCCTCCTACAAAAAATAGATTTTCCCGTGGTTTGGTGTATGCTCGAATGAGAACAACTGTTCGCTGCCAACGGGGTCTTTCTGTTGTCTGTGTGGGGAATGGGGTTTTCTTAAGGGTGCTAGTATGCACAGATGGTGTGGAGGTAGTTTCAGTCATGTTGATGTGTGGTGTGGTTGAGGCTTTAGGTGAAGTTGAGGTTGGCATTGTAGTGTCGGTCTTAGATGGGGCTGGGCTTAGAGTTGTAGTTGGGGCTGTTGTTGTAGTTTGTGTTGTAGTTGTGGTGGAAATAATTGTGGTTGAAGTTGTGGTTGGTGTCATGGTTGGTGTTGCTGTGATGGGAGTTGTGGTTAGCAGTGTAGGTGTGGTCTGACTTATGGTTGTGGTTGGTGTTGTGGTTGTGGTTTGAGTTGTGGTAGGGGTTGTGGTTGTAGTTGTGGTCGGTGTTGCTGTTGGGGTGGCGTTTGTAGTTGGTGTTGTGGTTGTAGTTGTGGTTGGTGTTGTAGTTATTGTTGGAGTTGTGGTTGGTTTTGTGGTTGGAATTGTGGTTGGGATGGTGGTTGCGGTTGTAGTTGGAGATGTTGGGGTTGAGGTTGGTGTTGTGTTTGTAGTTGCGTTTGGGGTGGTTGTAATTGTGGTTGGTATTGTGGTTGTAGTTGTGGTTGTAGTTGTTGTTGGAGTTGTGGTTGCGGTGGTGGTTGTAGTTGTGGTTGGTGTTGTGGTTATAGTTGTGGTTGGAGTGGTGGTTGGAGTTGTAGTTGTTGTTGGTGTTGTCATTAGAATTGTGGTTGGGGTGGTGGTTGGAGTTGTGGTTGGGGTTGTGGTTGGTATTGTCGTTGTAGTTGTGGTTGCAGTTGTAGTTGGAGATGTTGGACGTGTGCTTGGAGTTTTGGTTGGTGTTGTGTTTGTAGTTTGGGTCGGGGTGGATGGAGTTGTGATTGGTATTGTGTTTGTAGTTTGGGTCGGGGTGGATGGAGTTGTGGTTGGTATTGTGGTTGTAGTTGTGGTAGGGGTGGTGGTTGTAGTTATGGTTGGGGTTTGATTTGGAGGTGTTGGGGTTGTTGTTAGTGTTGTGGTGGGTGTTATTGTTGGAGTTGTGGTTGGGGTTGTGGTTGGTGTTGTGGTTGGGGTAGTGGATGGTGTTGTAGTGGTGATTGTGGTTGTGCTTTGGGTTGTGCTTCGGATTGAGGTCAGAGTTGTGGTTGGAGCTCTTGTGGTTGGCCTCCTAGACCTTGTTGATATGGTTGTCGATGTTGGAAGTGGTGGAGGTGTAAATCGTGGTTCACATGTTCCACTTGCCCGTCTTGCCTCTGTGGAAAATGTATGCATGAATTTATAATATATTGTAATAGATGGTGCATTTAGTTATAATCTAAAGACACAATTATTAACAATTTTAGCACTACTCTTTTAAAGTGATTGCTCATCTGGGGGAAGACGGAACTGTAAGTTTGAAAAAGATGATAAAGAAAAGCAAGAGCTGCTTGTTCATTCTGATCTAAAGTCTAATCATTGTGATTACTTGTTTGTGATTTAAATCATAAATGATACTATATCATTCAATTTGAATGAGCCAACAAATTATCTTGGAATCTTTCTGATGAAAGTGCAAGTCATCTAATGATAACATTTGAATTATGTTGGGAAATTATACAAACCAACATGGATGGCAATGAATGGATCCTGTTCGCTGGTTATGTTTATAATAGCTCTTCCATCTTCTCTCACAGTTATAACATCTCCCTCACAGCCAGAGTCTGTTGCACAACCTTGTACAACATTACAGTATTCACCAGATGGTAGTCCTGTTTGTAAGACTTTGGACATATTACCATAGTTGGTGATTGCAAAGAATCCCTTTTTGCCTCTAGAAAATGCAATCTGAAATAGATTTTGATCATATTCTGGAATTGAATAGGCTATTATGCTTTATGTTAGTAATTATAACAATAGGCTTTGTACTGTCTTTCTTTTCTATGTAATGTTTCAGTTCTTAAATGTTTATAATGGTTTGGCTGTGCTACAAAATCACTCATGTATAAGGTACGACTTGTATGCAAGGGTACGGCCAATCTGTACCTCATAGAATCTACCTTAATTCATGGTTACCTTATGGGCCAGGATTTTTTTTTATAGAACAGTAATAAATTGTCCTAAAAACGATGTAGCCTTATAGATCTCTCATCTTGGGATGTGTCTTGTCGTTAAGGTGTACCTTATACTAGAGGTATTGCAGTCATTTGCAGACAATATTTACCTCGTTTACATTCATCCACCAGTTAGTCCGTTCTTCACCTAATGTAGCTTTGGCAAAACTTGCCATACCTGAGATGGCAGTCCACCTGTGCTCACACACCCAACCATCAACACAAGTACCATTGGTATTAATAGCAACATGTTTAGTACTGAGGTCATTATTGTGTGGTGGTCCAGCATCATTTGAGTCAAACTCATAACTGCTCATAAGGAGAGGATGGCCATAACCATTGGCCATGGTTATTGCCTGAAAAAAAAAAAAACACAAAAAAACACCTGAAGTATAAGATGCAATGCAGGGGTGGTGCTTAGTGCATGCATTGTACCTACAATATGAGTAGTAATTATGGGCTATCCTCTTCTAAAATCAATATTAACCTAGTCCAGACTATGTCAAGTTGATATATCATTATTTCATTTTGATCACTGTCAAATATCTTATTCCCATATTGGAGAGGTTGCCACTGATATAAATACATCGCCAAGATAAATGACATAGGAACTTTGAAATCAACCCCAAGGGTTTTCTGAGGAATAACTAGCAGTTTTAGTAACATTGTGAAATCATCCTGCCTGTGCTTTCTTGTAGTCTGCCCTTTGCTTAAAGGTCACAGGATTATCTGCACTACCATGGCCTCTCTGATTGTCATGGTTATCGACAAAGACAATAGCATCTTCTGATGGTAGCATCCCCCAAGCCACATCCCTGATGTTGATCACATCCCATAACATGTTGATGGCATATTTGATTTTTGTACTATAGCGCACTTCTGTGACAAGACCAAGATGGGTGTATTCCTCACCTCGAACCTCATTCTTCTGAGCTTTGTCAAGCACCTAAAATCATTATGGCAGTGATGACAATGTGCATTAATCCTCCAGGCAAGCATAGCATATATTATAGTATATTATACCCTTTAGTTATGAGATGTGTATAGGCCTATTGGATAGTCTGCTGATATTGTATCAAAATCAAATTTAAAAAGATAAAATCATCTAACCAAATCCTGCATGACATTCCCTAATTTTGTCATTTTGAATCATTTCTTTTTTTTTATATCATAACTGATTACTAAAATATAATGCATCAAACAACACACTTACCTCAAGATATATGAAAGGTCTCTTGTTGGCAGAAAAATAGTCTGTGTTCAGGTTCTTTATTTTACTCCAGATATTTTCAAGGTCCTGGGGCCACATATAAGCTGCAGCTCCAATGCGGAATCCAGCCACTCCATAATCAATCAACTTATTCAGAAACTCAACCTTTAAAAGAAACAAATATCATTCGTATCTATCCAGTTCAAAGGTACTTTGAATTTTATATTTGTATCATATGTAACAGTTATAGCATACCTCATCATTTAAAATATGAATGGTCATTAAGACTTCTCGTCATTTAAGATATGAATGACCAGGGGTCTGTTACACAAATGGTGCTTGTTAATTTGTGCTCTTAACTGATGAAATGTTTAAAATAAAGATCATGAAGCAGAGTAAGAAATAATTCTGTTTCATAATGTGTATTCGTCTGGAAGAGTACAAAATACATTCATGTTGGTTAATTCTCATATGTTCTTTAATTTTTTCCTGTTAGTTAATATTGGTGTTCAGCCATAAAGTATGGGATACATGGTAAACTACACATTTTTGTGTACTACATCATCACAGGGCCCCATAACACCTGCAAAATAAATGCAAACCCATATGATGTTAAAAATAATTTAATCAACCTATACAGATTAAGCCTAAATATAGATTTAAAGGCCCTCTACAACAAATAAATCATGTTAAATGGCCCCTAAAGGCAATTAAAAATATGCCTATAATATTAAAGAGCATGATATTAAACAAAAGTAAAGGAGCACAAAATAGTGAGCAAGATTAAGGTGCTTTATAGGGCCAAAACTATTGGAATAATATCCTAATCAAACAAGTTGTTATCTTTATGTGTGCATTTTGGGACTTCCTGTTATATAACTAATATAACAAAATTACCTTGGTTTAAATTTATTAAAAAACTTAATACCCCCATTTAGGTCTGTATAACTTTTATTTATGTAACACTGGATAAACCCATTTACGACCACCAGAAATAAATTAAAGAACACCATCAAATTTTAAAGAATAGTTATGAAACACCTAACAATTTCTATAGAAATAAGGGGATCTTGCTCATCTACTAAAGAGCATGAAAATTAGTGAACACCATCCAGATTTATACTTGTAATACATTTTCTAATAAATTATAATTAGGGACCACTAATTTCGATTGTGTAACAGACCCCAGGAAGAACTTACAAAAGAATAGCCTCTGCATTTTACAAAGGTAACATTATGTTCTGTCAATGGTATGGACTACTTATAATGATTCTCTAATTATATCACCTGTTTTTCCTGGACATATTGTAATTTGTGGTTGATGTCTATCAGATTATGAAAGCGGCAATTTCGCACACTTGAATGATCGGTCATGCTGTTTAGAAAAGAGGGTTATATGTATCAGTTCAAACTATGACATTCATTAGGTCAATCATGACCCAAAAGCAATGAGCAACAACACACGAATAAATAATGTTTTGAGGCTTAAAATTACAACAGCACATAACATTCTTAGTTAACCATTGAGGTATAAGAAAAGTCTAGATACATAACTTGTTTTTGTACTAATTATGTAGCTGGAGCGTGGAAAGGTATTTACTCTTTGATGGTGCAGTTTTCAGAACATTTTGAGCAGTCATTGAAGTCTGCCTTGGAGAAGGGTACACCTGGGAATCTACCACTATCAGAGCTAAAATTGGACCCTCCTGAACCGATACCTTCACGTCCTATGCCTGCCATGTGGTTCAGGACTACATCCACATATATCCTGGAATCAAGTTCAATAATGTTGCATGAAATCTATGAACTGACAATATAGATCTATGCTAAAAATTATTGTATAAACAGTTGGCCTACCTGTAAATGAACATGTATGGGGTTAATCGGTTCTTCTTTAAGCTATGATCAGTTATGATTATAACATCATGTGTATAAGTGTATATGACTAGGACGAAAACAGTTTTATAATAGGTCATTCCATTATAGAACGACCTATAGCATTATGATTATAACTGTATTAATCTCTGAATTTCAGATGTATGACCTTGAAATGGCATACCATACCTAACTCCTACACTGTTACATCTGTCCACCATATCCTCAAACTCATTCTCATTCCCAGAGCGAGATTGTAGTTTGTAAGAGACAGGTTGGTACCGCTGCCACCAGGGTTGGTCACCATCTTTGTTAATCACTGCATGCTCATTTACTGGTGAGACCTGGTGGCAAATGACAAAGACTAAATGCTATATACAGTATTTGTAAGGCTAGTATTATCAATGGAGTCAGCACAGGATTAGTAACAGTATAGTAATCTAAAGAGGAAACTTATCATGATGCTGTCTTGATAATCATATGTTTCACAATGGTGGCAATATCTGGGAAATAAGATCTATTTTGGAACGACATAATTATCCAAGTACAGATCCAAGCAATTTAAGCAGAGAAGCATCTGGAAGATGCCCTTGGTCGGGATATGTGATATCTCCAATTAAGATGAAACAAACTGAAGGTGGCATTGAAATATTCCAACCATTAATTTTAAAGAGGTGAGAAATCCACGAGAAATATATTTTGGGATACCCGTTCGGTATAGACAAAGTGAAAGCCTTCTTGGATACATGAAATGTGTAATTGTTGTGTTATATGTACAATAAATTGGACGAAATGGCACTTTGTCGTTGTCATAGGCCCGTTTCCAAGCATCTAGATTGGTCATGGTTTTTTGGGGATTTGATCAATAAACTGGTGACTGAAAGCGGACCATGACTTCATTTCTGTTCTGAGAATAACCATGAATAAAACTTACCTGG
Organism: Acholoe squamosa; assembly: GCA_949317995.1. Lineage (NCBI taxonomy): Eukaryota > Metazoa > Annelida > Polychaeta > Phyllodocida > Polynoidae > Acholoe > Acholoe squamosa. Next base: position 24,896,067 of record OX439046.1, read on the forward strand.
GCACCACAATATCCTCTTGGTCCAAGGTAAAGCTCGCACTCTCGGGCAACATCTATCCACTTCCACTCAAACAAGTGAACAATGACAGCTCTATTCCCAGCACAATTTGTATTGTGATAATCGCGTTTTGCCTCTGCTAGACCTGGCCAAAATGAGGGGAAAAACTTGCTGTGGCACAGTTTTTATTGACATTCCATATCTTACCAATGAGTTATTATACGGCAGTAGATTTTATTTTCATTTTATTTTGCATTAGGGGATATCGGATTGATTTGACCAATGCCCTCTGGTAATATTGGAACCCTTATGGTGATTCTAGATTTACAATTTACTATAATGCCACTGGATAGAAAATTACCTCTGTTATTAAGTGAATGTAAACGTTACATTCATATTAGACCTTAAATCTCAAGGTCTTTTCATCATGGGGTATATGTTTCAATGGATATGGGTTATCCCATAACTGTAATATAGATACTTACATATTAGTGTGAAGAATAGGACAGTGATTATATGCATCCTGACCTGATGACTTTAGTCATTCATCTACTGCAGGCAAGGTGATAACACAGAGAAAGGGATACTGAGACCCAGGTTGCTTATCTTATCTCTGTGTTTGACATTGTGTGCACCAATCTACACATTGGTTCATTTATGTTGTATAAGTAGGGTTGGGCAGTACAGAAGTGGTTTTTCTCCACGGTGCCACTGAAGTGAAATATCTGGGGGATAAACAAAAAATACTCAAAGTTAATACTGAAAGACAAAAAATGATGAAGGTGAATGTGTGTTTGCTGCCATAATAGTTGCCCATTGTAATTCAGGTCTTTATTTGATGGTTATTTTATTATAGTTTCTGAATTGATTCAATTATCTTCTTAATTCAATTAATATCTTGACCAGATAATTTAAATATTTTGGATTGTAGCATTTAATGTGAACTGTGTGTATACAGTCAATAGTGAATATGACCAATGTATGGAGAATGCATGATGCATTCTCAACTTATAGGCCTATAATTCTTCAGCCCTGTTATTTAGCATTACTCACAAACTACGCAGTCTAGGCAGGCTTTGTGGTTATATAATACTCCCAGGTAATCATTGAATATTGATATGAATGGTACTTATCATTGTGGGTATATAGCTAGACAAGCTGGCAGTTGGGACACTGCACAGATTGGCTCTGTTGCTGCACATAAATTATGTCTTTTCAGCCTATAGCAAATTGGATCAAACTCAGTAGGACCAAACTGTTATCCTGCTTTGTCTCCTAGCAGTATTATGCAGGTCTCAGCCATGCACATGTATGCATTTTCACTATATTTCAATATATAAGATGGCATGCCATAACTGGTGTCCTTGGGAGGTACTGAGCAGAAATCTCTCTTGAGAAGCAACCATTACAATTATGGGCGGATTTTCTGAGCACGTACAATTGGCATTTTTCACACTTTTCTCAGCTTATGAAACTACAGAATAAAAGCTTGTGAACCAATATTATCTTGTTTTTTTTTCTTCTTTTGTCTCAATAAAAAGAGAACACCCTAACCTTTCAAATACATGTATTATCTTACATATCTGTCAAAAATATTTGGACTGGTGGGCCTCCAAAGTTATAAAAAAAGGGCACATTTTTACCGAAACCAAGTTTTTACCCCAGCCCTACTATATAGCCCTGAGTGGGGGGGGGGCGCTCAAGAGACTTTTCCCCTTGATATATCATTTGAGTTAATGTTCAGAAGGTTTTCGGGTGTTGCAGGGGATAAGTATTTGTTCATGTACTATTTAGTGTAAAATGTCCATCTGACATTAAAATTAAAACCCTTCCGTTTTATAAAAATGCAACCGGTAGGGATAACTCTCTATATATAATTGGTGGTTCCAAGGAGCCAAGATATTGTTCCTTCAATGTAAATACGTTATCAAATGCTATCCTAGACCTTCATAGATATAGACTACATAGATTTTTAACCTACATAATTGGTAATGTTTGCAATGAATAAAATTCAGTTCAGCCAAAATCCAAACAGGCCCTAAAATTAATGGACGTGTCTGCAATAATCTTTTTTTTTTATTAGATATCATAATGGATCAGCATCTACCTGGGACCAGGTGTCAATTTTTACAAAGTTCTGCTAACTATTTTATCCACCTAGAACTCTTGTAGTATTATGTGCGGAGCTTGTTTGTCGATAAGGATGCACTGGGAATCCCCTGCTCGACCTAACAATCCCCTGGAGGCTGTTGTGAAAAGATTGAGTTGTTGCTTTTCAGGATAGGTACCTCACTTCACATGTCCCTCCTCTACTTAACCACTCAGAATCACTTCGGACACTGTAGTCCAGATGTAGTCACTTTCCCACAAATCAAACTCTGTTGTGAAAAATGGCCACATCTGAGTGCTTCCCAGACTGCCCATGCCTATACTTATGCGACAGAGTGTAGGAAGCAACTTCCAGTTGAGGGGTTGTTTCTAACCACTTACTTTGGGACGGTCGTCTCAATCAATTCAGTGTATTATGGTTCAGCAGATCCACCCTTAGATAAGATATATTCAAAGAAAATGCTCCCGAGCAGCCTAACTATTCCACCCTCCTGCACATTCACTCCCATGTTCCCCTTCCCCTTCCCTGCTCCCTCACTCCCCTTCTGTCTTATTCTCCAACCTCCTCTCTCCCTATTCCCCCACTTCCCTACTCGATCCCTCGCTACACACTCCGCCCCCTCGCCCCTCACAGATTCTCCATACTCACTGCCTCTTTGACAATGATAATTGCCAGTGGGGTGGGCAGGGTTAAATGAGCCCCCCACCCATAGGGCATCTGTACACTGTATAGTATGGTTCCTGTATACCATGGCAGTCACAGGTGGCAGTGACGGTAAGGTTATTCTGTTGACATCAGAGTAATAGTATCATAGGTATGCAGATACAAGGAGAGCCCTAGGCCCCTCTGGGCTACCATTTATTCTACCTGCAGACACTTTCTATCTTTCTAAAGATTTTGTGTGACATACCATTAAAGGAGTTATGGTTAATAAAGCCCTTTCTCAAGTAAACGATACCAGCTTTACCATTCCTATTTCTATGATTATGTATTATGGCAATAGGACATTTCATCTTATTTAATATCTAGATTTAAATGGAAACCATTTGAAGGGTGATCTGTACTCCAGAGAATAGCTATATTTAATTGTTCAGTTCCTATATCTAGAATGCCAAAAGGTAATAACTGGTGCGATTAGAAACACAATATCTATCCATCTATAATCTCACACATATTCTATTTGCATGTAGTACTTCAGAGAGGTGATCCATTGCCTAACTGTACTTGACATGATCCTCGCTGATAGTGCTCTGTTATCATGGTTATTGCTTTCGCAAAACTGCTAAAAGATAATGAGTGATAGTGTGAAAGAATCCACCAACCTGAGGTCACCCTGCCCATTGTACAAGGACTGCCAAATTGTAGAGGTATATCTGACGCATCATGGTGCCCATATTATACCTCACAATATTACTGATTGGAGCTGGTATGTAATATCTATAGTTTCCCATTTCAGGTTGACATGGGATATCAGTGAATTTCTTTTATCGATTACCTTAAGTTCTTACTCATATGACATTGAACAGGGTAGTTAGTGGTTTATCTAGGCCCCCATGAGGGTCTTGCCAAAAAAAGAAACATGAACCAAAAAGGCAAATGTGCACGTTTGTGTATTACTAAACGATTGTTGGGATAATTATCGTTTAGCTGAAACATGCAAGGTTTTTTTTACATCTCAAAAAGAGTTTTCCATACATTTTGCCAGACGTTTTTTGTCAATACTATGAAAACAAGGAAGGCCATACACATTTTCCTCAGCACTCTCTGAAAAGATTAACAGACATACTTCGCCGTTTTCTTTTGGCAAGACCCTCTACTCCTGCTGTATCAAAATAGCTGTAGGCTATCAGCTTTACATTTTGTTAATTTACTGATTTTGGTGCACAAGTGTATGAAGACTTTTAGCAATGAATTACAAACACTGGTGTCCATTTTCCTAGCACTAAGGCATTTTCTTATCATGATATTAGAGAGGGGCTGCTAACGTAGAGCTACTGATCCTACCAACAGCCGACGCATTTAGCAAAATCTAGTGATGTACTGCTGATGATAACGAACCTTTGAAAATGGACATCTTTCAAGCTGATATCCACTGAGAAACCTATATTTTGTTGGATCTACCCTATTTTTATACCTTTACTTACTAGACTATAGTCCATGTACAATCATGGTAGTGAAAAGGTAATGTGAATTAAGATATGAGCAAAAAAAGTCATACCTTCCCCGGATCAATAGTAATTAGTTCATTAAGATGTCTTTGTATCCTCTCTTATATGCCCTCCGGGTGTCTGGTTGCCTTTACATTGTCACTGGCATATTAGATTGTGAACTGAATGCCTATTGTCTATTATCCCCTAGTACCTGCAACTATAAGACTATTATGGGCACTCCTGCATCAGCGGCCCTTATCAAAAGGGCTCATAAGTCTTGATTTCCTGTTGTCAGTTATCTCTTTATTTTTTATGAAGCAATCAGCCCAGGATGTGCAGGAGATGGTTCATTACATAAGCCCTATTCTATCAACTCTACCTTCTCAACAACTGTTACAAGTGATGACAGAAGAACAACCACCATTACTACAGTAACAACAATACCATGCTCTGTCATTACAACTACTACCGTGACGACCACACTCACTGAGGATACATGTGGCTCTTCCACCCTTCCACCAACATCCACTTCTACAATTCCAACTACTCCCTCAACACAACCAATGACCACTCCATCCACCCTCCCAACAACCACTCCAACAACGACCTCAACAACCACCCCTACAACTACCTCAATGACCACCCCTACAACTACCCCAACAACCACCTCAACGACCACCCCAATAGCTACCCCAACAACTACCCCAACAACCACCCCGACAACCAACCCAACAACGACTCCAACAACCACCCCAACGACCACCCCAATAACTACCCCAACAACTACCCCAACAACCACCCCGACAACCACCCCAACAACCACTCCAACGATAACCCCGACAACCACCCCAATAACTACCCCAACAACTACCCCAACAACCACCCCAATAACTACCCCAACAATCACCCAAACAACCAACCAAACAACCACTACAACGACCGCCCCAACAACCACTCCAACAACCACCCCAGCAACCACCCAAACAACCACCCCAACAACCACTCCAACGACCACCCCAACAACCACCCCAACTACCACTCCAACGACCACCCCAACAACCACCCCAACAACCACCCCAACAACTACCCCAACAACAACTCCATCGACCACCTCAACCCCAAAGGGTCTACGCACAGTGGTTTTCTTCAGGGCTAGTACATCAGGCACACTTTTCTACATCGGAGGCATCAACCATGAGAGACGAGCAGGTATAGTAGAGAGAAATGCTTTAGCCATGCTGCAATGAATCTTTGTCTTTTTCTATGTATCATTGTATGACTATAATAATTGGATCCTGTCTTTCCTTGCAAACAAGGACTTAATAAAATCGATGTAATATCAAACATTATCTTTATTATTATGTCATGTTAAGAACAAGTATTACCGTTAGTTTCTTTAGGTGTTTCTTCATTTTTTACCGCTCGGGCTGTATTTCACTCCGTCATACCTCATGAAATACAGCTGGAGTTAATTAATTCATGACGAAACACTAGTTTGCACACTTGGTCTTCTCTATAGGTTGTAAAGATGATGCTGAGACTAGTCCATGTGCCATATCTATAACCCACAATACTCCTGGAACATCGTCCCACTTTGATGCATACAATGCCTGGAAGGTTGGGGACACCAAACTTGACTGGTATGGCGCTCAGAAAGGCCAGGTATGATTTAACACTAAGATATAAGAAATCAATCATCCAAGGGAAAAGATATAGGTTTAGAAACCTGCATAAGTATGAAACCTAGATGCTTAGGATTTATCGGCTTTGCCATATATACTGACAACTTAATTTGATGGGATGTACAGTTTAAAAATAACTTTTATTTTTTTCCTTTCAAACAGGGAACATTCAAAGGCAGGGTAGCCCATGGAACCCCAGCAGTCAGGACAACTAATGATAAGTCTAAGCCGGAATATCATCCTCTCAATGAGTAAGGAAAACTCAAGTATTACACTGGGTGCTTTTCTCATAAAGGGATGCATCCTAAGAACATTATAGACATAGATCTATAATGCACATCTGTAGTCATATTCCTGGTAGATTGGCACTGTTCGGTGGTATAAAAAGCATCACCTAGTCCACCCAGACATCTAGCATATATTCTATAAGATACAGCATTAAGCTGATAAGCTGTCCAGGGGGCTATTTCTTAATGCACTACGATCACACACAGCACTACGACTTCAGATGTCAATGTTATTCTTATGGGAATTTTGGTACGATTTGGAGGGTGTAGTCGTAGTCTGTTAAGAAATGGCCTCCTAACCTTATTATATCTGCAAAGTACTGTGTTTTTATTGAGGCAAGGTGAGGGTTTCCTCTTTTCTCCTTTGGTCTGCAGATCACAAAGAAACCGTGAATCTGGCTGATTATTATATCTTTCCATTTTTAAGCTGATATACTAATTCCCTTTTTGTCATGTTACAGCTATGGAGAGTCCTACTGGATGGCAGACTTCATTATGGACTGTGATCAAACAGAAGATGGCTGGTTTGAGGTGAAGTCTTGGGTGAATGGCGAGAGTAAACCAGAGGAGACAGATAGAGCTCAGTCTGGGTCATGTCAAGGAACAGCTGGTGGAACCGCTCCCTATAGGAGTAAGAGCCACATGGGAAGATGTGGCTTCGTCAATGTGTTCATGATTGAGTTCAATGCCTGTTTAATTGACAAATTCTAATATCTCAGACAAACTAAAATTGTGGCATCTAAACAAAGGTCACACGCACATCACTTTGAACGTTATTATGAGCAGGTGTTTTTGGACGAACAAGAATATCAAGCAAAGTGAGATAAAAAACAGTAACAAGGGGTTGTTAAGTAATCCTCCCAAAACAGGATTTGTGGCGAGCATAGATATAATATCTCTTTTCTTTATATGCATTTTGAAACAAGCGAAAAGTGAAAAGGAAAGATGTAGTTCCCTGTTTCTGCATTACTACACCTCCGGCTGGAGGAAGAGAATGGAAGCAGGCCTTGGAAAATAAAGGTTTATTATTTTGAACCTTTATTGGTTGTATTCAAATTGTGGCAAACATAAGAATTAGTGATAACACACGTTTAGATATAACAATTATTAATAAGAAAAAATTAGATTCGACAAAACAATATAGATGTACATATAGTAAAAAATAGTTGTATGAGCATGGTATGTAAAATTTGAGATTTGCTGAATGATATTTTGAATAAAATTGAATGAATTAATAAGAGGTATGGAGTGAAGTTGACACCAGAGACCAACAATGACCTCTCATTCACTCCCTACAGGGGAAAGAGGGAACAATAATATTGAACTTGTTCATTTGAATTCTGGAGAAATGTAACAGTTGAAATTATAACTTTGGGGCTTCTAGTATACCTTCAACAGGAGTGTGTCTGAGAGCTCTAGATAAAGAATTAAAGATTGTTCTGTGAAATTCTCCATTTGGAAACTGGCCCGTCTAACTCGTTCCCTTTTTGGCGATGAGTATTGCTCAGGGGTGAGGGCGGGGTAAGGGTGAGGCTGGTGGCAGGACCCTTACTTGTACACTAACCCCATCAGTATGGTCCCTTTGGGGAAACAAAATTAGTATAATCGATCATGAGGTTTGAACTCCAGGACTTCAGATTTAGAGGCAAAATACTTTGCTTCTGGGATGATTGATAGGGGATATTGACTTCTAATATAATGAGTGAGTCCGTTGAAGGTTTCATACAGCATTCCATAGAGACAAGAAACATTATAGTTTCCTATTACCGCATTCTATGTTGGTTTGGGTATCTGTCTTGTTGTTCATGAGAAATAGACCTATCAGTGATTATTACAAAGTGTACCAAAATTATATTATCACATAGTGAGACATACATCCGGTGCAATGTGATCTACATATGTATACATACATAGATCTAACACTTCTCAATTAATTTTTTTTCATCAAATTCACAAGGAAAGGAAATAATTGAGTAAACTTCATATTCACATAATCTTTTATTAGATGATTGATAATAACATCCACAGTGGATGAGCAAAAATGTTACACTTCATTTTGGGTTAAACATTCGATGGGCCGTTTTTATACGCACCCCCATTAATGACAGACAATGAAACAATGGTCCTAAAAGTTATCAATAAGACAAGAATTATCCCTCCATTTGAATGTGTTTACATGGCCACATTTAGCCAAATGGTTCTTGCTGGTAAAAGATGCGGACCCTCCAGCAGTACCCAAACAGGTATTTTGATGGATGTCACTCTCCCAGCCCCAGCCAGTGACGAAGCCTTTGAGCTCGAACCAACCATCGATGGTCTCATCACAGTTCATGTCAAAGTTCACCATCCAGTAGTTTGCACCCCATCTGAAGCAGAAACAAAATATCTCATTTACTTACCATCCATGTATAAAGGTATAATTGATAGCTGTTGTTTGAATAAAAAAATTGATAAGCCATAACTACCGTGAAGGGATACCTATAGGATATGGTCATTTGTCACAACAAAATGGTTTTTTATGGTTTATAATTATCAGTGCACACAGATAGTAAATTGATTTTAAAACACACCAGTTATCTGTTATCTTAAAAATTCATTCAAATACCTAGACTGAGGCCCTGACTACAGGACAATAGGTTCTTTTTTTCTACCTGTTTAGAGGCTGGTATCCAGAATGTGACACGTCATTAGTTGTCCATGCTCCTGGTGTTCCAGCTGCTGTTTGGCCATTATACTGGCCCTAGAAAGGAAATACGCATACATGTATGTAAAGCTCATATCTTCTTCTAGGTGGTACATTTTTGGTCACAAATCATAGAAAGTGTGCATATGGGGCCTTACATGTCATTCGCCCAGACATGTGCCCAGAAAAAGAATTCTGATAAGTATGCTTCTTTTACAATAGCTAGGACACATCTGACATAGATGATAATGTGATTTTCTTAATCTACAGGTCAAAATAGTCCGGACCTGAGATTTGCATGGAGGTATGAAGATTGTTTCTGTAGGAAATTAAGACCTCAACATGGCTTATAACTCAAATGTCATTCTCCCAGACATCATTTCGCCCAGACAATTTTGGTCATTTTGGGCACATTTTACCCCCTGGAGCCCAAAATATGCATATAAGACCATCAAAACCCATATGTAACAGGAAGATCTCATCCAGCCTGACAATTTGAGCCAAAGAAATAGAGGGGGAAACTAAAATTCGAAGAGTAGGGGCTGGAATACCTCCAAATTCGTCATATGCAAACCTTCTATGATTTTCGACCTTTTAAGCTTTGAAAAGGTACATAATGCTTTTCGGCAAATCTGATTCATATGTGCTTTTAAGATGATGTCTTGAGAGCTGAAAATTATGCCATACTCCAAAAATACATTCCTTGATTGATAACCAATAGGGTAATGGTATAATAATTATTATCACTGACCTGTCCTCTTTGTGCACCATACCAATCAAATTTGGTGTCCCCAACCTTCCACGCATTGTAACCATCATAGTGAGGAGTTGTACCAAGACTGTTATGATTGATAGATAGGGCACATGGACTAGTCTCAGCATTATCAGTGCATCCTGTGATAAAGGTAATGACACACCTTTACAATCAATCACACTTTGGTACGAAGTATAAGAAGGTATTTTAGAATCAATTCTATACTGTACTTCTTGTGTATCTATAGAATCAGTGCATATTGAGCAGAATTTTATAATTCTTGCAGTGTCACCATAACGTGAATCCATTTCTCTCGATATGATAGTAAACTTTAGAGGAATGAATAAACATCCAGATGATGGTAGATCCTTGAAGACTAGATACAGTACCTGTCCTCCTCTCATGGCCGATGCCTCCAGTGAAGAACAGGTTGTTGCCTGGCCTAGTATCTGCCCTCATAAACAGGACAGTGCGCTGCCAGTTGCCAGGTCCTGGTCTTGAGGTTGTGCCTACTGATGTCGCCCCACTTATTGTAGAGGGAGCGGATGAGGGTCGCTTTGATGACAATGTGGCATCAGAGACTTTTGTAGTTGGTGTTGTTGTTGGTGCTTGTGTTGGGACGGTGGGACCTGGTGTCCAATCAATGTCGCCACCACTCCCTGATTTTGCCTCTAGATAGAAATCATGACATGTTAATCATATAAATGAAAAGTTGTTGAGATACAAACTGGTTATTAATAGAAGAAATGCTACTTTTCATATTCAGTCAACACTTTTAGATTTGTAAATTTCTGAAGACAGCATAATTTCAGAATAATTTATTTAGTTAACAATAATAATAGCAGACACTTCTGTTGTTGCATTTTAGACTGAATGTGAAAGTACTCACCCACATGAATAGCAAGGAATGGTTCTTCAGGGTTTGTTATTTTTATTAGTCCCTTTCCATCTGACCCTACCTTGATTGCATCACCTGTGCAGCCAGTCTTTGTTGCTGGACCCTGGACAACATTACAGTAGTCCCCAGCAGGCAAGCCTGTCTGTAAGGTTTCTGACATTGTGTTGTGGTTGGTGATGGCAAAGAAACCTTTATTTCCTCTTGAGAATGCTATCTGAAAATATTCAGATAAAATCAATGTTAGTTTAATCATACTCATACAGTAGTGGTTGATGAGGTTAGATGCTAAGATACCTAATTTAATCTTTTACCAAAGGGAATAAATCATCTATACTCTAGATCTGTATTAGACAAAGGAAATAATTTGCAGCACAGTCCACTTAATCAGGTCTTCAGAACGAACAGTGCCCATGAATTCTCTCATATAAGCCACGGCGTGTACTAGAATCAAAGACCTGATGCAGGTTATAGAAAGTGTCCAAAGTAAGGGTGTGGCTTACATGGGGGTATCTGACACTGTAGAATAGTATAAAACTGCCAATTTTCAAGCCTCATGTGGGACTTATAGCTCATTCTAAAGTCGGGGGTGCAGCTTATACGATGATAATTATGTTTATAAGAACTACCTGGTTTCCACTCTGCCACCAATTCCCTCTTGGTTCACCTGAGATTGCTTTGGCGAAGCCGGCCATACCAGCAATGGCTGGCCATCTGTGTTCACACACCCAACCATCTCCACATGTGCCATCAGGGTTGATTGTAACATCCTTTGTGCTCCAGTCATCGTTATGGGGCGGTCCCTCTTTGTCAGTTGTAAATCGGTAGCTGCTCATTAATCTTGGGTAGCCATAGTTGTTTGCTAATGTGATAGCCTAGAACAAATAGATACATCAATATATTGCTGTATAAACCCAAAAAAGAACTGTTTTTAAAGGTGAAAGATTGAAAATGATTATCTGTTAGTGTTGTTGATTTTTTAATTATCTCCCTGAGTGCAGCAGTCAATGATGCACTCATTCACTTACTTGTGCTTTCTTGTAGTCTTTTGGCTTTGCAAAATACAGAGGGTCCCCACCTCCACCATGTCCTCTCTGGTTGTCATGGTTATCAACAAAGATGAAGGCATCCTCAGGCTTCAACATTCCCCAACCAGCATCCCATATGTTATTCACATCCCAAAGAGAGTTGATCGCATTCTTTATTTTTATACAATATCGGAACTCACTGACACGACCAAGATGGATGTATTCCTGAGCCCGGATTTCTCCATTCTGGTCCATATCGATCACCTTGAATTTAACATTAAGTCGATAGTTTGTACATTGAAAGGAATGGAAGTGATTTAGTGCTAAATGTCACTGGGTTGTTATCGTATTCAATGTTACTAGTTAAAGAAACTATTTCAGAAACCTCTATGACCACGCATCTTGATAATGTTTGAAAACATCAAAACCATTTTAAACCTAGAAGTGGAGATGTTTGTAAATTACACTAAAGGAAAACGTTATCTTTGAGTGCACATTTTGGCCCTGTACGTGTATAGTGAATGTTAGCAAAACTAAAAGAAAAGAAATTACATATAAGACTTGAATGCGATATCAAAGAGCTAAATATTTGAATATCATTTTACCTCGAGGTACATAAATGGTTTACGTCCAGAAGGGAAAAAGTCTGTATTGAGGTTATTGAGTCTACCCCAGATTGCCTCCAGGTCTGCTGGCCACATGTGTTTTGCAGCATCAACCCGAAAGCCAGCAACACCCATGTCTATCATCTTGTTCAAGTACTCAGCCTGCAATGGTGTTACTCAAACATTTCAGAGCTTCAGATAAAACACTATATGAAAAGCTTTATCTACAAGATTTGCCTTCATACACAGTTTTCTTTCTATCAAATACAGCTATGATAAAATTAGGGTAAAGTGATCTTGTATAATCATGGGTATTGCCGAGGCAGTTAGTAAACCTACTTGTTTCTGTCGAACATAGTCTTTCTTCTGCTTCATATCAATCAAACCACTGAGCCGACAGTCACGAACCATCCGGTGATCAGTCCAGCTGTTTGAAAAATTAATGAAGTTTCAATCAATTGCACATTATGTGAGACCTGCCTGTTGAGGTAGTTCTCCAAGCTTAATAAATAGCAACACAATTATTAAAACTCAAAAACCAGCAATATGACTTTGGTGTCTAGTGATATGAATCTGGGTTACTTACCTATTGATACTACAGCCACCAGGACAATTTATACAGTCATTAAAATCGTCCATAGTGTAAGGCACACTAGGGAAGTTACCATCATCAGACTTGAAGTGAGACCCTCCTGAACCAGTCCCTTCACGTCCCATGCCTGCCATGTGGTTCAGGATCACATCCACATAGATCCTTTATTAAGTGTAGAATATACATGCCTCTGAATATATCTTAGATATCCTATCCCCGTTTAAATGGAAAGTTAATCGACAAAAATTATCTTAGAAGAAAATTCTGTCATGAGGAATGCTGCTCATAAGGTTTATGCAAATACATTTAGAGTCAACTACTCGTAGTGAAAATTATGGACATTTTTTATTTACATGCCTTATTAATCTTTTTGAAACCTACCTCACACCAACTTTATTACACCTTGTAACCATATTCTTGAACTGAGCCTCATCCCCAGAACGAGAATGCAGTTTGTATGATACTGGTTGGTATCGTTCCCACCATGGCCTCTGGGCATCTGTAGTGATCACAGCGTGTTCATGTGCTGGAGATACCTAATGCGAAGTTTGATAATTTAAAGGTTTACAATCAAGATCTAAGAACTTTAGAAACTGATAGTAGTTTGTTGCCATAAATCAAAACAAATAAGACGTAGGGATTTGTAGTTAGAAACCAAGGGATTAGGACAATGATTAGTTTATTCTGTAAAGGTTTACGATTTAAGTTTAAAAAACTGGTAGTAATTTGTTGCTAGAAATCAAAATAATCAGGTATAAGGATTTGAAATTGGGGAGGAAGGAGTAAAGGAAGAATGTTCCTTCTATCATAGTCCAAAAGAGACAGTATATCTATCTCTCGGTCTAAATGTGGAAATGAAATCGATGAGACACTTCTATAAGCTCTATCAGTCTATGTAAACTTATTCAAAACATTAGTTTGATATTTACTTGTACACCACAATATCCCATTGGTCCAAGGAAACGTTCACACTCATTTGCGATATCTGTCCATTTCCACTCAAACAGATGAACGATCGCTGCCCTGTTCTCGGCACAGTTTGGGTTGTGATAATCACTCCATGATTGCACAAAACCTATGTGAAGCATATTTAGTACATAATCCAATCGGATGAATTGGTCATGTAAGAATACAATTCAGCAAGAAAAATGTTGCAAAGACCACAGCTAGGAGTTGCCACTCTGTGGCCGACATGTGACGTCACAGCCGACGTATGATGTCACAAATTGCGTCACAAGGTGACTGTGACATCTCTGACAAACTGAAAACATAATGCAGTTGCTACGGTCGCTGCACTCATGGCCGCTACGCGGCAAGCAACTCCAAAAAAAATTGTTCATTACCGTAATACATAATAAGGCACATCCAACATTGTAAGCTGCACCCCAAACCTGAAAGACACTACACTCTGAGGTACATTTGGGACTATAGATTTTAGGAGAAAGATCAATGTTGCTCTATAATATTATAGCCTCGCCCAGAAGGCAAACCTCCAGCCCTGATACTATGATATAGACTTACGAGCAAGATTACTCGTAAGTTGTGTCTTAAGACCAATCATTGGGTCCATTGGTCGTATCTCCACAACTTACTCTTAGTGGGGGGGGGGGTGTTACAAGAGGAAATGGGGACTGAAGGTGACGAGTAAAGGTGAAATACATAAGTGAGATATGACCAACATAAACTGATAAAGGTGTTTCTGATGCCAAATCTATAGGTACCTAAAAGGGTCCACATTAAATTGTTAAGTCCTTAAAGAAAATGTAATATAAGATTGTCTTTTTGGGAGGAGTTAGCAATTTGAGTCTTTAACATTTTTTTACGGGACATTTTAACATGTTTTTGGCTGTAAATGTGGATATAGTATTTCATAAGTTTTCCTATCCTGTTTGACTATAGTGATTACGATTGGTCTTCAGACTTTTTTATGAGTGATCTCTTTACCAACAATAACTGTTTCTAAAGCACTGATCTTAGACTTTAACATATGAATACTTATTATGAGTGATGTTTGTGAAACACTTGGAAATGACCAGTCATAGAGGATCACTCATATGTCACAAAGACTGATGGTAATTTCCTTCTCCTTGTGAAACAGCTCTCTGGTCTTTCCACCATAAGGACTTATATGTGGGACATTACAGTCGTACTCTTTGGTGTGCTAATATCTATTTTGTATGTTTAATAGTTTCCATTATGTATACTTTTAACCTCAAAATACTATTTTGAATCCAGATTCACAACCCTAAGAATGGTAGATCCTACTCACATATTAGGGTTGAAAGGAAGACTACCAGGATCTTCATGTCTGCTCTGGTGTTCTATTGCAACAGTGACATTCTGTACTTATCTCACTGTTATAGTCCTACCCAGGTTTCTGGGGCCACCTGTTTGATTCTCTCAGTTCTTATCTGACTTTCTCTCATTACCTCTCAGTCTTATACAATCAACGCACAATATGTAAAATGAACACCTTCTTTGTGCAGATGAAGAAAAAAAGTGACTTAATACATGTACGGGGTCAAGTCTCACGAAAAGGGGTGACACAAAGAAGACCCATAGGTGCAGAGCTCTACATATTTCCATTCCCTGTATATTGAATTATGGGATCAATTATCAGATTATTGCAAGAAATTAAGGGAACAAGGATCTAATGTATTGATTCATTTGAAAACTACGATGATATAATTGATACAACTTATGGCGCGTAATGCACAGCACCTTTGCCCAATAAAAGTTGCTATAATTGCCTTGAAAATTGCCTGAAGTTTCCCATTGAAAATTTCATGGGCAGTGCCTAGTCCTACTGCCATAGTATCATGAATCAGTAATGCTTTTGTGCTAATTTCCCAAATTGAATATATGGCGAATGAAAATATACGGCACATACGGTTCCTTGCTGTGTGACCACATTTGGTAAGACTGAACCATGAACTTAATCAAGAAAATGTTGCTATATCAGGTGGGTATACCAGTCTGAAATACGTTCTGTTATTATTTCTATTAATTTCTATTTCTAATATCTGTCTTGATTTCCCCTTAATTTTCAAGGTATTTGGGACTGTGTTATTCAATAAGTCTGACCTTGACCTGCCTTGACATTGACAGATAGAGTATGATGATGGGATGCGCGTAACCCTCTGCCTTGAGTACCATTGTTCAGAGCACAGGTTTATATATAGAATGGTGAGAAACACACCAGACGTTGAAAGATACAGTATGGGTTAATAGTGGATCATGATTCTGATAAAGTAGACTGAATCTGTGGGTTGGCCCTGGCATAGCACGAGGTGTGTTATAAGGGACAACATGTCACTTCATATTCTCCTAGTCTTAGTTTTGACTATTGGAGCTGGTATGTTATAAAGCCATTCTAATATCATAAACGTTGGACAGGAAAGGTTGAACTGCAAACTTATCGATATCATCATTAACTTGGTCTCTAGATAAGAAATTAGATCTACCAGTACAGGTTTACATCGCCTTTTATACACATAACATCACATTGCTCTGATAGAATAATTTTCAGAAAAATGTTATGTGAGAGTATTATCAGGATACTGTAATGAGGTTTTGACTGCACAACATTGTTCATTGATATCTGTCTTTTGGTCGGCATAAACTTAACTTACAGTCATAGATAAATTCAATTCACAGGTTTTGTTCAGTCATGGAGTGATTATCACAACCCAAACTGTGCTGAGAACAGGGCAGCAATTGTTCATCTGTTCGAGTGGAAGTGGACAGATATTGCCAATGAATGTGAACGGTTTCTTGGACCAAGGGGATTCTGTGGTGTTCAGGTAAATACATAAATGTCGCATGTCCTACAACTTTCCCAAGGTCCATCATCAATCTTGAACTTTTTACATTTGCAAAATAAATCAGAGATGATGGCAAAATATCTATGTTATATACTGGCTTAATGTTTCCATTTATCGAGTTTGCACTCTTATTTTGCGATCACTATAATATGGAAATTTTTACTTCTGGTTAATTCCCAAAACGGAGATACATGAGTATAGCCATAAGGTCCACAGGTAGATGTATTGGTTATTGATAATTATTTTTTAGTAAGCATACACAATGAACTAACCAGGCAAAGTGTTGTTAACGCATCAATAATTTGCAATTGAATAAGTGCAGGAGTGGTTTCAGGAGCCCGGGACCAGTATAGTCCCAATGTAATCCAACAGGTGACAGTGTAGTACCTGAACATAGACTTATATTAGTGTTCAGCCCTACCACTAGGTGGTGATATAGTATCACATGATCAATCAATACTTTATCACTGTATATGTCTACTTCATGAATATCTCTGTTTAAACCATGACTAGGTTTCCCCTCCACATGAGCATGCAATGATCATGAATAATGGCGACCGACCATGGTGGGAGCGGTACCAACCCGTATCATACAAATTACATTCACGCTCCGGCACGGAAGCTCAGTTCAAGAACATGGTTGAGAGATGTAATAAGGTCGGTGTCAGGTAAGTCATAATGTGCTTTTCTAAAGGAATCACAAATAAGGTAGACAGCTTTTAATTAAGTAATCAGACTCAGTCCTACCACTTTGCCATTAATTTGTTATGTGTCAGGAGGGAAGAGTTTGATTCGAAATCGCAATAAATCCATTCCAGATTTTCAGCATGATTATAGCCACATTTAAAGTGCTCCACTGAAGTAAGTTTTAGTGCTATCATGAGGAAATCTTAACTCTAATTAAATAGACTCTGGACAGCCGAAAAATATTTGGCTCTTTTTTCAAAGTGGCGTTTATTGCGTTTTGGAACCGAACATTTCCACTGTCTTACCACTTGTTCAGCATACTTTTCAGAATATTCACTGTGTTGCTAAAGTAGTTCTCCTCTTTCACCCTCTTTTTATTGCTACCCACTTGGCAGAAAAAGCGCTTTTTTTATGTTAAAAAAACGTGGGTTTTTTTCCTAAGTTTGCATAACGTTTTTTTAAAATCAAAATAACGGTTTTACATGCACTCAAAAACGTTATTTTGACGTTTTTATAAAAAAAAAAAACCGTTTATTTCAGGTTAAAAAAGCGTCTTTTTAACGTAAAAGAAATGTAAATAAAAAAACGTTTTATTTGGTTGAAAATTTGTTGAAAAAGCAAACATTTTATTTGGTTGGAAATTGGCTGAAAAAACGTCTAAAAATGTGTTTTTCAACGTCAAAATAACGTTTCTTAAACGTTTTTTTTACCCAAACCAAATAGAAACGTTTGCAAACGTTGAAAAAAAAACGTTTTTTTATCAAGTGGGTGAATTTTAAATTATGAGTGATATATCTACACAAGACTTTTCATTTTAGAATCTACGTTGACGCCATTCTGAACCACATGGCTGGAATGGGAAGACAGGGACATGGTACTGCAGGATCCTACTTCAACACTAAAGATGAGAATGGTGACTTCCCTGGGGTACCATTCACCATGCAGGACTTCCACGACTGTGAAGGATGCCCACGCCACTGTGGTATTGATGAGTGAGTATCATTCAATTACAACTGATCATCAGATCTGATATATAAGATGCAACATTTAAATCCTGCATATAAGCCGCACAGATGTATACGCTGTTCATGGCTTTGCTATAATCTGTGGCCTCAAAAAGCCCCCATTCCTTATGATCTTCTACACAATGAAATCCTGAGAAGCCCAAAACTCGTCAGTGTAGACGACTTTAGGTCCTCAGGTTGACAATCAAATTGGCGACTTTAGGTCATGAATCATCCTGACCACCTAAGTTGTCAGTATGCTGACTTTGTATTGTCAGTATGACAAGTTAAGTTCATCATGGGACATTGACTACCCTAGACACATGGTACTGCAGGATCTGTGACGACTTTCAGGTGGCGGCAGGTTTTCTTGATGCACTGTAGTAACCCTCAGTATTGCCACAGTCACCAACAAGATGTATACTGTGTACTCTATATTCTAGGTGGACAAACCTCAGAATGGTGCGACATTGTCGTCTCAGTGGTCTCATTGATATGGATGGTAGTAAGGCTTATGTACAGGAAAAACAGGTAATTAACACTAATTAATTGCCCTTCTTTCTTCTATATATTTTTGGTATCAATGATGATGGTCAATTAGATCATGTCCATTGAATTTCTAGACCGAATGAACATCATATTTATCATTTACTTTTTTTACAGGCTGAATACTTGAACAAATTAATCAGCATTGGTGTTGCTGGCTTTCGTATTGATGCTGCAAAACACATGTGGCCAAAGGATATCGAGCAGCTGTGGGGAAGACTCAACAACCTAAACACTGACTACTTCCCATCAGGCAGGAAACCATTTATGTATCTTGAGGTGAATATAATTATTATGTGTATTGCATCAAATCTTAGCTAGTAATCAAATTCTTGTTTGAGAGCCAACACAGTGCTTGGAGGGTAGTCGGTATAATCATGTCTGACAATGATTTTCTTTGCAATAAGGTGATTGACCAGAGCCAATCTAATGAGATACGTGCACAAAGCTATATTCATCTTGGACGTGTCACTGAGTTCAGGTACTTACAAAACTCCATCATTTATCAATATTTCATGCAGGTATTTCAATACCTATGTGCTGTACACTCTCAGACTGTGCGACTCTATTTACAGCACAATGCAGTGTATTCTTGGAAAGCACTAGGACAGCTGTTAGTACAAATCCTACCAATGAGCATAAGGTAGATTGCCCTGTACGCAGTACACTGGTCATTACTGCTGATTTACAATTCGCGCTGACAGTGTATAATACAGAATGACACAAAGTGTGATGTGATTTAATTAGCATTTATTGTCTATGTTTTTCTTGTTATTGCCCAACCTGTTGCTCGTTGCTTATACTTTGATAAAGGGTAGGTAAAATAACACTCTATGCTGAGATGAAGTTTGAATAGGTCTCATGATAAACAGATAACACTTATTGCACAAATCCTGATTCTACAGGTACTGCACTAAGATCAAGGAGGCTATTGGTAACCTTGGCATGGTGAAAGGTATTTGGGATGAAGGTTGGGGAATGTTGAAGCCTGAGGATGCCTTCATCTTTGTTGATAACCATGACAACCAGAGAGGCCATGGTGGAGGGGGTGACCCTCTGTATTTCGGTAACCCTTATAACTACAAAAAGGCCCAGGTAAGCAAATAATCGAAAGAAGGAATTCATTGGTTGTTATATCCCTAGCTCAGTCTCCCAGCAAAAGGGGCATTTAACTTTATACTAAGGAATAGTGGTAGAATATTTATTTACTGTAAAATGTGGTCAATTTGTCACAGAGAGAAGGGTTTACTGATAGTGCTCTCCTCCATGCCCAAAGAATGATAGAATTGGTTTTATTGACAATAACACAGCACTTTTCTTACTAAATAGGCCATCACACTTGCAAACACATATGGCTACCCACGTTTGATGAGTAGCTATTCTTTTACAAACACTGATGCTGGACCTCCTCACAATGATGACTTCAGTGCAAAAGATGTGACCATCAACGCTGATGGTACATGTGGTAATGGCTGGGTTTGTGAACACAGGTGGAATGCCATTGCCGGTATGGCAGGCTTTGCTAAAGCAGCATCAGGCACAGATATGAGGAACTGGTGGCAAAGTGGTAATCAGGTACTAGCTTAAAATGTTTGAAAGTGATCAATCATATCTAATCAATGATTCCTAGTTCTATGGTAATAACAAATTTAAATCTCTTATAGAACCCCCACTAAGAGGACAAATTTAGGATGAAAGGTCCTGTAGCTCAAAAGTCACACCCTAAGATGGAAATAAAAGCATATTAAGGTGTCTCGCCATTAGTCATGGTAATACAGATAGTAATTCTGTTGAAAATTTAAATGCAACTTAATAGTCAACAATTAAGATAAGATAATCATAATATACCATTTCAGATTGGCTTTTCACGTGGTGACAAAGGCTTCTTTGCCATCACTAACCACAACACAATGTCAGAAACCCTACAGACTGGTCTGCCTGCTGGGGACTACTGTAATGTCATACAAGGACCAGCAACAAAGAATGGCTGTACTGGCGATACTATCAAAGTGGGGTCAGATGGAAGAGCACTCATTAGGATCACAAATTCCAAAGAACCATTCCTTGCCATTCATGTTGGTAAGTCATCCTTAGAACTGCAATTTTACCTTTCACATTTCTATGTAATTTCCACACTTTTAAATTAGGCAGGGATGTATCATGTATCTGACATTTCAGAGTGGATGGAAATTGATTTAGAGGTAATGAGACAAAGTGTTCAATACCAGAAAATAGGAATAGTATGGTGATTAAACTGTCACTGATTAATCTAATTTGAAACAGAGGCAAAGTCTGGAAGTGGTGACGATGGTAAATGGACACCTGGTCCGACTGCTCCTACCGCAGCACCAGGTACCACAATGACTCCAAGACAAACTGGTGCTACAGTTCCTACCACACCCACAGTTCCCACACAACGACCATCATCAGATGCTCCTACAAGTACACGGAAGACCTCTTCAGGCACTACAACTAAACCTGGACCTGGCAACTGGCAGCGCACTGTGCTGTTCTTAAGGGCTGAGACCAGGCCAGGCAACAACTTGTTCTTCACAGGAGGAATTGGACATGATGTCCGACAAGGTATGGTACTAAGTTACCCCTGCCCCCCTGTAGATAACAGGTGTTGTTCATAGTGTGTTTGTGTCCAGTGCCCAAGGCTCCTTCGTGGTATGGTATTAGCGGGCATGCTAATAGTCCAGTCAATCTATGGATATACCCATAACAAACCAGGTTAACATCTGTTCAGAACAGTGTTTATTGTGTCTTAGCAGACACCTGGAATGTCTTATCAGCAGATATGAGAAATGTCCAAACCCTAGAGTCCTTTAAAATGAAAGTAAAGGATGAGCTAGTGAAGAAAATCCCATAATATTGTTGCCCCCCTTCTCGGACCCCCATCTCCTCTTTCCCTCATAGCTCCCTCCTCAATTCCTCCCTATGATGTAATATTCATTGTTCTTTGATAAAACAATGAATCATGTTTGTTATACCATGATTATGGCTTGAGTTATTAACAATTCAGGCTAACTGTTGATAATAAATATCCCTATTTTTACAATGATAAACTTAAAATATCTATATATGATGTTAATTGTTATACGAAATACAACTGATATGGACACATATAGCGCAAGGTGTGATAATATATATATATGCTGCTGAACGAGACTGCCTGCAAAGGTGAGACGCAGTAATAAATTTTTATACGACTTCGTGTTATTAACAATACGAAACAATGGATAATTTATTGAAATAAAGTTTATTTTTCCCAAAAAAAATTGCAATAGCTTCGTACCATGTTTTTTACTGAGTCCTTAGGCATATAGCAATGACATAATAAAAATCTACATGAATCTTAAGAGGGGCAGACTGTTATTCTAGGGGTATTGCATGTCACCCATTTAAAACAGTAGAAAATGATGAAAAAAAACATAATGACAATGATTATACTACATTTATTTCCTGATCAAAATGGTCTCAATATCTCTGTGTATTTAGCCAAAAATGTAGTTGTTACCTTTTTTCAGGCACTACCATGAAAAGGTTATCATAGACTATCATATGTGACCCATTTTTCTAAAATGAGTTGGAAGTTGCTGGCATGATTTCTTTGTGAGACCTTTGTTCTTTAAACAACCACTTCCTTTAATACGCCAAATCTTTGGACACTATGACTAATAGTCTTCATAATTAAAGACCCTTCAAAGATGAAGTTACCAAGATGTGACAAATTTAATGCAGATAACAACATTTCTTTTTGAATTATAGTTTTTCATTATGTATTCTCAATAATATTGTGTTGAGTTTGATAATCTTTAGTATCACTGAAAGATACTTTAAGTCATGCCTGATGACACAAAACTGATGATAGATATAAGGAATACTACTGAGTAATGAACAGCTCATCATTCAGCAGATATATAGTTTATGGCTGATTATGATAATCATGAATTCATCCCTCATTTGCCTAGACATGGAAAATACAAGACAAAATGTCTAAGGAAGCAAATCCTCTGAGAATTTAAGTCCAAACATGATAGAACAGAAGGAGGCAGTTCCTAATCTTCTCCTATACCCATATTGGTACTTGTTATAGTTATGAATTATCACATTTGAGTGAATCCTGTGGGATAATACTCAGAGTAGAATGGGATAGTATACCCACTGCCACATGGTCCTCAGAACTGGAATAGCTGAGATGAAGGAAAGGATCAAAAGCAGAGACCGGTGACTGTTCGAAAACAAATACCAGGGACAAACCTGTGTTGAAAAATATCTACCCATATACATGGCTGTCAGCACATCTAATTAATCATATTACAATCAGGCTTGTCTGATGGGCTGTAGTTCAATGGGAAGGGAGACAAGGCTAATTGTATAATATTCCACTTTAAACAAAAGTGATTAGCAAAGAAACATACCCATTTAGGAGTATACCATTCCCCTCCCTGGAGGAGCCTTGAAAAGGATCCATACATACCTTCAAATCATGAACACCTCTGGTAAGATATGGAGCTAGGACTCCATCCCACAACATCTGATGAATTAAAGGGCTGAGAAAGCAATTGTTGACTCATTGACTCCTTTTTGGTAGAAACAATGAGTAAGAATAAAAAGATAATATCCTCCTGGACTTAAACCACAGAGAGCAGCTCCCCCCTCCTTGCCAGGAACCAGAAGACGTCATGCCTAACATACAGTTCCTCTAGGATATCACCCCCCCCCTTTTTGGTAGAACCAATGCTAACAATCACCTGCCTCCCAATCATCTGCATTCCCATTCTCCCTCTCCCTTCAGATTAAACACTACCTACCATATCCCAACATGAATAAACACTACCTACCATATCCCAACATAAATAATAAGCCATAGTTTATCCCTAATCCCTAAACCAGTTCTAACCCAGCCCTACCACAATTGCCTAATCTTCATTCTATTGTGGGAGAGTAGTGTCCTGAGGGATGGTGCTTTCCCAAATAGGGGGGTTATTTCCAGCCAGGGATTTCCCTGACACCACAAAGTTTCATCTATATTCACATATCCATATCCATGTCTAGGACAAAATTTTACATTGACTTTCACTCACTTGGATGATTTGATTGAGTAGATTAGTTGTATCTAGCCATTGCATGCTCTACATTGCATGCTCTACATGGAGGCTGTGGCCAAGACAGATGTAGTAGGAACCACCATATTGTTTAAGACAAGAGACTTAAAAGGTGAAAAGATATTGCAAAGGAGCAACTTAGTAAAAGCACTGTAGTTCTCTTTGTCATTGTGCAGCCCTGGTTTGGTGGTATAATCACATGTGGCTTCTATGAGCAAATTGGTATAGCAACTCAAGATAAGCTCCTACCTTAAGGTTTCTGAACTGCAAATGGCATTGGTCTACACTGATAATGCAACAACTACAGAAGTCTTAATTACTCACTACAATGGAATAGGCATAGCATTTCATAACCTGGATTCGGTTAATTCTTAGTGCTTTGCAGTTGTTACTCTAATGCATCTGTTTGCGCAATGGCCCCCTGATAGTGCCTATGTACAATAAACTCAGCTAGATTCCATATTACCTCCCTTAGGAGGTGGTATTGCTATGTCCTCATCAGTGGGAAAGGTGGCAAAATAGAAACTGCAGGCAAAAACTACTAAACAGCTAAATGATTACAGTCCATCTTTGATATCTTCAAGTTTTGATAGCAAACTGTAGTGAATGATCAGTGGTAACTTCATCCTTGAAGGGTCTTTATTTATGAACAGTATAAGTCATAGTGTCCGCAGTTTGAAGTTCCTAGAAAAGTTGAGTTTAAAATGATAAAGGTCTCACAAAAAAAAACTTCCAACTCATTTTGTAAAAACGGGTCACATATGATAGTCTACGATAACCTTATCAAGGTAGTGTCTGAATGCAGAGATACTGAGAGAATAGTAAAAGTCATAGTGCCAAAGGTTTGAAGTATTTAGAAAAGTTGGTCTTCAAAAAGTCATGCAAGCAACTTTCAACTCATTTTGTAAAAATGGGTCATTTATGATAGTCTACGATAACCATATCAAGGTAGTGCCTGAATGCAAGGATATTATGAGAATATTTAGTAAGTATTATAAAAGTGGGTTTTCAAAGAACAAAGATCTTACATCTAATAAAGAGCTATGCAGGCAACTTCCAACTCATTTTGTAAAAAACGGTCACATATGATAGTCTATGATAACCTTTTTATGGTAGTGTCTGAAAGAAGGTAAGAAACGTATTTTGCCTGAATATGGAGATAATGAGACCATTTTGGCAAGGAAATAAGACTAGTATTTATAATCATTGTTATTATGTTTTATTGTCCTTTTCTACTGTATCAAATAGGTTATTTGTAATACCGCTAAAAACAGTCTGCCCCTCTTTAGATTCAGGTAGATTTTAATTTTGTCATTGCTATATGCCTAAGGACTCAGAAAAACCATGGTACGAAACTACCGTCATCTCCTGCGTATAAGGCGCACCCCACCTTTAAGGCGCACCTAGAGTTTAGAGATTTGACCGGAAAAATAAAAAAATTCATAACTTTTGTTCTACTGAATGGATTTTGAAAATTCAAAATCCAATGTGTTGCATGGACCCCCCACACCCCCCTGAACCCCATAGTCAGCTGATGAGGTTATATGAGAGTGTAAGATATCAAAATGAATGTCTTGATCTCCCCCTTGAGGTTCCAGAAAAAACTAAAACCTCTCGTATAAGACGCGCCTTATACGCGGGAGATTACGGTATTGCAATTTGTTATGGGTTGACCCTCATTTAGCACTAGATTAACTGGACTATAATGTAATATAGCATTGACAAAGTTACATTATGACACATAATACCACAGATAATACTCAGTATCTTGGTAAGAACAGATGCAGCCTTATCAAACACAGGGCAATTAACAGCTGAACATTATGTCATAATTTATTTCTGGTCCGTGCTGCAATGCTACTACAAAAAGATAACCTTATAGTTTAATTATTCAATTTATTTTATTTATTTATTTAATTCACCAACTTTTCATCCATATATATACTTACCTTGGACATGTGGACACTAAGCCATTTCACAAAAAAAATATACATAAGATAGAATTGATAATAATCTGATAGTGATTATATGTGAAAGCCTACACTATTCCAAGAGGGGACAGTACTGAAATGACTATTTGGGAAATAACAGCAGGGTAAAAAAATCAACCCTATGTTAAAAGATAGGACGCCAATACATCCGTTACCATGATTTTGAACCCTCTGATATGCATTTGGATGATTGGGTGCTGTACATATGCTGTAAAAGGTGGAACAAAGAGACTTACAGATCACATAGTAGGATAACACAGCTACATTCTGAGATATAGTTCTAAGTATTTAGCTATCATTATACCCCCATACCAGGGCTCTGAACTCATGGTAACAGACATATCTTAAATAATAAGACATATCTTAAATAATATATTAATTCTCCAAATTTATTTCTATCAGTTAAGCTACTTTGGAATGTTCATAGCTAAGCCTAGCAAGATTTAATAATATAGTCTCTCATTACCAGGGATCCAACCTCCAGAAGGTTCTTACTGAGTATTTACTTTTATTTTCTGTGAAAAGACATCTTCGCTTGGCTTACTTTTTGCATTCTTTTATTAACAAATATTCATCAAATGTCAATAACCATGAATAAATACATATCTATGTATCAGTGTTGATGTCTACAACAACTTATGTTAGGTTCCCGTACATATAATCTAGTGGGGTTCACATGATTATTGATAGATGGCATTATTTCACCTACTTTGCAATTGGCGCACATCCCAGAATTTCACCCCTATGTCTTTTCTTATTACAATATTAGGCTGCAGCAATGATGCTGAGACAAGTCCCTGTGCCTTGTCTATAAAAGTCAAAAGTTTAGGAACCAATAGGCATTACGACGGCTACAATGCCTGGAGGGTTGGGGACACCAAGCTTGATTGGTATGGTGCTCAGAGTGGACAGGTAAGGCGAATCTAGATCAATTAATGTATGACTATACAATATTATGCATACATCTTTAAACTTTTTAACTAAACATAATTATACCATCAAAAGACAGAAGGTGTACCATTGGACATGCATTATATTTATAAGCATGTATACAATATACTACAATTTGACCAACTTGAATTCTCATGTCTAAAACAGGGACGTTATAATGGCCAAACTGCAGCTGGAACACCAGGAGCATGGACAACTAATGACATGTCACATGCTGGATACCAGCCTCTAAACAGGTCAGAACTTTATCGATAAACCTAATCAATTATAATGGCAATAAGTAATTACCGTAATACCCCGCATATATATGAGGTGCACTCTGGGTTAAAGAAGACCCATCCCCGGTTTGTGAATCTTCACACTTCAAAAACCTGTCGGTAGCCTAGAGCTCCCCAAACACCCTCAAAACACGTTAGGGAGAGGTGGAGCTCAGGGATGATTTTAGGGGGAAAACTCTGGTTTATGCTGGGACACCAGGGGTCCATCCTCGCATATAATATATTGTAGTAAACACAAAAAGGACCAGACGCAGCCAATAAAGTTTGATAACAGTAGAAGGTGTTTGGTTTATTTCTTTCTGGCCTTATCACTAACAGTTCTCATTAATTGACATCAATTATCCTTGCTTGTATTGAGATGCACCACCCTTGCAGGTCTCCACCGATCGCAACCACCGAACCCGAAGTCACCGACCACACTTCTGCCACCTGCAAGTCTCTTATTGCCCTGGTCCCTCGCGACCACCGGACCGCCCTTATATGGCGTCCCTAAATGTGACGTCACGAGCGTGACGTCACCGGTCGCCACCGTGTCGCCCCCAGGTGAGACGGACCCTAACTAGCGCTCCCGTACCAGTGGCTACCACCGGACCGATCGCCCCGACATTACAATTATTATACAAGTGATATGATCACTACACTCTCCCCTTATCATTTCAAACTTAGGTTGTAGAAAATATATCCGTGAATCTTTGCCATAATGGTCAAAGGTGTTACAACATTTACGCCGGTCGTAACCGCTACATTTTAACATTTATACATTTAACTGGGGACTCCTACAATGGGCCCCCCTCTTATTACTATAAACTCTTATATGTGAACTTGGGTAAAGTCTATAACAATAGTCCAGAACATATAATACAACATCCGGTCTAGATGGGCGCTGTTACACGAAGCTAACTGGTCGACGTCCCCTGTCCGGCCTCGTCCGGCTGTCTCCCTTGTCCTGGCCCTCTGGTCGGTGTCTGCTTATGCCGCCTCCGCTCCACCCTGGTTGGGACGGGACCGAGGCGTCTCGGTGACCCACGGGGGGGGGTTTCCCGGCAGGTACTCGATCCCCCACCAGTACTCCCCCACCCCGCAGGCCCCCGACTACCCCTCCCTTCTCCCCCTTCCTTGCTTATGACCCAGTCAGGTGGTCTCTCCTCCTCCCCCTTGCATGCCCAAGCTGGACAACAAGTGGAGGCCCGTCGGCTCTTCCATACCCAACCACCAATGCCTCTCTTACTCCGGACCCCCTCAGCCTCTTCAAAGATGCCGCCCGGTCACTCCGTGAACTGCCCCCCACCTCCCCTGTTCTCAACCGTCCCGGTGCGGTTTGGACTGGGGCGGGCGGGACGTCTCCTCCCGTATCATGCGGCGTATCCGCTCCTCCAGGTCCCCTCCGAGGTGGCCCGGCCTGTGACCCGGAAACCTGGCTGCTGCGTGAGCTGGCCCGGGGCCCGGAAATCTTGCTGCCGCGGGCGCTAGCCCTGGTGTTCCGGACGCCCGGAGGGTTGAGCTGAAGGCTGGTGCTGGTGGTGCGGGATATCCTGCAGGTGTTACCCCGGTCGCGCCCCCTGCTGGCCGCGCTGCTGGAGGGGGAGGCGGTGGAGGTGCCATATCCTGGTTCCCCCTTGGAGTATACTTCTGGACGGTCGTAGCATAATAATGGGTTTGCACTGTCGACGGCCCAATCAACTCCACCCAACCGTGCGCTCTTCCCCCTACAGGTGTATACTCTTCCCCTAAGTCCGGCGATGGGGCCAGGCCTGATGCCCACTTCTGGAGGCGATCCGGTTGTTCTACCCGCTTCCAGGGTATACGCTCAGGGTGCTCGCCATACCAAACAGGCCGACCCCCAAGAGGGTCCGTCCCCTCCACGCGGGGGAACCCCGGCTCCCGGGGCCTTTCAGGGAAGTACTCCCCCCATTCGTCGGCCCATTCGTCCCTCCTCTCGTGACGTCGCCATGGACCCCCCCAATCTCCGCCCCGGCTTCCTCTCTGTACTTCCTGCTCATACTCGTATTGATCCCGTCGTCGATCATATTCCTCATACTCTCGCTGTCTCCCAAAGTCCACCTCTTCCTGCCTCCTGTGTCCGCGCCTCTCGCTATCTCTTTCACGCCTAAGATCTTGGTCCTCCTGACCCCTATTTCTTCCCTCTCTCCTGCTTTCCTTCGCTCCTTCTCCCGATTGCTCCCTCTCTGTCTCTCTCCTCTGTCTCTCCTCCCTTTCCCTCCTTTCTCGCACCTCCGCTTGTTTCTCCTCTCTCTCTCTTCGGTCTCTATCGTCCCTCTCCTTCTTCTCTTTCGCATTAAGTTCCTCCCAGTCCTTCTTGTCTTTCTCACTCCTCTCCTTCCTCCTTTCTCTGTCCTCTTTCTCCCTCCTCTCTCGTTCTTCCTTCTCCCTCCTTTTCCTTTCTCTTTCCTCCTCTCTCTCCTTCCTTTCTCGGTCCTCCTTCTCTTTCCGTTTCTCCCTCTCTTCCTCCTCCCTCTTGTCCCTGTCCTCCTTCTCCTTCTGTTTCACTTTCTCCTCCCTTTCTCTCCTGTCCCTCTCCTCTTTCTCCTTACGCTTCTCTCTTTCGTCCCTTTCTCGTCTCTCCTTGTCCTCCTTCTCCTTGCGTTTCTCCCTCTCTTCCCTCTCTCTTCTGTCCCTATCCGCCTTCTCCTTGCGTTTCTCTCTCTCTTCCCTCTCTCTCCTATCTTTATCCTCCTTCCTGCGTGTCTCCCTCTCCTCCCTTTCTCTTTTGTCCTTATCCTCCTTTTCCTTGTGTTTATCTCTCCCCTCTTTTTCTTTGTGCCCTTCGTTCTCTCTCTCCCTCTTGTCTCGGCGCTCCCTATCCTCTTTCCCCTCTCTCTCTTTGTCGCGCCGCCGATCTCTATCTTCTCTCTCCTTCCTTTGGCTTTTATCCTCCCCCTCCGTTCTCCTAGCAAGAGGCGCGGTCTCTTCCTCCGCATCCGACTCGTGCAGCGACACCCCCTTAGCCCCATCTGTCTCCCCCGTCGGAGATGTGTCAGCCCCTGGGGTCTTCTCGGGGACGCGGTCCCCCCTGCACACCACTCTCCTGACATCACCTTTATCAGGCGAAGAGCCTCCCTCCTCCGACTCGGTGTCTAAGGCGACGGCCTTGTATGAGACTTGGTTGGGTGGGAGCATCAACGGGTCTTCCTCCTCCTCCTCCCAGTCTAGCTCCTCCGGCTCCTCCCCCAAGTCCACTCGGGAAGCCATCAAACGCTCCAACCGCCCTCCCACCACGGGTGTATTGTTATCCGACGTGTGGGTTGGGACCGTCGGCGGTGACGACGTCAATATCTGGCGCACCTGCTCTGCATCTCTGAGGGCCGCCGGCCCCTCCGTCTCCGGTGCCACTGCCTCGAAGAGTGGGGACGACGCTATCCGGACCTCGTGGCCGGCAGGAGACAGCCACGCCTTTTTCCGCAGTGCTTCCGCAATCAGGTGTTTCTGGAACTGCTTCTTAGCAGCCTCCGCCATCTCCTCTGCCCTCCGGTTCGTCTCCTTCAGGAGCTCCTCTCCCACCTCAGCAGGAACCAGGGTCCCGTCGCTGTCAATCATCAGGGACTGCAACAATATGGGGTTCCCGTCTCCACTGGACGCCGGGCCGCTCACCACCTGCTCCAGCACCTGGCTCGCCTCCTCTGCCAGGTTCTCCGGCTCCCCCTGTCCCAATTGTTGCGCTAATATCCGCGCGGCCTCGAAGTCCTCCATGGACCTGGTGCTCAGTAGATCCTCCTCCGCAGCTGCTGACGTGGAGGCCACCGGTTCCAGTGTGGTTTTCGGCATCTTAGGCGGGGGGCTGCACTCCTCCTCCAGTGTCCCCTCCTGGGCCCCGTCTGTCACCGCCGAGGTGAGCGCCACCGGGTCGGATGCCGTCTTGGGGACCTTGGAGGGCGGACTTCCCTCGCCGCCTGGTGCCTCCTCCAGCACGATCGCCGGTGGGTCTGCGTCCCAGGGAGCCTCCTCTCCACCCGTTTCCGGTACCCCTTTCCTCTTCCGGCTGACCTCTCCGCCGATACTGGAGGTCGGTGCAGCTGGCCGGCCTACCGGTGAGCGGCTGCGCTGCCGGGACGCCCCGGAGATGACCCTCCCCACCACGCTACGAGGCTTGGGCCGTCTGGGTGAACGCCTCGGCGTCTCCTCCTTCCCCTCCGGCGTAGGAGTCCGGACCTCCTCCTCCCCCGTTCCTGTGCTCTCCAGCAGCCGTTCCGTGGCCAAGTGCGCGGCCCTCCTGCTGCTCCTACGTCGCACGGTTGGAGAGGTAGGAGATCCTTGTGACGAGTCAAGGCTCTCCTGACCTTCTCCTTCCTCGCCTCTCTGCCTTGTCTCCACCGATCCGGCTGGCGACCCCTCGGTGGCCGGTGACGCCGCGGTGGCCGGTGACGCCGCGGTGGCCGGTGACCCTGCGGTGGAGGTGGCTTCCCTCGTGTGATACTGAATCACAGCCTTCGGTGGTCGCTGGCTTCGGGGGAGCTTTATCCAGCTATGGCCGGCGTGTAGCGCCACCAGATGGTTGACGAGATCGTCCCACCTTCCTCCTTTGACCTGAAACTTACATCCTTCGACCGGACAGTTCCACCCCGGTCCGCAGGACTTGTGCAGCGCTGAGATATGTCGATTTAGGACATCCCTGCGCCAAAAAGTGCGGCCACACTCCGGGCAATTCAGTGGAGTCTCCGACTTCCTCATTGTGTTGTTGTCTAGTTCTGCTGACCGCTCGGTGGCCCAGCTACCGCCTCGTTCTCGTGCCGCGTGGTCGGTGGCAGAAACTAGGTCACGGTGCAGTTCCCGGCCCCTTCGCCAGGTGGCCTCTTCCTCCCGGTGGTCCTCTTCGGTGGCCCACATTTCGCTTGCCCGCCTCTGCTCCTCCCACCTTTTATTTTTAGCTGTGAAAACCGCTTTTACTGCCCGACTCATCTCCCCGTCATTTGATCCCCTCCTTCCTACTAATCTCTCTCCCTTTTCTTTTGCAGGAGAGCCGTGCCCCGCCGCTGCCCCGGGAACTACCTCCACCGAGCCCGCCGACCGCCCTCCTCCGGCCACCTGCAGGTAAGTTTCCCTTTTTACCCCGCCGGGGGGGCCCCTCTCAGGTAAGTTTACTATGAAAGAAGGTAAAAGGCGCCTTCCCCTTCCTTTCCACGCCTCTTCTTGCCCTTTTTCTTGCTCTAGTGGAGCCATAGGTTGGTCCTCCCTCTTCCCTTCTCCCACCGCGGCGGCAGTTGCCATGGTAATCCCGCCAGGGCCCGGATGTGGCGGGAAACCGCTCTCCTCCTCTAGGTGGCGCACCGGTGGCACTCCCACCGCGGTGGTGGCAGGTGGCGCCACCGGAGAGCTGAGCCACCGCTCGGGGGCCCAGACCGCCCGGGCCTCCCCAGCACCCTCCTCCCGAGGCTTCTCCACTTTCTTCAGTAGGTCATAATGCACTATCCTCCTCTTCCGTCCCATCTGGATCTCCCATACAGGACCCCCTAGGCTCCTGAGAATTTTCCAAGGCCCTGACCAAGGGCACATGAACTTGGGGCACTTGCCTACTTCTTTCCGGGGAACCATATAGTAGACCGTGTCCCCTACCTCTAGCGGCTCCCCCCGTACCCGGGTGGAGTAATTCCTTTCCTGACGACGGACCGCCCCCCCCATCTGCCGGAGGGCATACGCATGCCCTCTGGCCATCCTTCCTTGTAATTCCGCGGCGTAGTCGACGTAGTCGTCGGGTTTCCCTCCCACGAAGTCTGGTTGCGGGTACAACAGGTTACCAGGCAAAAGAGTTTCTCTTCCCAGCATCAGAAAGTTGGGGGTTTGGTTAGTGGAGGCTTGGACCGAAGACCTATACGCAGCCATTACGTATGGCAGTTGCAGATCCCAATCCGTCTGGTCCTCAGCCACCGACATGGCCAGCATCGACTCCACAGTACGATTGCAACGCTCCACTAACCCATCGGATTTAGGATTATAGGGGCAAGTGCGCGTCTGCGCCACTCCCAGCAACCGGTGCACCTCCTGGAACATCCGAGCCTGAAAGTTTCGACCTTGATCCGTGTGGATCGTGCCCGGGGGCCCCAGCCGGCACACCACCTCCGTTACGAAGGCCCGAGCCACCGTCTCCGCTTCTTGGTCCGGTAGGGGGACTGCCTCCGCCCATCGCGTAAAATAATCCATGACGATAAGGATGTGCTTGTTCTTACGCGGGGTGCGCGGGAGAGGACCCATAAGGTCCATAGCCATGCGTTCCACTGGGAACGCTACCGGTACATGCCGCATCATGGCTCGAGGGGGATGGGGCGCTGCCTTACGGCTCAGACACTGGGGGCAAGAGGCCAGCCACTGCACCACATCCCTCCTATAGTCGGGCCAATAGTAGGCCTGCTGGAATCGCCTCAGGCTCCGGGCCCGACCAAAATGGCAGCTCAACGGGGCCCCATGCACCCCGGCCAACACCTCCTCCTTCTTACTATCCGGCACCACTACTTGCAGGAAGGTGCGGCCGCCCGGCTCCCACCAAACCCTACAGAGTACACCGCCCTCCACCCTCAGCCGCGGAACCTGTGCCGCCAAGGCGCGCACGTCGTAGGCCTCCCCCGAGAGGGCATCCCTCGAGGGGACCTCGCCTTCCTCGATCCATTTCCGAACCCTGGTGAGTAAGGGATCGCCCTCCTGGGCCTTTCTCCAGGCCTCCCTTTGGTCCATAAAGATCCCGTCCGTCTCCTCGGCCGTCACTTCCAGGCCCACCCTCTCCTCTGCTCCCCTATCGGTGGCGGCTTCGCTACGAGTCACCGCACGACACTCGGCCAGGGCATCTATTGCCCCCTCGCTTGAGAAGTCCTCGAACAACGGAGACCCGGAGGGCTCCCCCATGCCGCATTGATTACACGGCCTCCGGGACAGCCCATCCGCGTTACCATGATCCTTCCCTGGGCGGTGCTCGATGACATGATCGAAAGTCTCCAATAACTGTAGCCACCTGGCTACCTGCCCCTCAGGTTCCTTGAAACTGGCCAACCACTTCAGGGCGGCATGGTCAGTCCTTATACGCACAGGGCGCCCTACCAAGTAGTGGCGGAACTTCTTCACCGCAAAAACCACCGCCAACAGTTCGCGGCGGGTGACACAGTAATTCCTCTCACATCTACTCAATGTGCGACTGGCGTAAGCTAAGGGCCGCTCCCGACCATCCTGCACTTGAGTCAGAACAGCCCCCAGCCCCAGGTTGCTGGCGTCGGTGTCCACCAGGAGCCGTCCCTCTGCCATCGGGTAGGCTAGGATAGGGGCACTCACTAACTTATCCTTGAGCGCCTGGAAAGCTTCCGCACAGTCTCGGTTCCAGGAAAATTTC
The DNA here is from genome assembly GCA_949317995.1 of Acholoe squamosa. Classification (NCBI taxonomy): domain Eukaryota; kingdom Metazoa; phylum Annelida; class Polychaeta; order Phyllodocida; family Polynoidae; genus Acholoe; species Acholoe squamosa. Next base: position 24,930,569 of record OX439046.1, read on the forward strand.
TTGTCCTTCTCGGTTAGTTCCGAGAGCGGCCTAGCTATCGAAGCAAACCCCGGCACAAAGCTACGATAGTAGCCACACAGGCCTAGAAAGGAGCGTACTTCCGTCACTGAGGTAGGCACCGGCCACTCCGACACGGCAGCTATCTTCTCAGGGTCCGTGCCAATCCCATTCCTGTCGATTCTGTGCCCCAGGAAGCTCACCTGTTCCCGTACTAGCTGGCATTTGGTGGCCTTTATCTTCAACCCGGCCTCCTGGAGGCGTCCCAGGACCAACTCCAGTCGCTCCGCATGCCCCTCCAAGGTCTCGGAGAATACAATGATGTCGTCCAAGTACACCAAACACACCGTCCATTGGAGACCCCTCATGACAATTTCCATCAGCCTTTCGAATGTCCCGGGGGCGTTACATAGCCCGAAGGGCATTACGCGAAATTGAAACAACCCCCGGTGGGTCACGAAAGCTGTCTTGGGCTTAGCGTCCTCCTCCATAGAGACCTGCCAATACCCTGACGCCAAGTCAATGGTGCTAAACCAACAGGCTCCGGACATTGAGTCTAAAGAGTCGTCTATCCTGGGGAGAGGATAAGCGTCTTTCACTGTGACCGAGTTCAATCGTCGGTAGTCGACGCAAAATCTGACACGGCCATCCTTCTTCTTCACGAGGACCACTGGGCTCGCCCATGGGCCCGAAGCTGGTTCGATCACTCCCTGTTGGAGCATCTTGTCCACCTCCTGATCGACAACCGCCCGCCTGTGTGGGGCTAGCCTGCGGGGCGCCATCTTTATGGGGGCCGCCTCCCCAGTGTTAATCGAGTGTGTCACCACGTCTGTATGGCCCATGTCCTCATCCCCCTCTTGAAATGCCGCCCTGTTACGCTCTAACAACCGTATCCATACAGGATCCTTCTCCACCTTAGTTCCCCCTAGTAAGACGGTTATGAGGTCGTCGCCCGTACTGTCCCGACTGGCCCCGGAGCCCCCTGAGTTATCCTCCGTTACCAGCCGGCACACGGGCTTGCCTACTAACTCCACCTGACCCAGGTGCATACCCCGGTAGACCGTGACAGGGTTAGGCCCCGGGTTACAGACCAACATGGGCACCTCGCCCCCTCTTGGCATGGACACTGTGCGTCCCACCCGGATTCCCCTTGCGCCCTCCACTCGAGGTAAGCCTTCCACCATCACTTCCTCCCCTTCAAACTCTGGTGAGACACGGCCCAGAATCACCCGCTCGGTTGCGCCTCCCACCACCTCCGTAGCAACGCTCACTATCCTGCAACTGCCATCCACGACCTCCCTTGGCCATAACAACTTGCCTTCCGCTAGGTTTATGGTGGCCCGCGTCTCCCGCAGAAAATCAGCGCCTAGGAGCCCTGACGCCGCAATGTCAGCGATAATAAATGAAGCGCGTTCATTCCTTGACCCGCATTGCAGGACCGTAGAAACCTTGCCCTCCACCTGGAGTGGTTTTCCATCGGCGGTGTGAAATGCCGAAGTGACCGGAGCCACCTGTCCAGGGGATCCCGCCCCCTTCCACCATGCCGTGGACAACAAGTTGCTAGTTGCCCCGGTGTCCACCACAAGATGGATGGATTGTCCCCATAGCACCCCCTCCACCTCTAGGCCGTTTCCGCTCTTTTCTTTCCGTCCCAGCCATTCTCTCTGCCTTTCGACCCCCTGGGCCTCCCCCCGGCTGGCGGGGGAGACCCCGTCTAGTTTCCCGACGGCTTGCCCTCAGCATCCCTTTTCTTTGCCGCTTCCACTCGCTTCTTCCAGGCCGGGCAGTTACGTTT